>JARHVA010005684.1:610000-842500 GCA_037957365.1 Torreya grandis | reverse complement strand
GTGAGGGGATTGATATTCAATGGATAATATCATACGCTCCTCAATAAAATGGTGTAGTATAGCACAAGAATCAGTCATTGAAGGAGATGGCCAACTATATGATTCACTCTAGATCATTGGCTCCATAGTTCTACATAGAAGCCATCAATTATGAATGTTACATTCAAAACTAGGTTCCTCACAAAGATTTAAAGGGAATCACTCCTTATGAATCTTGGTATAATAGGAAATTGGAAGTGCATCATTTGAAGGTCTTTAGATCATTAGTGATGGCTTGCATTCCCAAAAATAAACATAAGGCAATTGAGGTTCAATCTAAAAATTTCATCTTTGTGGGGTATCCAAATGGGGTCAATGGTTATAGACTTCTCCACCCTATGACTCATCAGTTTTTTGTTAAGAGCATTGTTAAGTTTTAGGAGAGTCCCACTAAATCTTTACTTGACACTTCCCCCTCTACAACTTCTTCTTCTAGTTCTAATAGTGAGCAGAGTGATAGGGAGTCATCCTCATCCACTTCTAGCCATACATTAGAGATGAGGATTCGACACCTAACTCACCCATTTCTATCCCTATTTAGGCTTAGTAGACACTTGAGAGTGTAGGCACTTAGGTAGGGAATCTAGATGATCATAGATGTACTAGAGTAGACTTTTAGAGTGGACCACATTCCTTTTTTGCTTCTACATTGGACCTATAGAATTTCAGAGAGGCTTCAAGTATACCTAAATGGGATAGAGCCATGGATGAGAAATATGATTCCTTGATTAACAATCACATGTGGGATTTGAATTATCTTCCGAAGGGAAGAAATTTGGTTCAATGTCGCTAGATATATTGGACCAAGTATGTTATAGATGGGTCTATTGATAAGTACAAGGCTATATTGGTAGTGAAGGGATTTTCATAGGTAGTCGGCATCAGCTACTCAAAGAACTTTGGACCCATGGCTAAGATGAATTTGATTAGAATCACACCTGCTATAGACATAACTCATGGATGGAGTGTATGTTAGATAGAAATGAAGAGTGCATTTATTCATATAGACCTTGAGAAGGAGATCCACATGGAGCAGCCACCTGGTTTTGTTCAAGATTATTCTTTAGTGTGTAGACTTAATAAATCCATTTATGGCCTCAAAAAAGCTCATTAGGCTTGGTATGCCAAAATGTATTCCTTGCTTCTCACTTCAATTTTCACTACATGCCACTTAGATCCTAATGTGTACTTCTTATGATAGGATGATTCATTGTTGATATTGGTTTTATATGTTAATGACCTTTTGATGATAGGGAGTTCTTTGACTATCTCAGTAGTGAAGGAAAATCTTCAAGATAGATTTACCATGACTGGCATGAGCTTAATACACTACTTCCTTGGCATTGAGATCTCTTAGATAGATTCAAGGATTTCACTTTTATAACCCAAGTATTCTCTTGATCTTTTGGCACAGTTTCATATGTTTGACTGTAAGTCATCTCTTACTCCATTCTTATCTAGAGTCAAGCTTGAGGCATATTGTTTCACTACATTGATCAATGCTACCTTGTATCAAGAACTTGTTGGTATCCTTATTTACTTGACTCACATCTGATCAGACATGTCTTATATTGACATTGTTTTGAGATTCATGTATGAACCCCATGAATTGCACTAGAAAGTAGTTAAGAGGATCTTGCACTACATTCAGGGTTCACATAGGTATAGGATACACTACAACATTGGATCAGATTTTGACTTGGTTGGCTACATAAAATAAAATTGGGCTAGTGACACTATAATTTGTAAGTATACTTTAGGTAATATTTTCTCATTAGGTTCTATCCCCATAAGTTAGTCAAGAAAGAAGCAAAATGCTATTGATCTATCTTCTATAAAGATAGAGTACAGGGGAGTTGTTAACATAAATACTAAGGCTATTTGTCTTTGGGGGATTCTTTATGAGCTTGGAATGTAGATCAAGTAACCTATAGTCATATTTTATGATAACTAGAGCACCATTTAGATTTTTAGGAATCAGGTCTTTCATTAGAGGACCAAACACATTGAGATTCACATGCACTTTATTCAAGAGTTGATTCATGAGTAGGTCATTGGCATAATATTTTTCCAATATTTAGAGTAATTTGTTGATATCTTCACCAAAAATTTCATAGAGAGAAATCTCATTCATCTATAAGCTCTTCTTGGGGTATGGTCCACTTCGACAAATTCATCATCTTCAGGGATCCTTCTAGCCTTTTCTCTTCTTCTTTTGTCTCTCTTTTCGAGGAGAGATTTTCATGTTGGGTTTTCTCTATTTATCTACTTTATGAGATATTTCATTGTACATGGGTACCTCATCATGCCTTGTTACTGAGACCCATTATTTTCTTTATTTGTATTATCACCTACCTTAGCTATGCTTATGGGGGGGTGTTAGTGTACACCTTTTTCCCATGGGTTTTGGCTACACAGTTTCATATTGCTTGCTTAGAGAATTTAGAGTCATGTTGGTTATTTGGAAGTTTTAATACCAAATTCATTGGAATGGGTTATATCTTTCCTCCTACAATCTTTATATGTACCTGTTCCCTTTCATATTCTTAAATCAATATTATGTGGATCATTTATCTCATTCCTTTTATTCATTTCTTCTAGTTGTGTACTTGTGTTTTCTTAGTATTATTTTGTGTAATATTCATCTCACATAACATATTAAATCAAGTGCATTCACTCGAATCAGTATTCTTGGAGCTCATTCTGGTATAGTATCAGAGCTGATCTAGATCTAAGGATTGTTAGGTATATTCTACAAAATTTTCATTGAATTTGTATCCTTTTTTCTTTAGATTTGGGATTAGAATTTTTATAAGATTTATTTTTGTTATATAAGATTAGAATCATAATGTTTTTTAGAATTTGGATTTTATTTGATGCTTTACTTGATTTTCCACTAGTAATTTTCTTTGTGGAATTGTATTAATCAAATTTCTTTTTTTTTTCAATTCCTTTCTTATCAAAGATATATATATATATATATGAATTATTTTAGGCATATGAGATATCTAGATACATCTTGAGTCATTAAGGACCTTTCTATTGAGTCTAAAAGGCTAAAGAAAGTCAAGATCAACTTTTGTTTCATCAGATTTAGAGATCTAAAGCATTTTTATGAGGGTCTAAATTTTGGAGAAGGTTCCAGATCTAGGAGGTACCAAAAATTTTAGATGAATTTCAACCAAATCCAACACACCATCACATTCAAAAGGCCGAAATTTATATAGATCAACTTTTGTTTTGTCAAATTTTGATATCCAAGGCATATTTGGCAAGGGTTTAAAGTTAGAAAAATTCAAATCATAGTTGTGATGGCCATTTTACCATCAAATTTAATCCATTGAAGTTTTTTGAAATATTCTCTATAGATTCCACCAACTTTGCCACTAGATTTGGTACTTCCACTAGATTTAGCAGGGTTCTACATTTGGCTGGAGGTTTTCCAGATTTGGCAAAAAAGATTTATTTGGTGACATCATGCTAGATTTAGCAAAGGTTTCATTTTTGTAAATCTACCCCCTCACGGATGAGCAGTCTATCCTAGATCAGTCAACTTATGAGGATCATATCCTGGTCATACAAGCTCCATTTTTAGATTATTTTTTTAATTTGAGGTAGAATTTTGTGATCTTCACATTGGTATAATATATTTTTATTTTTGGTGTCTAGTGTTTCCATAAATTGTAGATTTTCATAAATATTACTAAATAATCCTCATTTTTGACCTTTTCAAGGCTTTGTTCATGCACATAAAGTAACATTTTTTTATGAAATGTTTTTTAAGTGCATGAGTTTTCTTGTAATTTTTAGTGGTATGATTTATTTGATCTATTTCTGTCAGAAAATTATACTTTTTTTTCTATGGCATTTTTTGGCATCTATATTCACTGAAATAAAATCCACTTCATTGACAAGTGGTAATTATAAAATGTACTAAATTATAAAGTGCCAAAACTTGGGAGGGTACCTGACATGGTTTCAGGGGGGTCATCTTGTGGTTGTGATTCTATTGTGAAACTCTCTCTTTATCTACAGTTTTGATTTTTTGAAACAAAAACAAACTTATTAAATCTTAATTTAAAAATATATTTTAGATCTATTAATTCACTCACACCTTTCAAATATTAGGAATGAAAAATTAATATCACTATGGTTTTTAGAAGTAAAAGGTTGTTTCGCATAACTATGGAGTTAGAACTTGAGCCAACAGTTGAAGTAAATAAGATAAAATGGTTTAATAAATGTGATGAAGCTTTTGGGTTATTATATCTTTTAGTATCATCTAATATCTTATTTCACATAGACTCATAAAAATCTCCCAAATAACCATGGGACATCATATAAAAATTATTTGGGAAAATTGACACTATGAGGGGTCATGACCTTGATATTGAGCTAATTCATTTAAGTCCTAGAAACTTTTATTCACTAGAATAATTCTTCACCAAGATTAAGTCACATAGATTATAGTTAAAAGACTATGGAACTGAGAATAAAGATGAGTAGTTAGTTCTTTTTGTACTTGTAAAACTAGGACCTAATTACTCTATATTTGTCTCTACCTTTTAGGTGACCAAAAGAGCCATGGGAGCCAACTAATCAATGTCATCCTTAGATGAATTTATTGAATATTTAACTAAATAATAAGATAAATTAATTTATATGGGAACCCTCAAGTATTCCAAACTTTAATCTCTCATTGTTGGGAATGGGAAATAGAGAGATTCTATCAATAAGGATAAGAAATAGAAGACTAAGGATCTTGAGAAGAAGAAAGATAAAAAAACCAATACTAAAAATAGCACTAAAAATTCATCCTCTAAAGGGAAACCTAAGAGAGAAAAGGTTAAGTGCTACTATTGCAAGAAGTCTAGGCATGATGAACACAAGTGTCTGAAGAAATAGATTAACCACCTTACACATATCTTAAAGAAAAACAATATAGGGGTCCCTGAGTCTATCAAATAATCATCATTAGATAAAGAATTTTCTAAGGAAAAGGAAAAATGGAAGTTAAAACCTAATACTAAACCTTTAGTTGAAGTAGCTTCCACATCTACTTCATCTTGGGTTATCGATTCTGGTACTTCACACCATATGGGTTTGTTAGAGGTTGAGTTTCTTGACTTATAAACCTATAGCATGTCCTCCAGAAGTTTGGGTGATGACACTCTTGTAGAGGTTTTAGTGAGGGGGACTATCAAAGTCCAAGGTGAAACATTCACAAATGTTCTAATTATACCTTCACTATCAACTAATCTTCTTTCAGTGTATCCAATTATCCACATAGGGTAGGGAATGAGAGTTGAGTTCACTCCAAATTTAGTTGAGATCTGAGAGCTAAAAAATAACTCTATAGTTGCATTACGGAGGTATAATCACCATTCTAGGCTATACACCTTCTCCCATTTTGATCTAGATGTTCCTCCTATTGCATTGTTTTACCCATTTAGATGGAGTTATTAAACTATGGCATGAGCGGTTTGACCACCTTAAATACTTATATCTTGAGCAACTGAGTTAGTAGGATATGGTTATAGGCTTTCCTAGAGTTAAATTCTCTAAGGGAATATGTGAGGGTTGTGCCATTGGCAAACATCCCAAAGAAAAATTTGATAAAGGCAAAGCTAGGAGAGCTACAATACCTCTTGAGTTGATTCATAGTGATGTAATGGGGAAATTTCCCCATCCTTCTTCTACTAGGGCCAGATATGTCCTCACCTTCATTGATGTTTTTAAAAATACACATGGGTCTACTTTCTTAGACAAAAGTATAATTTTTTTTTTAAAATTTGAGACTTCAAGGCTTTAGCTGAGAAGCAATCTGGAAAGTGAATCAAAATTATATTATCAAACAATGGGGGGAGTACATAAACTATATATTTTAGTAGTTTTATACCATTGAAGGGATTGAGATTTAGTGGATAGTACCATACACTCCTCAATAGAATGGTGTAGCAGAGCACAAGAATTGGTCATTGAAGGAGATGGCCAACTACATGATTCACTCTAGATCATTGGCTCCATAGTTCTAGGTAGAAGCCATTAATTATGCATGTTATATTCAAAATTTGGTTCCTTACAAAGCTTTAAAGGGCATAATTCCTTATTAATCTTGGCATAATAGGAAATTATAAGTGCATCATTTTGAGGTCTTTGGATCATCGATGATGGCTCACATTCCCAAAAAGAAACATAAGGTAATTAAGGTTCAATCTAAACCTTTCATATTTACAGGGTATCTAAATGGGGTCAAGGGTTATAAAATTATCCACCCTATGACTCATTAGTTATTCATGCAGAGGAGTGTTAAGTTTTATGAGATTTCCATTGACTCTTTTGTTGACAGTTCCCCCTCTACATCAGTTTCACTCAGTATGGATGAGCAGTTCAAGGATTCAGATCAGCCATAGCAAGTTTTTGAGGTAGAGGCAACTTATATTTATTCCTATAGGTCTAATTGTAAGTAGAGTGATGGGGATTTATCCTCATCCAATTCTAGTCATACTTTAGAGGATGAGGATTCAACACCTAACTCACCAATTTTTAGCCCTATTTAGGCTTGATAGACACTTGAAAGTGCAAGAACTTGGATAGGGAATCTAGATGATCACATATGTACTCCAATAGAATTTTAGAGTGGACCACATGCCTATTTTTCTTCCACATCAGACCCATAGAATTTGAAAGAGGCTTTAGCATACATAAGTGGGATAGATCCATACATGAGGAATATGATTCCTTGATTAGCAATCACACTTGGGATTTGACTTCTCTTCCTAAAGTAAGAAATATGGTTTGATGTCACTAGATATATCAGACCAAGTATGATATAGATGGGTCTATCAATAAGTACAAGGATAGATTGGTAGCCAAGGTATTTTCATAGGTATTCAACATTGACTATGCAGAGACCTTTTCACCTATGGCCAAGATGACTTTGATTAGACTCACAATTTTTTTAGCCAGAACACATATATGGAGGTTACATCAGATGGACATGAAGAGTGAATTTACTCATGGAGACCTTGAGGAGGAGATCTACATGTAATATTCACTTGATTTTGTTCAAAATTCTTCTTTAGTGTGCAGACTTAGGAAATCCATTTATAGCCTTAAACTGCCCTGTTGGACTTGATATGCCAAAATGGATTCCTTCTTTCTCACTTCTGGTTTCACTAGATGCCACTTAGATCCCAATGTGTACTTATTATTTTAGGATGATTCATTATTGATACTTTTTTTATATGTTGATGACATTTTCGTCATAGGGAGTTCTTCTTTGATTATCTCACTAGTGAAGAAAAATCTTTAGGATAGATTTCCCATGACTGACTTGGGCTTATGACACTACATCCTTAGCATTGAGATATCTTAGATAGATTCAAGGATTTCACTTTCACATCCCAAGTATTCTCTTGATCTTTTGGCATGGTTTCATATGGATGACTATAAGATATCTCCAACTCCATTCCTATCTAGAGTCAAGCTTGAGGTAGATTGCTCTACTACATTGGCCAATGCTACCTTGTATCGACGACTTGTTGGAAACATTATTTACTTGACTCACACCCAAATAAACATATATTATGCTATTGGAATTATTTAAATATTTATGTAGGAAACCCATGAGTTTCAATATAAAGAAATTAAGATGGTCTTGCACTACATTCAGGGTTCAAACAAGTATGGGATACACTATAGGGTTGGATCAGATTTTGACTTGGTTGGATACAAAGAGTTAGATTGGATTAGAAACACTAGGAGTCATAAGTCCATTTTAGGTTACATTTTATCATTAGGTTATGTCCCCATAAATTGGTTGAGCAAGAAGTAAAATTATATTTCTCTATCTTCTATAGAGGCAAAGTATAGGGGAGCTATTAACATAGTTACTGAGGCTATTTGGATTTAAGGGATTTTGTCTGAGCTTGGTATCCAGATCAAGCAATCTATAGCCATATTTTATGATAAATAGATAACCATTTATATTTTTAGGAATATTATCCTTCATCAAAGTACCAAACACATTGAGATTCACATGCACTTTATTCAAGATCTGATTCATGAGCAGGTCATTGACTTAGTAATTTTCTAGTCTTTAGAGTAAGTTGTTGATATCTTCACCAAACCTTTCACTGAGAGTAATTTCATTCATCTACGATATTTTCTTGGGGTATGGTCCACTTTTTTAGCTTCATCATATATAGGGGCATCCTTTAAGGCTCTTCTCTTCTTATTTTGTCTCTCGTTTGGAGGGGAGTTTTTCCCACTAGGTTTTCTCCTTTTCTCTACATTATGAGAGATTGCATTATACATGGGTAACTCATCAAACCTTATTTATAGGAACAATTATTTTATATTTTTTGTATCATCACCTAAATAATTTATGTTTATAATGGGGTGTTGTTGTATACCTTTTTTCCCATAGGTTTTGGCTACACGGTTGCATATTGATTTCTTATGGGCTTTAGAGTCATGTTGGTTATTTACAAAATTTAATACCATATTCACTAGTATGGGTTATATCTTTCCTCCTAAAACCTATATATGTACCTATTACCTTTCATATTCTTAATGAAATATTGTGTGGATCATTTGTCTCATTCTTCATGTTTATTTATTGTAGTTGTGTGCTTGTGTTTTATCAATATTATTTCTTGCAAGATGTGTCTCACATAGCATATTGAATTAGGCTTGGATTAGTATTCCTGGAGCTCATTCTAATACCTACGCACACATTTCAAGCATCCCAAGCCATTTTTATGACACCCTTTTTGATCCAACATACTCCTCAGTTGTTTTCTATGGCATATTCCACCTTTGCTCCCTTAACTATAACATTTGGAGATGATCCAATCAAAAGGCCAAGAAAGAAATAAAATGTATCTCATGCTCATATTTATATCTAGGTACCAATTTAACCCTATTAGCCTACTCTAAAGGCTCTAATTACCCATAATACACCACCGCTAGTAGCTCCCCACATTCTTAGGTCCTATCATTCCATCATCTTATGTTCCTAGTGATTTGGATTTAAATAGCCAAATTACTCCTTATTATTGAATTCCCCTCTTTATGGAGTCATATCTCTATAGTTTAACCTAACTCAAAGATATTGGTAAGAATAGATGTTCACTTGGACCTCCCCATTTGTCTTGCCTCCTTATGCCCCCATGCCTATTCCTCCTCCACTACTTTTCTCATTCATCCCTTCCACTTCATCCATGCCCCATCCATCTCATCCTACCTCTATTACCACCATATTCATTGTCCCATAAACACCTCCTCTAACCCTAGCAATGACTATGGTGTCATATGAACTTGAGATGACAATACAGGGTGACCTTGATGTATAATGGGACTCTGACCACACCATACGAAACATATGAAGGATCCTCACTCAAAAGATCATCTAGGAGGGGAACCCTATGGTCTAGTAGACCCAATAAGATATGTTGTCCCTCATGAAGGTGATTACTTCTAAGGGAGAGGAAAAGGTAGCCAAACACCCAGTCTTAGTCCTTTAATCCACACATGACATGTTAAATATGATGATGAAAGACATGTATGAACAAGTTAAATCCTTAGAAGAATAAGTGAAGATATCCTTCCCTATTTAGCTAATTAGAAAATTTGATGATGCTCTCTTACAACTTTTCTCAACTCTTGGAAAAGTGGTAGATACTCTAGTAGATAACAAGACACATTTCAAAGGACCTAATCTTATTTGGAAAGAATTAATCTAGTAGAGAGAAATTGTAAGAAGATATAGGTTATAGTTTATAAGGGCATGTTCTTAAAAATAAAGCTCATAGCCACTTCAAACTTGAGCCTATACCAGACATACATCAAGATCATGAGGGTTATAATCAAGGAGTGGTTGAGCCTAGCATAGACTATAATTCCCCCACTAGAAAAAGGGGAAACATGATATTGGCTTACTTTAAGGAGGTTAATATCTTTTTTTTATTCCACCTAGATGACACTCTAATAGAAAATGGAGAGCTTAAATTTTGCATGGGTCCCTTTAGCTAGGTCATGAGAAAGAAGGTGGATAAGTCCATTACTGTTGGAGCCCACAAGGTGTTACAACTTATCACCCAACCCATTTATAGCATTATCTATGTTTAAAAATTGAAGATGGATATATAGGCCCCACTCCAATTTTATCAAATGTTGGTGGTCTAGTTAGAGGTGGTATTATGAGAGCCACCAATGGATTTGGTGAAAATAGACCAAGATTTTGACTTAGTGAAATTTATGCTAGATGTCATAAGAAAAAAGTCCATGTAGTTAAGAGGTGGTTCATTTAAGGCCCCTCCACACATTAGTTAGGTGTGACCTTAGGGATATTTTGAAGGGAGTCAAAAGTATTTTATTCTCTTTTTTAAATTGATATGATTGTAACAACTTATAATGGCCATCGTGGCCTAGGATGGGAATCTCATGCTACTTAGAGGTGAGACCCATCCTCATCTATAAATGTATATCTATATTATATTTCTAGGGTTATAAATTATTAGTCCCAAGAGACTATTACAATTAAATTATAATTTTACCTACTTCTTCCTTCACCTTTTATGATTGTAAATTTATACCATGACTGATACTTTTATAAATGATTTTTTTTTAATGAATGCAACCTTTCACTTTTTGAAAAATTTATGGTTTATTTATGAAAATTTGTCAATCATTTATAGTTATTGAGTGAATGTTAATGTTAATAAAATTGAACTAATACTCTATTACTTAATGACTGCAATGGTTATACTATGCTTTGTTGTTCTAACCAATTTATGATCCCTTTTTATTTCCCTTACAATATGTGTAATCTATGTGTTAATCTACATATTATCATTTAAGATTATATGTTTTATTTACTATGGGATTTTTGAATATTGATATTTTTGAGGGTTTATAAATCAATCATTCTTCCCTATTTCCTTAGATTCCTCCCATTGTGTAAAAATAAGTCAAAGCAGTTGGTGAAACTTAATGCATAGTGTTATAACTATGGCAAGTCACTTAACTTGATTCTTGAAGCATTAACACATTCAAGCCTAGAAACACTCTTTCTAACACTACTGTACCATCCTTTTTTTATGTTTATTTTAGAATCTAAATTTTTTCTCATGGTTTATCAATATCTGAGTTATGACTCAATGTAAATTATGATTATAAGCTACTTCATCTTGTAACTAAATTAGAGTGCCATTTCACATATCTTGAATCCCCAGTAGTAACATGCACAACTCTTTGAGAATAAAAGGTTAACCTACTCAGTCCTTGTATTGAGCCAACATCAATCCTAATATTAATGAGGGGATATTTTATCCCATGTATTGTCCTTTTATTTCTTCTTTGGGACACTCAATCCCACGAGTGCCTCTAGAGGATGAAAGGATCTCAGGTCTAATAACAATATCTCTATGTTCACTTCAACTAAAAAATTCTACTTAATTATAAAAAAATTAAATCATTCATTATTTTCAATCATCATGGTTTGAAAATTTCAAATACTAAAAGATTTTAATGATAATATCCAACTTTTATGCCTCCACTCTCATGGATTTTATAATTTAAAGCTTTTAATAAACAATTGACTTGATTTATAAAGAAAATATTATGTTTAATGTCTCCTTCTTTCATTCCATAATATAGGTTTTTAAATTAGAAAAGGTGAAAAAAAGTGTAGCCTCCATTAATTTAAATAAAGGTTTTTGTTAATATAGTGGAGTAATTTAAATAAAAGGTGGGCCTTCTTGACACTATCCAAACATAAAATAGAAAATAAATTAACACCAATAAAGTTTCGTATGATAAATAATTTGAGATTTAATGGTAAAATAGTGAAATTAGTCCATGAAGAATAATTTTATAGCATTTTTTGTGTCACTTACAAATGATGGCTACTAATCATTTAACCAAGTTGAATGAAACCATTGAGCAATGGAGAAAAAAAATACAACTTAATCTGACATAGATTTTATTGAACCTTCCTTTTTTAATCTAAGAGTGGGGTCTTGGGATGACATCCCTATTGGGGTCAAAGGATACAATTACCAATGTGGTGCTTATTGAACCATTAAATAGCCTTTGAAAAAATTATTTTGGTTGATTATTTTCCTCTTATAGTAGCATATACATCTATGTGTTTTCCTTTATTTTATACCTTATTTTTTAATTATGACTATTATTTGGCCATAAAATTTAATCTCTTCATTCTCCATCTACCCATATAATGGTGCACTATGAGTAACAAGACCATGTTCACTCTACCTAAGAGTTTCACCTTTGGTTGTCTCTATCATTATAGTTTTGTGGGCTCCACCAATTTCATTACTAATCATTTTCAAGGATTAATGCCTTTATGTTTAATCATCGATGTAGAATAGTCGATTAAATTAATAACATAGATTTGTATTTTAATAAATTCACCAATGACACTCCTCCAAGTACTAGTAGGTTCTAACTAGGTTCTCAAATATTTTTTGATATCACTAAATGACATTTTGAATGAATTGATATTAATTTTCCTTAGTGAGTTTTTATTTAATTTAGTTTTTCCTTTAAATAATAATTTGATTTGTGGGATCTACCATGTCATTTTCCACTAACAACACACTTGGTGGTACTGACACCATTGTATCATTATCCATTAGTCCATTAATACATGTATCGTATGGTGGAATTTTCCATTAAATTTTTTTAAATTTATAGTAAGGAAAAAAATAATTATTTAAATTTGTATCTATAGACCAATACCAATGGAATCTGCCATTGTTTTCCCCCACCAATGTTTCAATTATTTTTTTGACTCCTCACTAACATGTTATAAATTTTACACCATTGGCTATAGAAGCTTAAATAGAAAGTGACAAAAAAAAAAAAATAGATTATATAAAGGAAATAAATCCTTTGTAATGCATTAAATATTTCTATCATGTGACAAGAAAACTCAAAATCAAAATTAAGGTAAAAACACTTATAATCCTACACATAGAAACAACATCGTATATAACTAAATTATCCATGTTTTAACCTCCAACAACTCTAAAATTTCTCCAATATGATACGCCATGGTCACTTTACAAGCTTGGAATCTAAATTTGAACATGGATGAATTCTACTAAAAGTTGTTTATAGTTTTGTAATTTTCTTTATGAGGTGTATAATTGCTTATAAATAAAATGATATTGATCATGGATTAATCCTTAATCCTACTACCAATCTATTCTATAACACCACAAAAATTATGTGCTATTATTGAATTGAAGGACACTCATAGTTTTTGTATGGATTATTTCCCCTCAAAACTATTTGGAAACCATTAAAAGTAAATACTACCATTTTTATATGCCATGTAAAAAATATATATTTGACTCTTAAATTCAAACCCTAATGGATGCTTTTCTTATTAGTTAAATGATTTAAATTTCACACTCTTTGGAATACACTTAACAATCACAAAAAAAAAAAAAAAAAAAACACAAAAACAATGTGTAGGCCCAAAAATATAGGCAATAAACCTTGATGTAGAATATATAATTAGAAAATAGGGAAAACATACACTAAAAAAAATACATAACTACTAATTTGTAACCATTCATCTTTTCATAAAAATGATTACCATATTTGATTATCAAACTCCATGATATTAATTTTATACTTAAAAAAGAATAGACATAATTTTCACTTATTTGCCTTTCTTGTCTTTGTATTGAAATTTTAGTTTTCCCTACACATTTTCTTAATGACCACTCAGGTGCCAATTTTTATAAGGTACATGTCCAAAATGAAGTTTGAAAAGATACAACACTTATTCATGATCTAGAATGAAAAATTTGAGTGATGTATCATAACTAATTAAACTTTATTATTGGTATTGTGCATAATTATTTCACTATTAATATTGATAATTGGGTAAGTTTGGTGTGATATCACCATTGAAAGTGCACTCCTTTTGTTTAACAAATCAACAATGTTGGAAAACACTCAAAATAGGCTTAAAATATAATTTTGTGCCCAAAAATATTTTTAATCTCAATGGTTTCCATGTGTACTAAAAAATGTCAAATATTTGTCCTATGAATTCAATTTTTATACATTTTCTACAACTGTGTCATTTGTGTGTCTATCTTCTTAAAATATAATAATACATCCTTTTTCATTCATCCTCTTTACTTTAAATAGTTTTCATACACTAAACAGATTATGAACAAGATATTTTATATGCTCAAATCTATATAGATCATCTTCTTATTTATTTTCCATCATATATTCATTCTTTGAAATAGATCATTACTCTCCAATATTATATTCAAGAGAGACTCTAAAAAATACTCTTCTAGATAAGAATACTCTTGTTCATATGTGTGAATGTGTTTATCCGTTTCACAAAGGTATGTGCCACCCTCATGTTGAGTATGATGCAAATATTATAACTTTAGTATTCATGTTATATTTGGTTTATTTGGTATTTTATCATCTTAGGAGAGTTTTTTTTAATTCAGTCATGTCTTAGATTAATTGTGTCATCAATTTCAGACACTTTTTGTGAACTTTATAAAAAATAACTAGAAGTGTCAGTTAGAGTTCAATTCACTAGATATTTAGTAAATCACATTTTAATTTATTTTATTCAAACTTTTATTTTTATATTTATATTTTTAGACTTCACTTGTCTAATGTGCATAAGAGTGGGCATGTTTTCGTAAATGATGAAGATGTTTCTTCCATGATGTCTAGATCTTATAAATGATTTCAAATTGCTATATTATATTATATTTTAGGATTATATGTTTATTTTACTTTGTTTTTTAAGTAAAGTTATTAGTTTAGAATTAACTTGTCATGCATGTTTCTTGTAATTGGCTAGTTTTAGGCTTTAATTTAATGAAATATTGTGCATAAGTGTGGTACAATAATTTATTTTTGAATATTTTTATTATATAATGTTATTTTAGGCATTTAAAAATTAAAACCAAGTAGCATATGCATTCTACATTTAATTTATTCATTGCATATTTAGTCAATAGTCATAGTTACAACACTACTAGATTAACAACTAGTAATTTTTGGCCACAGTGGTTGATACATAGCTTGAATTTTAGATTAAAAAATATTATTTTCACTCCGTACATGAATTAAAAACCTTAATTTTTTTATCATGGACTCACTCTATAAATTTTTAGAAGATTTTTAGGCCATTATCAGGAGAAATAATTGCTTTAGTGAATTTTCCTTCCATGAATATTCCTATTTTTGAATGTGACAAGTTTAAATTTTGGATATATCCATTGAAGATAATTATTGTATGTAAATGAATTTTGGATAATTTTATTCATGGTAATCACCACATAAATATTATAACATCTTTACACAAGATCATAAAATAACAAAAAGTGATGAAGAAAAGGCAAATGCACAAATTGTTTTCAATCTTTAGAGTGTCATAGACCCAAGCATTTATCCAAGAATTTTAAACTGAAAGAATTCCCAAGAGGCATGGAATATTTGAATAATTAATATAAAGGATCTAATAAGGTAAGATAAGTAAAAATAAAAACTCTTAAAATGAAATTTGAAAATTGGAGAATATCATTTAATGAGGGAGTTGGATAATATTGTATAAGGATAAATAACTTAGAGCATAGAATAAGGTTTTATGGAAAAAATATCTAAGATAGTGTTATAGTAAGGAAAATTTTGAGATATTTATGTCAAATATGGTTGCATATTGTCATAAGTCTTGAGGAGTGTAAGGACATGAACACTAAAAGTGTTAATGATTTTATGGGTTCTCTCTTGTCTCATGAGGATAATATGAGACTATATGTAGGAGATCAATAAAAAGCACTTGAAACCAAGGCAAAGGATTTAAAGACCAAAGATAAAAAAAATAAAAATCAAGGGAGTTAAAAAAATCAAATTAAAATGGAAAATATGAAGCCAAACACATATGTAAAAGAAAGAGATGCCTTACTTTTCATTATTGAAAAAATTCATGACACTTTATAAAATATTATAGGATAATGGAAGGTAAGAATAAAGCTAATAAAATGGGTGAAAAGAAGGTATTCCAAGATAAAAAAAGTGATGTTCAATAAGACACATATTATTGCCTCATATGAAATGTTTTAATAGAGGAACCAAATAATTTTTGGTTTCTTGATTTAGGTTTCTTAAATCACATTACAAGTCACAAAGTCATTTTCAACAAGTTATATGATTCGTTTAAAATCTAAGTACAATTTGTAGAAGGAAATCCCATCTAAATTAAATGAAAGGGAAGCATTAAATTCACCATAATTCAAGGTAAGGTTAAAATAATGGATTTTTTATTTTTATCCAAATATGTATCCTAAGAGTATTTATCATACTTTTATAGGATATAGTGATGAAATCAAATCATATAAGTTTTATAATCCTACTAGTAAATCCAAAATAGTTTCTAGGGATTGTATTTTCTCAAATTAGGTGTATTATGATTATAATCATGTATCTAAAAATACCATAAGTGAAGGTTTCATTATATTTAAGTTAATTTTTAGGGATTAAAAATTCTTTCACATATTTATAGTTCAATAATAAATAATATTAGATCTTCCCAAGATATTAGTCATCCATATTCTTCAACTCTAAGCAAGCACAAATGATTGTTGAATCAATATCCATCCATTAAAATTTTATTTAATAAATATGATAGGATGATCAAAATTATTCAAAATAAGGATGTAATTTTTTTGATGATGCTTATGATTAAAATACTATGTTTGCATTGTCAACTTGGCTAGTGAACCTAGAAGTTATGTAGAATATAGTTAAAAGAAAGAATGGGTTGATGCTATGAAATTAGAGATGGATTATATTGATAGGAATTATATATGGAGTTTATTTAATAAAAAATTAAATAAATATTTCATATAAACCAACTGGGTTGACAATACCACATTCAAGAGTGATGGAATAGTTGACAAGTTAAAATATAGAGTATTTGCAAAAGGATTTGACAAATATATGGGTTTGACAATCAGGAAAGTTATGCACCAATGGCATAAAAATATACTATTAGATTAATTATTTTTGAATCTAATCATAAATTATATAAAAACCATCAAATGTATTTCAAAAGTGATCTGTTGGATGGAGTGATTGAAGATGAATTATATGTGAGGTAGCCACAAGGTTTTGAGGTAAAGGGTAAAAAATTTTGGGTATATAAGTTAAAGAAGGATATTCATATGCTAAATTAAAATCCAATATATTTATACTCAAGAATTGATAGTTTTTATTGGATTAATATTTTGTAATAATTCAAAATTTACCAACTCTTTACATACAAGAATTGGGTTCTAATATTTTATATTTGTGTCAATATGCAAATGAATTGATCTTTACATGTATCTAAATGGAGATGTTTAATAGATTCAAGTAAGATATGAAATAATAAATTTAGATGACTGATATGTTAATTATGAATTAATTTATTGTAATGGAATTACATTAAAATAGATAGGAAGTATTATTTTTTCAAACCAAGTATGCCTAAGACATGTTAAATAAGTATAATATTCAAGACTCAAAGTCTACAAACACTTTAATTACAAGTAGAAAAAATATTATTAAAGAGTATGTAATTCCTTTAGATAATGAAAATAATTTTATAATCATAGTGGGAGGTTTTATGTATATCACAATTATAAGACCCATTATTAGTTATGGGGTTTCACTAGATTTTTCAGGCAATCCTTCACTTAAACATTTGTATGTAGTGAAGGGAATTTTTAGATATGTAATATGTATTTATAATCACGGTATTAATTTTATATCAAAAAATGTCATTATGTATAATTGGATACACATATTCATATTGAGAAAAATCTCTTGATGATAGAAAGTCAATTTCATGTAAATGCTTCACAATAGCAAGTGGGTTGGTCTCTTGGTCTTCAAAGAAATAAGCCACAACTACATTATCCTTTATTTAATTTGAATATATATAAATTAAATAATATTTCACACAATTATTATGGCTAAGAAGACTCTTATCTAATTTTAGAGAGGCTCAACTTGAGATGAGATAGACTTTTCATGATAACAATAAAGACATACAATTATCCAAAAATCCAATTTTCCATGCTATAACTAATCATATTGAACAAAAAATTTTTTTTTTCAAATACTTAGTCAATAATAAATATTTTTTGTTTAGTATGTAAGAAGTGTAAACCAATTCATTGATATTATCACCAAGGGATTCCATAAACATATCCATGGAAGATTTAAAGAGATGATAGGTATCTCTCCTCTTTGCTTGAAAGAGGGGAACATTAGTATGATGCCCATATGTGAACTTGATTATTCATGTTATACTTATTTTATTTTATTTTTTATATTTTATGAGGGTTATTTAACTTATTTATGTCATATATTAGTTATTTGATCAATTTCATGTAGTTTTTGGGAACTTCCTCAAAATAGTTAGAAGTGCAAGTAAAAGTCTAGTTCACTATATGTTTAGTTAATTTAATTTAAATTTATGTTAGTCAAACTTAAAATTTTATAGTTATATTTATTTATATTTTGCATTATATTTTTAGACTTTCATTTGTCTAGTGTTCATGTAAGTGTGTATGTTTGCTTAATTGATTAAGTGGATTATTACATGATGTCCACATCTTATATGTGACTTAAACTTGTTATATTAGAGTATATTTTTAGGATTCTATTTTTATGTTACTTAGTTTTTAGTTAAATTTATTAATTTATAAATAAATTATCATGCAAGTTTTTTATAATTTGCTAGTTTTAGTCTTATTAATGATAAAACATTATGCACAAGTGTGGTACAAGAATTCATTTTATAAATTCATTTTAAATATTTTTATTCCCTAGTTTTATTTTAGTTATTCACAAAGGAAAATAATATAAAATATGAACTCTAATTTGCATTTATTTGGTGCATATTCAGTCATCATTCACACTTATAACACTAATATAGTAAAAACTAGTAATTTTGGGCTAGATTGTTTGATACATAGCTTAAATTTAAAATTAAATAAAATATTATTAGAACTCCCTCCATACATTAAAAACCTTCACCTTATATATGTTTTTGTATCAATACTCTTAAAAGTAGGGCATCTCGATGAATGATTCAATAATATCATTCCCTAAGGGTTTGCTAAGGATATATTTCAAAAAAATTATCTACATAAAGAGATAAAGTATCAAATTTTATGTATACATACATATAAATTTATTCCATTTAAATCAAGGAGCCATTAATTTACCCTACCTCTATGAGATATTTTATGCTCAATTCTCTGTGGATCTATGAATTATTGATTAGACATTAGTCTTCATGTTGCCTATACTAATCTCCCCATGACCATATTTACTGTAAACACAGTCCTCATCAAAAATAGAGTAATCATGCATGTGTGAATTTTTTATTAATATAACCTCTTAGTGCACATCAAATACTTCCTCTTCATCATTATCGATATAAAATTATTAAAAAAATTATTGTTTTCCCTATCATTCCCTCTAAGGGAGGTCTATTTTAACAAAAAATATTGATATACATCCTTGAACACCATAGGGAATTAGGTTATTTTTAAAAAAATAATTTTACATTTCCTTTGCTTGACAAATTTTAGGGGATTGTTACAGTTGTTTAGCATAAGAGACATGGTTTCGTGCTTGATAAATCCTTAGTGTATTCGAGAAAACACACTATGGAAAGCACTTAGACAAAAAAAGTCTTATAATTATTTTGATAATTAATGTACCTTTTGAATGCCATAAACTCAATTTAAATCTATCCAATGAGATTATTCACCTCAATATTACAATGGGATTCACATATTCAACTTGGTCTAAAGGGGACCATGGGCTCATTTTTTGAGAATATGGGTGTTGGTAAACTTGAGAGTGATTACTTGGATAAGATAATAAGGATATTTTAGGATATGGGATATTCTTATAGTTGTATGAGATTCCTCAACTTATACAATTAAATACAAGGTTTTTTATGGTTATACTACATAAATATCATATCACAAATGCAAGGTAAGGATCAAAGTATTACCTAATAGTAGATGGATTTTTGAATTTAACCACTCATATGTTATTTTGAATATTAAATTGAAGCATATACCATCTCTTTTAATTTATTATGCAATAATACACCAATAGATACTAATTTGACATTGAATTTAGTGTTAAAATTCTAAACCACTATAGGGCCTATCCTTTAAAATATGAGGCCGTAAATCAGAGGGCCACATTAGGTGTTGTAATATTATGTATGGTGCATAAAATTTACACATCATAAATGTGATTTATCAATAATATAGATCCATATCCATTAAAATTTAGTATTTATCTAATATTTGATTTAGGAATGACATTACACTACTATAAGATTAATGGTCCTCTCTAATCTTAGACAACAAAAGCTTCATCTCTAAGATTTACCATTATATTTTGGAGGATTAATATTCAGGTTGTAGGAAAATAATGTGTTCTATTATGCGGGATTATAGACCTTCTGTAAAGATTAATTTTCTATTTTATGAGTGGGTAGAAAGGATATAATAAAGTTTTTTTAAAATATATCGAATATGAACCATTTTCATGGGATATTGGGTTTTTACATCAATAGAGATACATGTGACTCAAAATTAGTATTTTTAATGAAAGGATAGGTATTTTAAAATATATATTATCTTTTGTATCTATTAAAGTTTATAGGTGGATAATCAAGTTCTTCAAAGAGATTATTTTTATGATTTTATAACACAACTATAAAATAAAAAATAATATTATGGTGTTAATAATAATAATAATAATAATAATAATAATAATAATAATAATAATAATAATGATAATAATAATAATAATAATAATAATAATAATAATAAGTGCAAGCCTAATATTTTTAGGTAAATTATAAATAAAATAACAAATCAATTGGGTTATTTTTATTTATTCCTAAAGAGTTATTTTTTCAACATTTCACCAATAATTTGAAAAATTAAAATAAATTTATGAGTGAAAATTTTAACCAAAAAATTGAAAAGTTTACAATTGGGTCCCATTGATCATTTTAGAAAATAATGATTATAAAAAATGTATTGTACATTCTTACCCTTACATGAGCACTAAAATTGTTAAGTTCCAGCACATTAGATGTGGTAGTGAAATGAGCTGTAGGAGTGAAATCTAAGTTCATCATACTATAGTGCTAATTTAATGTTGATTTGTGATGAAAAGTTTGAAGAAAGAAACATAAAAGTCAATAAAAAAGGGTGATACACTAGAATAGCTTCATCTAGGTCCCATTCAGATGAATGAAAACACATAGAAACTATTGGAACTAATTATCAATCATTAATGAATTAAATAAATGCAATATGTTATTGATTCAAAGTTGTAAACAACTTAATATTTCATATACATTTATACCAAGGGAAACAATAGAGGCACACTATATTTATTACATGCTTCTAATATTATATTTTACTAAAATTGTGATAGTAGGGAAAACTATGACATAGGGCTAGATCTAAGGTTAATCAGTCTATATAGTAATCAGACCTAGATATATGCATTAAAAATAATAAACATGCATTAAACATAAATTTTTAAAAATAATGAATAATATGAGAATAAAAAGTGAAGAAAAATGACACACCTAGAATTTGATTTGAATTCTAAAAGTGGATCTATATTATGAAAGTGCTAGAGAGACCCTTTGTAAATTATGATAATTTTAAACTCACCTAATGGATTTGACACCCACTATGTTGTCATTGAATATAACTGGGGTATATTCGACCACTAAATATTCCCTTACTATGATGTTAAAAAAATGTACTCAAGGCTACCAAATCTTTATTGTGCACCTTTTTAGGATCTAAAATTTTCTATGTTACTTCATAGACTGATGTCATATAGTGTTATGTTTTTGCATTACTATATTCATAGGGAAAATGTCCAATTTGATATTTTTTGTATTCTTGAGCTAATTTACCACAAAATAATTAAACATAAAAGTAAATAATTAGTTGAGTTGGTAAACCTCAAGGTAGTTTTAGCTATATATCCCATGCACTAAAATCAAAAAACATGTATTTCTAGTGTGAATTCATAAACTTAGTAAAGGATTAAACCTTCTATTCCTATGAAAATATGAAATCACATGCATATTTTATTATCCTAATTTTGGTACAAGATGAAAATAAAACCTTTTATGAAATTATATGAGAATAAATAAATATATGTAGAGTTTACCTAGGCTTGAGTATCCTTAAGAATTTCTTGATACTTAATATTCACTTCCTTTTAAAATTATTTTATATATTGTGTGTGTGTGTGTGTGTGTGTGTGTGTGTGTGTGTGTGTGTGTGTGTGTGTGTGTGTGTGTGTGTGTGTGTGTGTGTGTGTGTGTGTGTGTGTGTGTGTGTGTGTGTGTGTGTGTGTGTGTGTGTGTGTGTGTGTGTGTGTGTGTGTGTGTGTGTGTGTGTGTGTGTGTGTGTGTGTGTGTGTGTGTGTGTGTGTGTGTGTGTGTGTGTGTGTGTGTGTGTGTGTGTGTGTGTGTGTGTGTACATCCTACTATGAGGATGAAGTACCAAAGGGGATGGAGGGAAAAACTAAATCCCACTATAGGAGTAGGAGATATGAAAAACAAAATGTCCATATAAAACATGTATTATATTTAACATCATGTAATTATCAATATGTGTGTTCATCCTAATAGGAAGACAAAATATTGTAGAGTATAGAGGAAACAACATTCCCCAATATATAATTTGTAGTAGAGATATATACATAACATTTACATATGTAACCATGTACTATGGATAACATAGTGCTAAGGTTTAGGAGCATCTTAATAGTGAGGATAATATTATGTAGGTTAATTTGATTCCCCAATGTGGAGAGTTGCTCAAATATATCAAATTATATCAATATTATATCACGAATTGAAAATCAACTATGTGTTAATGTGTATGTAAGATAATGTCATGCCATAATATGTGATAGTGTATAAGTGGTAGACACAATGGTACAGGAGGATCCATATAATAATTATATCAATAAAGCTCATGGATAAAATATATGTGGGTATCATACCCCATAAATGATGTATTTTTAAATCATTGAGAGGTATACACGTTATTTCCATCAAATGGCTTAGTATAGATATATGTTATCATTGTATCGCATAAGAGAGGATAGGTTGGTATCATGACTCTAAATTATATAGGAAGGATTTGTAGTACGGGGAATGTTGTGATGGAAAGGGTGTCCTTATCAATGTAATACATGGAAAGTAAAGAACTCTTGAGGAAAATATAGGTATAATGACCTTGGTTTCAATGTATTAGTTGTGAAATACAAATATGTTTAAGATATAACCATGTATGTATCAAGTATGATAACCATAATGTAATATCATACAAGATTAAAACATAGGGAATATGGGATCACCAATCTAATAATGTATAACAAATAATTAATAGAACTCCATGTGAATAATATAATATAATTTTTTCTAAAGGAAATGGATGTCGGATTGGTGCCCCTAAAGTACATGATAAATGCTTATATTTGGTACTATCATGTAATATAAAATATCAATAGTATTAAACTATGTAAAAAGGTTGACATGTTACCCCAAATGGAAATATATAAGTAATGTTCTCCAAGATGAGAGGGAAAAATAC
The DNA here is from genome assembly GCA_037957365.1 of Torreya grandis. NCBI lineage: Eukaryota > Viridiplantae > Streptophyta > Pinopsida > Cupressales > Taxaceae > Torreya > Torreya grandis. The sequence goes on along the minus strand of JARHVA010005684.1, from coordinate 818,720 downwards.
CATGCCCAAATGTAATTTTCGCATGCATGTGTGCACATGCACATGCACATGCATACACACATATACACACACATGAATGCATGCATGTATGTACACATGTACATACACATGCATGCATTCATGTGCATGCACACATACACATACACATGCATACATGACCATGTGTGTATGCATGCACACACACACATATCATAGTAATAAATCAAGGAGATATAGAAGGGTATAATATACCTTGGTGGTAAGTAAGGGTAGGGACCAATTATATGTTCCTAATGCAATAAATGTTCCCCTAATAAGAGTAGGTATAATAGTGAATCACACACATACTAATATAATAAGAATCTGTGAAATGACTCCAACTCATATAAATTACAAAATTATTAATCACAAGCTAGGTGCATGCATGTGAGTGCACACACACATATATCATAGTAATAAATTAATTAGATATAGAAGGGTATAATATACCTTGGTGGTAAGGAAGGGTAGGGACCAATGATATGTTCCTAATGCAATAAATGTTCCCCTAATAAGACTAGGTATAATAGTGAATCACACACATACTAATATAATAAGAATATATGAAATGACTCCAACTCATAGAAATTACAAAATTATTAATCACAAGCTATGTTATATAATATGCAAGTCATCCATGTAACAATACAACAACTAATATATCCATGTAAAATTAAAGATGTTGATAATATCAAATATACGTGTAATCAATGTAAATAACGCAATATATCACTGTAAAACATGATGTATATAGATTCCCCTAAGGTAGGGAATACCAATATTATGGTCTTTTCCTAGGTAATGAGTAAAATATTAGCCACATAGCATTTGAAAGTCCATTGCCATATATATATTGTATACATTACATCTCACCCGCTTACAACAATAACATGAGAAGAACATGTGTAAATCATTAATACATAAGCCTCTAAGATAGGTATATGAACATGATATATATATATTTTATTGATTAATCTTGTGTGTGACCCTTGGCTTATTGTTAAAAAATAAAATAAATTTCTTATCTTTTACAATTTTATATAAAAAAGTATCTAAAACATGTAACAATAAGCCAAGGGTCACACACAAGATTTATAAATAAAATTCAATTGGAGGACATAAAATCCAAGGGCAAAAATTAATAGGAAGACAAAGATAAGTCTACATAACCTATAAATTCCTTCAAAAGTCAATGCATTCCAGGACAAATGGTCTCAATATATATGCTATCATCATTGGAAATATATGCAAGTATTCATAATGGGATCAACAATAAAATGGAAATGGGCTAGTGTATAGAAATTTTTTGATGTAAAATAGAAGGAAAACTCTAAACTCTAAAATATAGAATGAATAGAATGCATGAAATAAACTCAATGGAGGAATGCATAATATTAGGAATCTATGTACAATCATTATTTATGATACACATTAGTTATGTATCAATGAATCATTAAGTATTTGATATAATTAATAAATTTTAATTTATTTTCAAATCTAATTTTTTTAGTCATGAATAATCTAATGCAACACAATAAGTGCTGAAATTACTATGTAAAATGTAAGAATGAGATATAGGACAATCTCTATCACCAATATGATATAGACACCATGGATAATTTTATATAATAATCATTTAAGACTCTCATAGTTTAATGTAGTAGCATAACTTTTCATATGTAATGAAACACTAATAAATTGATTAAAAATATCATGTTAGATTATTAGGTGTAGTAAATCATGATAGGTGTATGTATAAAATAGGGGAAATGTGTTGTAAAAAGTGATAATCTAATACAAGAGGTAAGTGTCATAAAATGTAAAAACTAACAATAAAATATGACATATAATATTTGATTTCACTATTTCAAAATATATATACATTGAATCCCATATTGTGATGTGTTAAGTTTTAACCCTAGATGCTATCAGTCCTTAAAGTGTCATCCTATGAGTATTTTTTATCCATATATTAAAAATACATGGATCTATTTATTATATCCATTTATTCTTTCATTTTTTTTAATCATGTATATATAAATATGATTTTAAGGATCCAAGGATGGTATAACATAGAATAAATTTGTGCATATTAATTACACCATAGATTTATATATCATAATACCGCCAGATGTTGTAGATGGCACAAGTTTTTATATATTTGTTTTTTCATATCAATTGTGTAAATGAAAATAAGAACCATGTTTTGTTGTTTTTTTTATTATATACCAAAAATATTATATGTGTTTCTATTCCATTAAAATTCTAAATACCAAAGGTTCTCCAGGTGAATAATATATCAGTTAAAGATCATTGGAAACCATATATGGCACATTATTGTAGGTGAGTGGTATATGTTTATGAGGTTTTTTAAATTTGTTTTTGTAAATATTTAATATTATAGCTTTTGAATTATGAATCTTGATTGTATCATGGTTAATAAGTTATTGTATTATTTTTTTTGGAATGTAATACAATTTTTAGTTATATGTCCATTGACTTTATGGTAGTCACTAGATGCATTTTATTTTTTTAATATATTGATACATGTCATAAATATATACATCAAATATGTTATAACTCCATAAATTTTATGAATAATAATATCTTCAATTTAATGTCTATAATTTTTAATAATTTTGAGAATTTTGTAGCACAATACTTAATGGTGTATTTATTTCATTAGCTTGAATTATTGAGGTATCCATTATAGATTAATGATTGGTGATGAGATGTGAATCATTAGGAACTTATTTAAAATCCCTAAGTTGATGTAACATAACTTTTAAAACTATGGTACCTAAATCAAAATTATATGTGATTAATTTTCAAGCCTTTCTAAGGAGCTTACCTATGATAAGTGCTAAGATATTGTTGGTAAATATAAGTTTAATTTGAAGATAAAATAGCTGATAGATTAATGAGTGCATATGTCATCAAAATATTAAAATATAATTATGCATATCTTATTTTGGATATAGGTTTTGAATATTATCAAATTTGTTGTGAGGTCTATTGTTGTTGATGAATTGATCTAGGAAAAAATATTATAAGCACTAGAAATAATATAAATATATACTAGGTAAAGAATGTAATCACCCTAAGGAGTCACCAACCAATGTGATAGGAATTATTTTAATTATGACTAATCCAAAATATTTATGGTCTCTTATATAATGTAACATGGAATGAATGTGTGCTTGAGGATATCCATGACCAAAAAATTATTGGAAATGTGGTAGATCAATCCATATGAAATAGGCATTACAATGACATCTCTAGGAACATGATTTAAATATTTAACATTATTCATAATCATAACATTAAAATTTTATAAATGTAGGAATGAAATACAAACTTATATTTGTTGATCACTAATGGAATGTATCATAGTCATGATATTTTATGTAGGAATACTAAAACATTTAATATATTTGTTCATAATATAGAAATTATTATTATTTTAAAACATGGGAATATTAGAAGAGATACAAATATAAATTCAAACAACATAAAAAATTACATATGCATCTTTATTTTATGAAAATTAACTACTTTATTTAAGATTTGGATAAAGTCAGTTAGAGAATAATGATTTTTTTGTAATCAATTATACCATTCAATCAATCATATCATTATTGTTTCTATCATCACATGTAACATCAACATTTTAATTATTTAAAGATGTATATATATCTAAATAATTTATATTTTATTTATAAGCCGTGAAGAATAATAATAAATAACACAAGGAATAAAATAAATGAATGAAATCCTTAACCAATTATATGGTAAAGAGAATGAACAACACAACAAAATATAGAGGAAAATATGTCATGAAATCCTTCGTTGAGTTATAGCTAGGGTTTTGGTGATCCAAATATGAGATGCAGATGTATATCCAAATGAAAATGAAAAATATAATTATGCTCAATGAAATATATTTGAATTCAAGTCAAACTCATACAATAAGAAATTTAATTCTGGGGATGACCTCATAAAATAAATATATTTTTGATGAACATAGAATTTCACTAAAATTTGTGAAGCTAAGGTATAATGACACTAATAAAACAAAAAAACTATGGCATAAGGATATATAAGTTAAATTATTCTAAAATTTAATTAGGTGTAACTTTATGTGCTAAAAAGAGTTAAAAACATTAAGAATTTTTTTTTGGACAAGCAATGAATAACGTGAACAAAATGAGTTATGAAAAATGACATCTACAAATTGGTTTTAGTTGTATAATTGGATCTAAATTGTGCATGTGACATAGAAGATTTTTGTGAAGTTTAACAAACTGAAATTCACTAGACAGATTTGGTACATTTTGGCCTATTTTCATATATGACCAAGGTGGAATCAAAAAAAAAATATGTACTTCCTATGATGATAATGAACATGTTTAATGTCAGAAAATATATAAATCAAAACATTCTATGTTCTATATTTTTCTATGTTACTTTGCAAGTTGATGTCATATAGTTATACATTGTTACTTTGTTGGATTCATAGAGGTAAATTGTATCTTTTATTATTTGTCTTATTCACCTAATTACTTTCAAAAATATGTAAAAATATAAAGTAAAAAGTATTTATGTTGATAGAACTCAAGGGAGTTGTAGCTAAATATCCCACATGCTTGAATCAAATCAAATGTAGTTATAGTGTAGAGTGAATGGATGATTTGAGTAAGGGATTAAAACTCCTCTTTCTAGGTAGGTTTGTAGTTACATAAACATTTTCATAGCCTTAATGTTTTCACAATATGTAAATTAAATATTTTATTTAAGTCTTTGAACATAAATAAATCTATGTAGAGTGTGGTTAGACTTCAATAACCTTATGATTATAAAATTAGAATTCCTTGATACTTGTTTTTCACTTATTTTTATAAAATAATTTTAGATAATTTTAGATATATAATTATCAAGTTTGAATTAAATACTTATTGGCATGAAATTTTACCAAATAATAAGAAAATAATTGACATACATAAATTCAAATTATAAAATAATGTGAAGAAGGGGAGAAGTGTCCATGAAACTATAAGGGATAATTTTTTTGGCCACTGAATCCACCCAAGGTGTATTCAACTACATAGTTTATGTATTGAATGCATAAAAGAATAATAAATACAAAAGAACAAAGGGAAAATATATAAAATAAGCCTTGAAGTACACATAAAAAAGAATAGAAAAAATCATAACATAAGACCATAGGATTTCATAGAGAATAAGGATAAGAATGAAATCATACTAACAAGTAAAAATAATACATTGATTTAAACTATTTATGCATGTGTAAAAAACTATATTAATAACATTGAAATAACAATCTTTGTACAAAAACTAGGTGTCTACACAATACACAATTGCCTAAAATTTTGAAAAAAAAAATAATAATCATAGGAAAAATTCCAAGGATATAAATATCAAAATGAAAGATATCATAAATATATGGAAATTTTACGAAGTCCAAGAACCCTAAAAATAAGGAGAATCCCCATATTTGTTACAAATATGGAAGATAAATAAGTGAAATGGGAATCAATTTTGTAGTCACCATTAATGCAAAAAACTTCTTGATATCTCCACACATATCTCTATAGTCATTTCCCATGTAAAATATTTCCATGATTTCAAAATAAGAGTAAAATAAGGTAAAATAATGTAATATTTTCCACCACTTTGGTTTCAATATTTCAAGGTCTCAAATATTTTAATGATAATATCCACCTTTTAATGCTTTCTCAACAATTTATCCTTATAACCCGTAGATTATATAATGAAAATATTTTAATAAATAATGGGATCCTCTTTATAAAGGCAAGACATTTTTTTAATATTTCCTCAATGAATACTCTCTCATGGGTTTTAAATATTTGATAGCTTAAATAATTTTAGTTACCTCCATTATTTTGAATTTAATTATTTTATAATAAGGTGGCACTATTTAAATGAATAATGGGCTACACTGTCATCATCCCCACATAAAATAAATGAAGGGAATTAATCTAGGTTATTATTCATACGAAATTTTCCTGTCACAGAATTTGAAAATTAGTATGCGAATACAAGTATTAAATGAATCATATTTATTCAAATATTCCCCTTGGAGAATGGGTACTCATTAGGGTTTATATCATAAGAAAAATAAATAATCATTTTAATTAAAATTAATTAACATGATGGGTAAAAATTCCCAAGTTTTGAATGCTATAGGGAAATATTAGTATATAAGGAAAGGAATGGAATTTCCATACCATATGGGGGAGTAATGGTGATAGTTAAGAAAACATTAGTTTTAAAAATAAAAGTGGAGAAATTGTACCCAAAAAGATTAAAAAAAAATGGTTAAATATAACATAAAATGAGTTAACAATTAGACTCGTTAATTATTAATTTCCATCAAGAAGTTATAAAATTTATAAGAAATGGGATTTAGACTGTAAAGATAACTACATCGTCAACAAGCAGAATATCAGTATATAACATCTTGGAGGAAATCATGTTAATATGAGACTTCAAAACAAGGTGTAGGGTCCTAAAATATATTCCTAAAAAGGAGAAAATTTGGGTAAATTTTTTTTGTAAGGGTATTGGGTGGACAAACCAAGTTTTTAGTTAGCAATCATAGGGGCACACAATCCACATCGTGCAAGAAACTATTTTTTATATAAATAAATATAATTGAAAATACCCATGAACATGTTTTTTTAAATAAATCACTCAAACAAATTAACGAATAATTAAAGCATCCCCCTTATTCATATTTTATAATAAGATAATAAAATAATAATTTATAATATTTCTTTATTTTCCACTAACAACTTAATAAATTATTTAGTGTAGTAGTAATATACACAATAAAAATAAACACCATTTCATAAAAGTAACCAAACTTTGTCTACGTAAAAGGGAACTCATCCATGAATCTCTACAATAGTGAACTATAAATAACTATACATAGTAATAAATAAAATATAGAGGATCATTCATTTTATACAAATTTTACCATATCCAAACTCAACCTATTTAAACTTTAATAATATGTGTATATAATATAGGTTATGAAAAAAAATTACAATATAATATAACTCAAAAACTATACATAATGAAGCCTCAGTAAAAAAAAAAAAATTCTATACATTTCCACCTCTGAATTTTCCAATGAGAAATAGGATGGTGCACTCGCATCCCACCCATATGACATCATCAACACTACCTCCCTCATCAACCCAAAATCCTACGGGAGTATAACCACTTTTAAACATTACATTAGGGAACTTATAATAAGTAAATCATAGGTTTTAAATTATCAATGTGGGTACATGGGGAAATGAATTTCCATGTCAAATTTTCATACTAATAAATAGAAAAATCATAGTCCATAATAAAACACAATGGAGAGGTGAGCAAGGGGATTCTAAAATAAAGATTGTGTTTTTTATCTAACCTTACTTTTCATATTTATTCACATTCATATTCCAAGAAAAGAGGGGAGATAATAAGTATTTCAAACCTTAATCCCTAGTCTCTAACTCTTATAATAAGGGAAGCCAAAAAGTAACCCTTATATGTCCCCAAGCTCAACATGGTTCCCCTCTTACTATCCCCATACATGAAAAACAAAAGATCTCAAACATTGGTATAATTTTAAACACACTACTATTTAACATACAAGAAATAAAATCCTAAGCAAAATTTATAGGCAAAACCTTCTTAAAATAGAAATACCAAGAAATATGCAATAAATGACTGAAATATTTATATAAATAGAGAATAAAAAATATCAAGAAATGTATTTTATAAAAATAACTAGGCCCAAGTGGACAGAAAATACTTATAGAAATTTATTCTTACAAGAAAATATAAATATAAATATAAAAATGCACAAAACTCTTACCTTATGTCCACCAATCAATGCATTTTTTTCTCATCCTCTACCTCATTCCTACTCTCTTCATCTTTATCAACCCATAAAAAATGAGGATTGTAAGACAAAATAAGTAATATAATGGGAAAGGGTTGCTTTGCAAAATTCTAAATGATGAGTGGACATTTGTCTACCCTCATGGGTTGACCTATGTAAACTTGATTCCAAGAGAATCTTAGGAGCCTAGCCTATGGTATTGAGATACTTGATAGAGGAGAGGTGTTGAATTTAATAATTTTACTATATTTATCCAAACTTCAAATATAAATTTCACATTATAATTTACAATTATAAGAGATAGTCACAAAAACTTTATAACTACCTATGTAGTAAAAATGGGTGAGAAATCAAATCATGTTGTTGAAGCTAAGGCATCTCTCTAGGGTATCAAGGTTTCATGTGATAAAGGAATTTTGAAGTTGTATATTTAAGGTGACTCCCTTAACATCTTTAACTATCTACAAAAGGAGTCTAGAACCTCCTAGACTATCAAAAAGGAGATTTCAAACACTAGGATCCTTTTGTGTTCTTTCTAAGATTTCTCTCTACTTCATGTTTTTAGAGAAGGAAATAGATGCACATATTTAATGGTTAATTTGGGGGAATACTATGAATTCATAATATGGGAACCATGAGGGAGCCCATCCCTCCCTTTCGACATTTTGAATGATGTCCTTTTGGATAAAATAAGAAGGATTTAACCTTCATTGTCAAAATTGGATACATATCCTCTCAATCCTAATCTGGATGTGGTCTAGGTCCATGATGAATTGTGATTATTTAATGATTTTTCCTTTTGTGCCATGATGGATTTATATTTTAGGATCGACTAGTTCCTACTTTACTTGAGACTCTAATTATTTTCTTTCTTCTATACTGGTCATCATGTTCTATTTTTCCCTCTTACAATTTTTGTAATATTTTAGGTTTTTCTTGTGGGTTTGGTTTTTGGTTTGATGGGAGACCTAGGCCTCCTGTATGTTCTTGGGTTGAATCCCACACAAGTCAAAAGTGGGCTTACCTTAATCAAAAAAATTATATTTTTTAGAGAGGTGGGCATAATAAAAGGGGAATGGTGAAGGTTAATTTCAAAATATACATGGGTCTCCTTTAGGTGAAATGGGTATTGGGTATATGGTCACTAGGATGCATAAGGGTGATCAATTTGGTCAATGCAAGGGTTAAGCAATGTCTTGTATTAAAAGTTTCATAAAATACCTTTTTCCCTATCATGTTTTCCCATGACCTATGATTTTACACTCAAGGCACACTTAATAATTCCCAAAAATATATTATGCATATACAATGAAACAATTTTGTAATAAATAATAATTTTCTAGTATATTTAGTTAAGATACACATGGTGAACCATGATAAAATGATAATTATGAAATGTTGATTATATATTATGTAATATGATATATGAAAGGTGAACCATGATATAAAATTAATTATATTTATGAAATGTATATTTTTCATGTAACACACAACTAAGGTTTAAAATGGAATTATGACATAAACCAAGTGATAATAAATACTGGCATACATATGCCACATCCACATAATAGAATGATAATAATAAAAAGAAACACAAATAATTATGGAATAAAAAGTGTCTAGACACCCTATTCAAATACAAATATTAAACAAAATGGCTAGATAGAAAATTGAAAATGAGGTACAACTAGTAGAAGTAATTGGAATAAAATTCCTCTCCTTGTAAATGAGAATCCATTCTTATGTCACTATAAGAGGTACAGGTATTGGGTCCAAAATAGATTAGCATCCTCAAGATTGGTTCTTGTCTCATTGTATAGATCTAATTAAACCATAAATTGGTTCAATTCTCAACTTCAAAATATTATAATTTGATGATAAAAAATAAGAATGGATTCCAAAATGAGCTACATGCCATCCTTTACCTAAAAAAACATATAGTCCAAAATGTGAGAAGTTTATAAAACATATTACCTCAAAAAAAAAGCATGGAAAATGTCATGAAAATGTGATAGGCTAGATGGAAATGCTAGGTAGTAATAAACTAGTCTAACTGATGCAAAGGGTTTCCTTACATTAGTTCTTAATAACTAAAAACAAGAAACAAAACTTCACCTCCTACCATACCTCTGCCAAAATGTATAATAGATTTGATTATTTTTCTTGATGTACCTTGGCTCTCTTAATATATGTTCACAATATTTCATTATTGGCTATTTATGGTCTTATATCATCATTAATTTCATCAAAATATTCACACTTACTCTCTACATAATCCTCATAAGGTTATTCCTCTTATTTGATGAAAGATATAGATGAACTGGCTCCCTATAATTTTCACCTCATCTTGTCTCTACTATCACTTAGATAACTATTATCCAAATCTATCTATACCTTTTTCTTGAAGTGTTATACTTCATAGCATCTATATTTCTAATTTCAACAACATTTTATATGGACTATATTAAAAAGTCTTCGGTTCGTATAGTCTGTATGAACCCAAAGACAAACATTAGAGGTTTACTTGAAGAATTATAGGTTTCAAGGTATTGTGTTAATTTTTATATGTCTACCTCAATTATATATAACAACTCTTATCATGATATTTCACACTAAGGTGACTAATGCTTAGTTTATTTAACTTTGTATTAACTGTATTATTTTAATAATACAACATGAAAATAATAAAATTCTATCCAACTATGGGGATATATAATGGTGATAGTTTTTTTAAATATATGAAGACAATAAAAAATACAAGATAATTTAAAATTCATCCTTAATAAATTTAATACCCATTTAAAAATCATCTTTACTTATTTCTTAAGATCTTGGGTTGTGCACTCAACAACATTGCCACAACATTCTAAGAGGTCATCTCATGGATTGTGCAATAGTACTTATTTACTACATAACTGTATAGTGGTTTATATAATATAGAATGAAATAAATAGTTTTAAATACATGAGAAACATTTATAATTAAAAAATCCACACTCATAAATGTTACCATAAATAATAGCAGTCGACTATCACAAATCACCTCATTGATACATAGTTTGATGCTAAGGTTCTTGCTCAAGAAACTGGGTAATTTGGTTTTATGAAACCATTATTTAAACTATGAAAATTATCATAGATACTTAATTAACTCAACATATAACCATATTCAATACATTATCATTTAATTGACAATTTACAGTCAAGTTCATAACCTACAATATCTATAAATATCACATGATGATTGTTCTATTCCTTAATATCTCCAAACATAGAGTGCATGGTAAACACAAAGAAGGTAGAGTATATATTGAGTTATTAAACCATACATTTGAATAAAAATTCAAGGATAATATAAAAAATTCATAAAACTTACCAAAGCTCCACAAATGCACAAAAATATGTCTTTCTTGAAATATCCTTTATACTTTGTTTACACATCGTGACTGTTGTTCCCACATAAAAATGTAGAAACTATCATAACTTTATTTTCAATAAAGAAACTCTATTATTATATTCCTTGGGTTTAATTTGTCATACAAATTCAAATTAAAACCCCTAAAACTTTTTATATTCATTGAAGGAATGTTGACAACAAACACTTACTTGTTATAAAAGATTCCAAAACTTGTTATAATTAATTCTCCACTTATTTAGGTACATTAGAGAACTATATAAACATTATATTAAACATCAAGGTGACTAATTAAGTGATTCATGGACTCTTGAAAATTATTTAAACCTACCTAGACAAAACATGACATGAGACTTCTTTTAACAAGTCAAATTAAGCCTCATAGACTTGGCATTCAAATTTGAAAATTCAAACTGTGATCTTGGAAAAAAAAGCCAAAGAGGTCCTTAATTCAAACTTATCAACTTCCTAATAGTTTTGAATAACTCTTAACTCCCTAAAATTACTAAAAAATATTAATATTGGCTCATGAATTACCAAATAAATCCTATGTATAATTGAGGTAGTGATGTCCTTGCATCATACTATCGAGGAGCAAAAAAAATTTAATGAACGTGATAAAATTTTGGAGCTCTCACTAGCTCTCTTTTCTCTAAGCCTTCTTGGCTAACGAATTTTCCACCTCTCACTTTATTTCACTTATTACTACCTCTCCTTTCACACATACCTATATCCTCTTCACCTTATTCCTTCTATCTCATTAGCCACTTCATAAAACATATTATCAAACCAAAATTCAACATGCATCTAATAAAATATTCTTGCATATGAAATAAATAATCTTAAAACCAAAACATACCTTGTCATAAAATAAACCTACTATGATACCAAATGATGCAAATGGTTTCCTTACATTGGTTCTTAATGAATGAAAACAAGAAACAAAACTCTACATCTTACTTTACCTCTACCAAATTGTCTATTGGATTTGATTCTTTTTCTTGATGTACCTTGGCTCTTTTAATCTATATTCAAAATATTTTTTTATTGATATTTTATGGGATTATATCATCATTCATTTCATCTAAACAATGAAACTCACTCTCTACATAAACCTCATCATGTTATGCCTCTTCTTTGATGAAAGTTATATATGAACTGGATCCCTATAATCTTCACCTTGTCTTGTCTTTATTAACACATAGATAACTATTATCCAACTCTATTTATACCTATTTCTTAATGTATTATACTTCATAGAATATATATTTCTCATTTCAACAATAGTTTATATGGATTGTATCATAAAGTCTTAGTGCCTATAGTCTATATAAACCCAAAGACAAATATTGGAGGTTTACTCGAAGCATTATGGGTTTCAAGGTATTATGTGAATTATTTTATGTCTACCTCCATTCTATAGAACCTATCCAATCATGATATTTCACACTAAGGTGAATAATGCTCTATTTCTTTAAGTTTGTATTGACTGTATTAATATAGTAATACTATGTGAAAACAAGAAAATTATGTCTAATCATGGGGATATAGAATGGTGAAAGGTTTTTATTACTCTATGAATCCATGATAAAATCCAAGATAATTTAAAATTCATCCTTCAAACTTTTAATACATGTTTGATAATTATCTTCACTTCTTTATTAAGATCTTGTGTTGTGCACTCAACACCTTTGCCACAACATTCTAAGAGGTCATTTGATGGACTGTGCAATAGTATTTATTTACTACAAAACTATATAGTAGTTTATATCATATAGAATGAAATTATTGATTTAAAAGACATGAGAAACCTTTAGAATTAAACAATCCACACTCACCAATGTTAGCATAAATAATAATAGTCAACTATAGAAAATCTTTACTCATTCATACATAATTCAATGTCAAGGTTTTTATTCAAGAAACTGGGTAATTTATTTCCATGACACCTTTTTCCCAACTAGGAAACTTATCATAGATACTTATTGAACTAATAATATAACCATATTCAATAATTTAGCATTCAATTAATAATTTACAGTCAAGTTCATAACCTGCAATATCTTTAAAGATCACATGATGACTATTCTATTCCTTAATATCTCCAAACATAGAGTGCATGATAAACATAGAGAAGGCATAGTATATCTTGAATTGTTCAACCATACGTTTAAATAAAACATTAAGGATCATATAAAAAATTAATAATCCAAGGCATCAAAATTACCAAAGTTACACAAATGCATAAAAACATGTCTTTATTGAAATATCCTTTATACTCTTTTTACACATCAATAATATTGTTCCCACACAAAAATGTAGGGACTATCAAAATTATATTTCCAATCAATAAACTATATGATTACATTATTGGGGTTTCATTTTACATACACATTCACATTAAAACCCATAAAAGTTTTATTTTTCATTAAATTAATGTTAAAAAAAAATGCTTACCTATTCTAAAAAACTCCAAAACCAGTTATAACTAACTCTCCACTTCTTTAGGTACATTGGAGAACTATATAAATAATATCTTAACCATCAAGGTGACTCATTAAGTGATTCATGCTCTTCAATATTATTGAAACCTAATTATATAAAACATGACATGTGACGTATTTTAACGAATCAAATTAAGCCTCCTAGACTTCACATTCAATTTTTAAAATTCAAATTAAGCTCTTGGTAGGAAAATTAAAAAAAGGTCATTAATTCAAACTTTTCAACTTCCTAGCAATTATGAATGACTCTTAAATCCATAAAATGACTAAAAAAACTTGATATTGACTCTAGACTTAGAAATTAGATCCTATGTATAATTGAGGTAATGATGCTCCTACATCATACTACCAAGCAACAAGAAAATTTCAATGAAAGTCATAAATTTTTTCAGCATTGATGATTCTTTACAAAATATTCCATCCAAGCTCATGCCCACCTAGATCCTAAGGCCTATTAGAAAGATATAGGCATTTATTATGCTTGATCATGATGGCTCCTCCTTTATTCTTCTTTCTCTCATTCCTCATCTTACTTTTCCTCTTATTTTGAATATTTCCAATCTTTGGAAACTTTTATTAATTTTTTTTCCTCATATGAATTGCACATGAAACAAACATGTCAACCAAAAACACTTCTTACTTGATCCTTTGGAACTCTCCTTGTTCAATTCTTGACAACTCTTATTTTTTCTTGGCTCAAGATACTTTCCAATGCTAACTCAACTACCATGTTACTCTCCTTATCTCATATGAGACTTATATCACCAAATTACTCCATTATTTTCTATCATAGCTTATCCTCTTTTGTTATGTACTCATTATCATCACCTTTATCTTCCATTGGTGCCCAACAAATCACTCTAACTTACTAAAATTTATTTCTTCTAAGCATGTCAACTTCTGTTTCCTAACCACTATCTATTACTACCACCTAATGTGTGTCAACCAATTCATCATATGTTATTTTACCTTCTTTTTCTTCAACCAACACATCCATTAGCCTTAATATACTTACATACAACTCATAGTCAATAACATCTATATCAATATATTCATAAAAAATGACATTGAAATGAATACCTTGTACTTTATGGCTTTTATCAATGCTTACTTGATTGAATTCTTCATCTTTCATGATCATAATGAGTTATGGTTCTGATGTAACTCATCTTTTTAATTCATCTTATTCCAATGGATCACCCTCTTCAGGGTAACATATGATTGTGTCCCCATACCCAACTATCTAATAAATTTCTTCTTGACTAGTATGTTTCTCATGATTCAATCCTTCTTATAACTTGTCACATGTATGAAAACATTCAAATAATTCAATGGTCATAGTCACTTGAGGCTTATTTAACTCCTTGTTTTGATTTTTAGGCTTCCTTTCCTTTAACTTTATCTTTTATCTTATTCTCTTCTTTAAACATTGCTTGATTGGCCACTTGAGTGGCTTCTTTCTCGTGACCCATCCAAGATGTGGGTTCAAAATCTATTTTAGCTACTCTATCTCAGTTATCATCTCATCCATCCATTACCTCATCTTTTCTATCTCAATCTTCTTCCTGGTGTCTTTAGACACCATCTTCTATTTGTGGTGTCTATTCTCAACCTTTCCCTTTTACCTCCTCCTCCTCCTCCTCCTCCTCCTCCTCCTCCTCTCTCTCTCTCTCTCTCTCTCTCTCTCTCTCTCTCTCTCTCTCTCTCTCTCTCTCTCTCTCTCTCTCTCTCTCTCTCTCTCTCTCTAATCTCAACAAAGATGCCTATCAATTCTTGGGTCTCATAAGAACCTATTATTATTTCTTACAAGCCTTATTTAATTTCTGCATCATGACCTCACTTGGGTCTTATGTTTCTCTTGTCCTACCTATAGGACTCTCTCAAGCTCACCTATGAGCTTTTATATCCTTAGATCTCTCACTCATTCTCTTCTCTTTACGCCTTATTAGCCAAGGGTTTGCCATCTCTCACATTATTTCACCTATTATTCCCTCTCTTTTCACATATAAGTGAAACCTATTTACCTTATTATTTCATTATCATTAGCGAATTCATACAACATCTTCTCAAACCAACATTTAACATGCATCTATCAAAATATTCTTGCATATGAAATCAATAATCTCAAAACCAAAACACACCTTGTCATAAAATAAACCTGCTCTAATTCCAAATGATTTATAGTCTTTCCTTACATTGGTTATTAATGAATGAAAATAAGAAACAAAACATCACCTCTTACCTTACCTCTACCAAAATGTCTACTGGCTCTAAGTTTTTTCCCTATGTACCTTGGCTCTCTTAATATCAATTCATAATATTTAATTATTGGTTGTTTATGGTATTATCTCATCATTAATTTCATTTAAAAATTCACACTCACTATCTACATAAACCTCGTCATGCTCTCTCTCTCTCTCTCTCTCTCTCTCATATCAACTAAGATGCTTATCAATTCTTGGGTCTCATAAGGACATATTATTATTTCTTACAAGCCTTATTTAATTTCCACATCATGACCTCACTTGGGTCTTCTTTTTCTCTTGTCCTACCTATAGGACTCTCTCAAGCTCACCTATGAGCTTCTTTATCCTTAGATCTCTTACTCATTCTCTTCTCTTTAATCCTTATTAGCTAAGGGTTTGCCATCTCTCACATTATTTCACCTATTATTCCCTCTCTTTTCACATATAGGTGAAACCTCTTTACCTTATTCTTTCATTATCATTAGCCACTTCATACAACATCTTTTCAAACCAACATTTAACATGCATCTAACAAAATCTTATTGCATATGAAATCAATAATATCAAAACCAAAACACACCTTGTCACAAAATAAAACTACTCTAATTCCAAATTATGTAGAGTATTTCCTTACATTGGCTATTAATGAATGAAAATAAGAAACAAAACATCACCTCTTACCTTACCTCTGCTAAAATGTCCTCTTTGATTCTTCTTTATCTCATTCCTCTTCTTGTTTTTTCTCTTGTTTTACATCTTCCCAATCTTTGGTAACTTCTATTCACATGACGTGTACATGAAACAAACATGTCAACAAAAACCACTTCTTGCT
Organism: Torreya grandis; assembly: GCA_037957365.1. NCBI lineage: Eukaryota > Viridiplantae > Streptophyta > Pinopsida > Cupressales > Taxaceae > Torreya > Torreya grandis. The sequence continues at coordinate 801,767 of JARHVA010005684.1, read as the reverse complement.
TACTCCTTTGGAATTCTCCTTGTTCATTTCTTCACAACTCTTCTTCTTCCTGGCTCAAGATTATTTCCAATGCATACTCAACGACCATGATGATATCCTTGTCTCCTATGATATTTATATCATCAAATTATTCCATTATTTTCTATCATAGATTCTCCTATTTTGTTATGTCCTCATTCTCATCATCTTTATCTTCAATTGGTGCCCAAACAATTAATCCATCTTGATATAATTTAGTTCTTCCAAGCACTTCAAGTTGTGCTTCCTCTCCATTCTCTATTAATTCCACCTCATGTGTGTCAACCACTTAATCATATACTACTATACCTACTTGTCCTTCAACCATCACATATATTATCCTCAATATAATTTCATACAACTTATATTCAACAACATATATATTAATATTTTCATAAAAAATGACATTGAAGTAAATACCTTTTACTTTTTCGCTTTCCTCAATTATTACTTGACTAAATTCTTCCTCCTTCATGATCATTATGAGGTATGGTGTTGATGTAACTTCTCTTTATTCATCATCTTCTTATAATGGATCACCCTATTTGGGGTAATGTATGATTGTGTCCCCATACTTAGCCATCCAATCAATTTCTTCTTTACTAGTATGCTACTCATGATTCAATCCTTCTTATAACTTGTTACTTATATGAAAACATTCAAATAATTCATTATTCATAATCACTTGAGGCATATTCACCTCCTTGTTTCTCTTTATATTCTTCCTTGATTTCAAACTCATATTTTATCTTATTCTCTTCACCACCAATCACTTGATTGGCCACTTGAGTCACTTCTTTCTCATGACCCATCCAAGATGTGGGTTCACAATCTCTTTCAACTGATCTATCTTGGTTAGCATCTCATCCATTTATTTCCTCATATCTACCATCTCTTTATCCATCTCTATCTTCTTCTTGGTGTCTTCATGCACTATCTTATATTTGTGGTGGTTTTTCCCAACCTTACCATTTCACCTCTTCTTTTTCTCTATCCTCATCTCAACTAAGATGCATATCAATTCTTTGGTCTCATCTAGACCTATTCTTATTTATGATAATCCTTTTCTTACTTACGACATCATGAAATCACTTGGGTCTTATTTTTATCTTGTCCTACATAGAGGACTCTCTCAAGCTCACCTATGATCTTCTTTCTCCTTGGAGATCTCACTGGCTCTCTTTTCTCTATACCTTCTTAGGTAAGAGCTTTGCCACCTCTAACTTTATTTCACTTATTAATACCTCTCCTTTCAAATATACCTATAACCTCTTACCTTATTCCTTTATTCTAATTAGCCACTTCATACAACATCTTCTCAAACTAATATTCAACACGCATCTAACAAAATATTCTTACATATGGAATCAATAATCTCAAAAATAAAATAAAATTTATCAAAAATTAAACTTAATATGATACCAAATGATGCAAATGGTTTCCTTACATTAGTTATTAATGAGTGAAAACAAGAAATAAAACTTCACCTCTTACCTTACCTATACCAAAATGTCTACTAGTTTTTATTATTTTTCTTGATGTATTGTGGCTTTCTTAATCTTTGTTCATAATATTTTTATTGTTTTTTTATGGTTTTATCTCATCATTAATTTCATATAAACATTCACACTCACTCTCTACATAAACATCATCATGATATGCTTCTTCTTTGATGAACATTATATATGAACTAGCTCCTTATAATCTTCACCTTATCTTGTCTCTATTGGCACTCAGATCACTATTATCCAACTCTATCTAGACCTCTTACTTGAAGTATTATAATTAATAGCATATATATTTATCATTTTAATAATATCTTATATGGACTATATCAAAAAGTCTCAAGTGCCTACAATCTATATGAACCCAAAGACAAACATTGGAGGTTTACTCGAAGCATTATGGGTTTCAAGGTATTGTGTGAATCATTATATGTCTGCCTCCCTTCTACAAAACATCTCCAATCATGAGATTTCAAACCAAGGTGATTAATTCTCAATTTATTCAAGTTTGTATCAATTGTATTATTTTAATAATATTGTGTGAAAACAACAAAACTATGTCCATCTGTAGGGATATAAAATAGTGACAGGTGTTTTGTTACTCTATGAAGACATGATAAACTCTTAGCTATTTTTAAATGCATCCTTCACCCTTTGAATATCCATTTCATAATTATCTTAACTTATTTATTAATAATTTAGGTTATCCATTTAACACTTTTGCCATGACATTATAAGAGGTCATTTGATGGACTATGTAATAGTATTTATTTACTACACAAATGTATAGTGGTTTATATCATATATCATAAAATGAGTGATTTAAAAGACATCAAAAACCTTTATAAGTAAAAAATCTACACTCACTAATGTTACGTAAAATAATAGTAGTCGACTATAGGAAATATTTCCTCATTGATATAGAATTAAATGTCAAGATTATTTCTCTAAAAACTAGGTAATTTGGTTCTAAGACACCTTCTTCTCAACTAGGAAATTTATCATCAATACTTATTAAACTCATCATATAACCATATTCAATACACTTACATTAAATTGAAAATTTACAGTCAACTTCATAACCTATAATATATTTAAGCATCACATGATGATTATTTAATTCCTTAAAATCTCTAAACATAGAGTGCATGGTAAACACAGAGAATGCAAAGTATATCTTGAGTTATTAAACCAAACATTTGAAAAAAAAATCAAGGATCATATAAAAACTTCATAATCTAAGACATCAAAATTACCAAAGTTTCATAAATTCACAAAAACATGTCTTTATTGAAATATCCTTTATACTCTATTTACACATCAAGACTATTGTTCACACACAAAAATGTAGGGACTATCACAACTTTATTTTCAATCAAGAAACTATATGCTTACATTATTTGGGTATCCTTTTCCATACACATTTAAATTAAAACCCCTACAAATTTTCTTCTTCATTGAATGAATGTCAACAATAAATGCTTACCTATTCTAAAAGACTCCAAAACCAATTATAGCTAACTCTCCACTTATTTAGGTATATTAGAGAACTATATAGCTACTATATTAACCTTCAAGGTGACTCATTAAGTGATTCATGCACTCTTTAAAATTATTAAAACCTACCTAGGTAAAACATGACATGAGACTTATTTTAACAAATCAAATTAAGCTTCCTAGATTTCACATTCAAATTTGAAAATTCAAATTAAGTTCTTCATAAGAAATTGCCAAAGAGGTCCTTAATTCAAAATTGTAAACTTATTAACAGTTTTGAATTACTCTTAACTCCCTAAAATGATAAAAATAACATTCTATTTACTCTAGACTTTCCAAATAGATCCTATGTACAATGGAGGTAGTGATGTTCCTACATTACCAACCATCTCAAAGAAATAATATCTCCCCATAATGCAAATGGATAGCTTATAACCTTTTAAATAATGTATGGGGATATTATTTAGTCATTATTAGATAAAAAATTTATCACTCTAAGAGAAATTTTGGTCCAATCTATTATAATAAATGTACTTATAACACTCTTATACCTATTTAAGGCATTATCATATGAAAATTACCTAGTACTCCATACATACATCATCACAAGTCTGATAGTAATAAGGTCCTTAATTTGATCCCAACTCAATTGGTTCTTACACTCTCTACCATATATTGTTCTTTACGGTGCCATATAAAGGTATCTATGATATCTATTTTCATAGGTGAACTTTACTAGGTAGAACTAATCCTCCAATTATAAGTATTGATCCATCACATACATGAGTAGAGTTTAATCTAACATTTAGTTCAACCTCTTGGTTTATCCATGTTTCTTGGGGTAATAACACATGCTAAAGTTGATCTTAGTTACCAATACCTCCTAAAAGGTAGTCCATAAATTCAATGTTCACATTAGATCCTTGTTATATATAACGTCATATAATATCACATGTATCTTGAAAATGTTATCCAAGAACACCCTCACCACTATTATGGTATTATACTATGTCTTTATTGGTCATAAATAGAAACCTTTAAATTTTTTTTTCAAGTTACCATGATGACATAATGCCAATAAGTGGACACAAGGAAGAAAATAATAAACTCCATATAAATGGTATCCAATATCCACTTAGAATTATTATGGGGATATAGAATCCTTGTAGTATTTTGGTTCTCTATTTTTACCCTATAGAAATTAATGCATCAAGATGAAAAATATTATATCTCTACATAAAATAACACAAAATTACAAATAAATATAATTTTAATACATATTTTGAATGCATAGATGAGCTAAGTTCATGGATAAATGGGCCTCTATCAAAATAAAATAATGATTATTTCCTAAATTAATTACATAAATTTTCTCTTTATTATGAATGAGACCATTAAAATAAATGGAATTACTTGAAAAAAATTACACCAGGGCCCTTTGAGAACCTAATAGTCCCTTCCCATATTGATACATATTATCTTATGGGAGGTTTTCAAGGATTTTATGCTTTAAATCGGTCTTTACACTCATAGCTAATATATAGTGGCACCTAATTTTAAGGGCATATGAAACCGCATTCTCATTTCCATTAATATAGTATATGTAAAAGTTAATAATCATGTTCAAGTTCCATATAATTTTATGGGTGATAATTTAGGTTAGTTTTTTTATGAATATGTCTTATATAATCAAGTGATAAATCCTCAAAAATAATTGAGCCAATAGAAAGTGGCACTTCTAGACAAACGTACGAGTCATTGTGGAAAAATAAAAGTCATGAGTGGGGTATTTAAGCTCATATTTATTTATATTTAATGACTCATAGACCACCACCATACCTTATTTTAAGATATATATCATATATCCTCCTTATATTCATTGATATAAACTAGGAAGTCTTTCATTGGATCTAGAACTACAAGAATTGGAGCACCAGTGAAACACTACTTTAGAATCTAAATGGCTATGACAAAATTATCTATCCAAACATAATTATGACCTTTAATTTTAATGGAAGTTATGGGGTGACCTATGTGGGAACATTTCTAAATGACTTCCTATAACACCATATAAATCCCATGAAACTATTGACTAATATGACATTTTTGAGTGTAGGCTAATTTAAATTTAATTTTATCTTTGAGGGACATATTTAGATTCTCTCCCATGAAATAATATATCCAAAATATTACACCTCTATCTGGAAAAAATAAACATTTTCTAATGCTAACACAAATCTAGTTATCCCTCAAGCATTGTAATACTTTCACTAGGTAATCCCACGATCCTCAATAGATTGACAGAAAATAAATATATCAAGGAAAATATAAATAGATTGATCCAAATACTCTTAGAACACTCTATTAATCAATATCATAAATCTTATTGGATTATTATTAAACCTAAAAGTTACAACTATGAACTCATATTGGACATATAGTGTGAAAAAGTCAATCTTATGAATATCAACATATACAATCCTGAGTTGATGATACCCTGACTTGAGATTGATTTTAGATAACACCTTGTATCACTTTATATAATCTAATAAGTGATTAATATTTGTAAAATGGTACTATTTCTTAATTTTAAACTTATTTCACTACTAGTTATAAATGCACAAGTAGAGGGAACCATCATTTTTCATGAATTATACATGGGAATCCTAATGGGACACAAGAATATATCCCTTATAAAAATGTCTTATAAGTGGATATTGATATCATTAAGCTCATGGTTGGTCATATTAAATGTATCCTTATAAATATTCCCCACCCTTGAATATATATATATATATCACTTAGGATGTAATACTGAAATCTCAATCGAAAACACATCTAAAAACTCATGAAGGATAGGGTGAGAATATAGAGTGGCCTATGTAACCTCATCCTTCAATCTACCATTCACAAAAATAACTTATAGTTTATACCCTTTATGGGTAATCAACTAAATATGGATTAAAAAGATCATGCAGAGTGAAATTGGACCCAAAATTCCTAAAATAAATACCTCTACTCCAAAATTATCCCTATAATACACAAGTTTTTCATAACAATCCACTAATGTTGTGTAGGTATTAATTAAATCTATACATATAATAACATCATAAAATCCAAAGGAAAGATGTGCAATTACAAGGTGGTAGTGAAAAAACCAAGGTCAAGTATGAAATAATTAACCACATTTATAATGGTATTATTGACCCTAGATGTCTTCTCAACTTCCAAATGGTTTGATTTCCTAGATTCCACTATCCCAAAATGGTCCATGGTTACAAGGGAAATTAAGGATTATGATGCTTTTGAGTCAAAGAGAATGGATGATGATATACTTCCAATCATAATTATGGTATAAATCAATGTGGCACGATACTCTACCTATTTTTCATCAATTATTGCATAAATTTGGTGTGCTTATCTTACAGCTCCAATTTCCTTCTGTAAAACTATTGCTTTTTACCCTAAGGAAATTATGCTTCTCTTTGGATATTTTTTATCCCAATAGGGATTGCCACAAATATAAAAACCATCCCATTGTGGAGAGAGAGTGTTGTTAACCCCACATATCTTATATTCTCTCTAATCATTTTCACCAATCTACCTTCACTATTATGTTTGAGTGGATACCATACTCACTCTCTATTATCTCCTACACAAGCCTTGACCCTATATTATACATCCAAATTCATGATAAGGACCCTAATGGGGTAATTTTATTATTTATATGTTATTTTTGAAGGATTTTTTGTTAACCTAAAACCCAATCTAGGTGATGGTTGTGAGCCCCTAAAACTATTGTCTTAGTTTGACTGCATAAAATCTACAAGATTCTTCTAGGTATCCTAAAATCACACTTAGTTATCTTTAGCCAAGTATGAAATCTACACCATGAATTTAAGGATTAAGAAGAGTCAAACTACATCACCAATTTTTGTATTAACCCCTCTAAAAAAATGGTTCTCTAGGATCTTATCATCCCATGTATAAGAAACATATTGTAAGAGATCCAAAAATTCTACTCTCTTACCAGGAAACTATCCAACCTCATAGGTTTAAGTTATTAAAATCATCTATTTGATTTTGTAAAATTTCTTAGACAAATATCTCCCTTAAAATGTTTATATAAACTAATCCTAAGAGATGATATCCTTATCAAAATGGTTCTTACACTCATACTCTCACTAATTTCCTATTAAACCTCTCAAGAGATCAATTGTTGGAAATATTATCGTTCATGTCAAAGGTCTAACATTTTTGGTGATAAAGGCCCCATTGCATTTAATGATATTTGTAATAGATATATCTTGGCTAATGTGATTTAATATTTATTTAATATTAATGAATATATTTTTGGTTGCATATGAGACAAAAGAAGGGCCCATGGAGAAGTCAAAGAGCCACATGTTAAAGACAAAAGAAGGGTGGGACACATTTTCCCATGAAGAGTCATCTTGGGGAATTCCAAGAGTCACAAAGTGAAGACAAAAGAGGAAGGGTGAAATTTTTCATGAAGGAACACTTTTAGGAATATGAAAAGTCACCAAGATAAGGACAAAAGAGGGAAGAACGTTTTTGCTCATGAAGGGTCACCACATGACTTCTCAAAGTCAAGGATATGAAGGGTCATACAAGTTTGGCACCATTTTCCATGAGGATTGAAGGGTCACAAACGGGGAAAGCCAAAGGTCATTTGGAAAGCTATAAATAAAGGCTTGAGAAGCCATTTGTAATGTGTGTGAAAGATTTTGATTTGATATTGTATTATCTAGCTTAGAAGAGCATTTGTGAGAGATGAATATGATTTGTATTTGTTATATCTAGCTTAGAAGAGAAAAAGTGAGAGAGAGGAAAGAGATGTTGTAATGAACTATCATTTGTTGAGATAGCAACATTGAGAGATAGTTGTGTGGTATACACAAAGGTGTTGGTGCTCCTGTGGGTTGGTGCTCATGAATTGTTGTTGTGTTGGTGCTCAGCAAAGGGGTTGGTGCTCTTGTGGGTTGGTGCTCATGAATTGTTGCTGGGTTGGTGCTCAGTAAAGGGGTTGGTGCTCCTACAAGTTGGTGCTTTCAAATATTATTTTAATTGGTGCTCATTCATATACTTGAGATTATTCTCTATGGTTTTCCCCACATTAAGTTTCCACGTTATATCTGGTGTCTCTCTCTATCTTGTGTGGTGTTTATTGTTTTATTTTTATTGCATATCTTGAATGTTTGATTAAGTGTAATTTGATTAAGGGAAAGTTTTATAAGATATATGATAATTGATTCACCCTGCCCCCTCTCAGTATATCCCATGCTTAACAATTGGTATGAGATTAGGTTCCTTTTTCAAAAAGTTTTATAGCTTGAAGGTAGATCAGGAAAGCACAAGATGGCCATACATGAAGGTGCCTCTACAAGTAAAAGAATAGTTGATCAAGAAGAAGAAGAGGATGAAGCTGAAGTGAATATGGAAGGAGTACTCATGTGTGCCTTAGAAGATTCAAAAGTTATTGAAAAGAAAAATTGAAGACTAAAGCACCAGATCGAGAAAAATGAACATGAGTCAAAGGAAATGATTGAAGATCTACAAGCACACTTTGAAGAAGCTAAGAAGAATGAAGAAGATCTCACAACACAGTTGGAAATAAAAAGAAAAGAATGTGAAAGGTATGTTATTGAAATTGCCTCTTTAAAAGAAGATATTAAGAAAGCAGTCAATGATAAAGTAGTTAGTGACTCAAAATTTGAGGATAGCAATAACATATTCAATAATATATTAGAAATATAAAAGGTGAATTCAGATAAGATGAGTATCAGTTTTGAAAATAAGAAGAGCTATGTTGAAGCTCTTACAAATGAGGAAACAAAAAGGGAAGAAGTGAAGAATATAGAGGACAAAGAAGGCTGGAAAGAACAAAGCTATAAAAGGCAATCAGGTCAGAGATACAAAAATAGGTCCTATTTTTATGGTTACTATTTTTATTGTAATGGATATGGTCATAAGAAATTAGAATGTAGAAAAAGAGCTAACAATCTCAAAGATAAGGAAAAGGAAGGTCATGTAGAGTCAAGCAGAAGCTATAACTCTTTTGCTCCTCTATCAAGCTTTGATGAAGAGACCATAATTTGTTACAAGTGTAACAACTTTGAACACATATATCAGTATTATAGAAGCATGTTTGAGTCAGTCAAAAAGGACCAGAGTTTTAGGGCTCCATTCATCAAGAAAAAGGTTCAGACATGGCAGAAGAAACAACATGAAGGTTTTATGTTGGTCTAGATAGCTTTGCATGCAAGAAATGAAGAAAAGCCATGGTTTATTGATATAAAATGTCTAAGGCACATGATAAGAGACAAGAGAAATTTCATAACCTTGAAGAAGATCAATGGCAGCACAGTGAAATTTGGAGACAATAATACTGCCAAAATTTTTTGGAAAAGGTACACTAAGTTTAGATAATGGTAGAACTAAAACTAAAAATTTTTTATATGTAGAAGGTCTTAAGCATAATATTTTGAGTATAATTCAAATGTGTGATTAGGGGCACACACTTAATTTTTATGTATAACATTGTGAAATTAGAAGAAAAGATTCAGAGTATTGGTTGTAGATGCTCAGAGAACAGGTAATAACTTATATATGCTATCAAACATCAAAGGTAAAAAATGTTGTTTGAGTCAGATTAAAGAAATTTGGCTATGGCACAGGAGAATGGGGCACATATATTTTTGAAATCTTGTCAAAATTTACAAAAAGCAAGCAATTAGGAATCTTCCAAATATCACAAAGCCATCTAACACACTTTGTGGACCTTGTTAGCATGGGAAGCATGCTAGAAGGTAGTTCAAAACAAGAGTACTCAACCACTCAAATGCTAGAGCTTGTTCACACTAATCTATGTGGACCTTTGAGGACTCAAAGTACTCAAGGTGATAAATATTTCATGTTGCTTATTGATTATTTTTCACGTATGACTTAGATAATGTTTTTAGAGAAAAAATTAGAAGCTTTTAGATAGTTCAAAGCATTAGTTGAGAATTAAACTAATCTAAAGATTAAGTGTCTAAGATTAGATTGAGGAGGAGAATTCATGTCAGATCAATTTATTGAGTTTTGTGAAGATCATGGAATAAAGAGATAGTTTTCAGCAGCTAGAATTCCATAGCAAAATGGAGTAGTTGAATAGAAAAATAGAATAGTTTAGGAGATGGCAAGGACAATGCTAAATGAATCCAAGATAGCAGATAAATATTAGAGAGAGGCGGTTTGTACAATAGTGCATATTTAGAATAGAGCTTTATTAAGAGTTAATAGTGACAAGACTCCTTATGAGCTATGGAAAGACAAACTATCAATAGTTGATTATTTTAGAGTTTTTGGTAGCAAATGCTTCATAAAGAGAACTAATGAAAAACTTGGTAAGTTTGAATCTAGAGCAGATGAAGGTATATTTCTTGGTTATTCTTGCAAAAGTAAAGCTTATAAATGTTATAACAAAAGAACCAAGAAATTTTTTGAAAGTGCAAGTGTCAGGATACAAGAAGATGGAACACAAAGAATCAGTTTTCCAATAGACATTTCTGAAATCATTGAAGAGGAAGGCTTTGAAGAATCATATGAAAATGATGAAAAAGAGAAGGATAAAAAGGGCACCAAGACTCCATCCAAATACGTTTAGAGAAATCATAATGAAAGTGACATTATCAAGGATATAAAAGAAGGAATTTACACCAGAAGAATGATGGTAAGTGAATCTAAACAAGTTAATTTCTCTTTGTTATCTAAAATTCAGCCTAGAAATTTTTTAGAAGCTAGACATGATGAGCATTGGGTTAAGCCTATGGATGAAGAATTAAATGAAATAGAAAAGAATGATACTTGGGAATTAGTGCCTAGACCAAAAGATCACAATGTGATAGGAACAAAATGGGTTTATATAAATAAGATAAATGAAAATGGAGAAGTGACTAGAAATAAAGCAAGATCAGTATGTAAAGGATATACTCAGATTGAGGGAATAGATTTTAAAGAAAATTTTGCACCAGTGGCAAGGTTATAGGCTATTACAATGTTTCTTGCATATGCAGTGTTTAAAAATTTCAAAGTGTTTTAGATGGATGTCAAATATAACTTCCTAAATGCAAATCTTGAAGAAGAGGTCTGCATTGAGTAGCCTAAGGGGTTTATTCTCTCTAATATTAGTAACCATGTATATAGATTAAAGAAAGCATTATATGGATTAAAACAAGCTCCCAGAGCTTGGTATGCAAGACTTGATAAGTACCTACAAGATCAAGGATTCAAGAGAGGATTTGTTGATAGTAATCTTTACATCAAAATAGAAGGTGAGCATCAATTTATTGTTGTGGTATATGTTGATGATATCATTTTTGGAGGAAATATTGAAAAGATGACAAAAGAATTTTTTGATAGAATGCAAAAATAATTCGAGATGTCTATGCTTGGAGAATTATCATTTTTCTTAGGGTTGCAAATATTTTAATCAAATAAAGGAATTTTCATATCTCAAAGTAGATATGCCAAGAAAATGTTGAATAAATTTGGTTTTGAGGATTGTGCACTAGTTGACACACCTATGTGTACAGGAAATAAGGTGAGCAAGGATGAAGATTCACCTATTACAGATCAATCTTTGTATAGATATATGATTGGTAGTCTTTTATATTTGATAGCATCGAGACTATACATCATGCATGTAGTAGGTATGGTTTCAAGATATCAGTCATCTCCAAGAGATAGTCATGTTCAGTTGGTGAAAAGAATATTCAGATATATCAAGGGGACATTGGATTATGGATTATGGTATCCCATAGATAAATATTTCACTTTAGTTTCATATATAAATTTAGATTGGGTATGGTGCTTAGATGATAGAATGAGTACAAGTGGAGGAGATTTCTTCCTTGGTGATAGCTTAGTATCATGGCTAAGCAAGAAGTAGAACTTAGTATCACTTTCTATAGCAAAAGTAGAATATATTGCAGCAGTATTGTGTTGTACTCAAGTGCTTTGGATGAAGAAAACTTTGGAAGATATCAAGGTAAAGTATGATGAACCTATTTCCATTTTTTGTGATGACACAAGTGCTATAAATATTTTGATAAATCTAGTAATGCATTCAAGAACAAAACATATTCCAATTAGATATCACTTCTTGAGAGAGAAGGTTATAGATAAATAGGTTAAGATGGAATATATTAGTACTAAAGAGTAGATTGCAAATATTTTCACAAAGGAACTACCAAAAGACACATTTGAGTATCTTCAAGAGAAGTTGGGAGTAATTTCCTTTACTTCCTAGCATTGAGGTTTAGCATCACTTGAGGGGGAGCTAAGTGTTAGCTCCAAGTAGGCCCTTTGCCATTGATGTCAAAGAGGGAGAATAATAGGTATAGGTACAGGTGTAGAAATAGGTATAAGGAATTGGTACAAGTTATTACAGTAAGGGGGAGTTACTATATGTTTTTAGATGATAGTATGTGCAGGTGACAAGATGTGACAGTTTTAGGATTGAGGTTGCCATCAATGAAAAATGGAGAGATTTTTGGAAATATTTTCATTAATGTCAAAGTTCTAACATTTTTGGTGATGAAGGCCCCATTTCATCTAATGATATTTGTAATAGATATATCTAGGCTAATGTGAGTTAATATTTATTTAATATTAATGAATATATTTTTGGTTGCATATGAGACAAAAGAAGGGCCCATGGAGAATTTAGAGAGCCATAGGGTAAAGACAAAAGAAGAGTGGGACACATTTTCCCATGAAGAGTCATCTTGGGGAATTCTAAGAGTCATGAAGTGAAGACAAAAGAGGAAGGGTGCAATTTCTCATGAAGGGACACTTTTAGGAATACAAAAAGTCACCAAGATAAGGACAAAAGAGGGAAGGACTTTTTTTCTCATGAAGGGTCACCAAACAACTTTTCAAAGTCAAGGATATGAAGGGTCATACAAGTTTGGTGCCATTTTCCATGAGGATTGAAGGGTCACAAAGGGGGAAAGCCAAAGGTCATTTGGAAAGCTATAAATAAAGGCTTTAGAAGCCATTTGTAATGTGTGTGAAATATTTTGATTTGATATTGTATTATCTAGCTTATAAGAGCATTTGTGAGAGATGAATATGATTTGTATTTGTTATATCTAGCTTAGAAGAGAAAAGGTGAGAGAGAGGAAAGAGATGTTGTAATGAACTATCATTTGTTGAGATAGTAACATTGAGAGATAGTTGTGTGGTATACACAAAGGTGTTGGTGCTCTTGTGGGTTGGTGCTCATGAATTGTTGTTGTGTTGGTGCTCAACAAAGGGGTTTGTGCTCCTATGGGTTGGTGCTCATGTGGGTTGGTGCTCATGAATTGTTACTGGGTTGGTTCTCAGTAAAGAGGTTGGTGCTCCTGCAAGTTGGTGCTTGCAAATATTATTTGGGTTGGTGCTAATTCGTATACTTGATATTTTTCTCTATGGTTTTTCCCACATTAGGTTTCCATGTTATATCTGGTGTCTCTCTCTATCTTGTGTGGTGTTTATTGTTTTAGTTTTATTGCATATCTTAAATGTTTGATTAAGTGAAATTTGATTAAGGGAAAGTTTTATAAGATATATGATATATTGATTCACCCCCCCCCCCCCTCTTAGTATTCCTAGGCTTAACATCAATCTAAAAATTTTATCTAACATTCTTTGATTAATATCACAAACAAAAACAACTCTTCAAACTGACCAACCAAGACTCCAATTCACTATGTTGAAAATATCTATTTTAAACTTTCAATATTTAGTGAATGTAAAACTTATGTTTTTTAAATATCTTGGTATAGTAGACTAAGGTATAATTATGAAATAAATGCATCCACTAATATAATACATAATTTACTAATTTGACATTTCTAAAAATAGTAATAAATAATGCAAATAATAAATTGGATGGAAAATGACTAAAATGGATAAATTAGAGGTTGAAAACTAAGCTAGAGACTAGGCTAAGTGTTGTAAATAGGATCTAGGTGTCAAAAACCCTCATGGATAGTATCTCCCTAATTAGATAGTATCATAATGTGGTGATAGTGTCCATATTTTTGTAGTAGTGTCCTCTATGCAAGATTGTCCTAAGCTTTTGGGAGTACCTATGTCTAGATTTATAAGGTCTATTCCTACATCCACAAGTTCTAAAACCTTGTATATGGCTTATTTTGATATAATTTGTGAGAAAAACCTAATTCTCCATGTTGTTAAGGAATCTAATTGATACAAGCTAAAAAATATGTTTATTAGTGGGGTAGGTTAGACATCCTCAATACCTTGCTATGAAGAGGGCTACCTACATACCAATAATCTAAAGAGGGATCAATCCTAATGTAGTTATTTCCATCTAATTGCTAGTTCAAGTGAAGGTGAATCTACTATGATAGTTTACTGGAGTGATTTGAATTTCCTTGAGACTATAAATCTATGTAATATGAGCTTAGGAATGTTGTAGATGGTAGCATGCAAGAGTAGGGTAGAATAGGATTGATAACCTTAATTATCAAACTTGTTCTGAGTTTGCATATGTATTTTTCATCTGATATCGATCTAGTGGTTAGATGGCTAAAATTCACACACACACACACACACACACACACACACACACACACACACACACACACACACACACACACACACACACACACACACATATGTATATATATGTGTGTGTGTGTGTGTGTGTGTGTGTGTGTGTTTGTGTGTGTGTATAATACACACACACACACACACACACACACACACACACACACACACATGTATATGTGTGTGTGTGTGTGTGTATTTGGTGCATGTGTGGTTGTTAAAAGTGGTTTAGGTTGAGCCTATGTGGTTTAATATTTAAAAATATATTAGTTTATGAAAAGAGGAGGGAAAATATAATAACACCATTATTGGGACACTAGTTCTATGTAGCATTATTATGGTGTTAGTATATAAGTGGAAATAAGGGCTATGATGCATAAATGAATGTCTAGGATTTCTTTAGGGATGATTAGGGATGTATGCGGCCCAAACAAAGGTAGGATAAGTGTGAAAATAGGTCTAGGGATAAATAAGGGATGGGTGTTATCAAGTAGCTATTAGAGGTATAATCACTGAGAGGGCGGGGGTGAATTAGTGATGAAATAAATTAAATTCCAATTCTAATACATCAAACTCTCAACCACTCAACATAATCATTCATAAAGTAAATAAACTAGTTAATATAATAAACAAAGGAAACTATGCAAGATCAAAACTCATAACACATGAATTATGTGGGAAACCCTCATGATGGATAAAACCCACTCTCAAATTTGAAAAAAAATTATAATATATACCTATAAGATATTTTAAAACAAGATACTTTAGTGAATCACCCACTTCACAAGGAGCACCAACCTATAAGCATGAACAAGCACCCACTTATCTTAAATGTTGAGCACCCACACAACACCTTATGATATCAATACCTATAGAGATATGATTTAATTTCCATCTAATGGGTAATATTAATATAAATTATCTTTAACTCTTGACACTCTCTAATAACTTCAGACATAAGCAATGCATCGAAAACAACCTTTTAGATCACTCTACACCTCTTCGCTCATCCTCAATATTCAACCATGAAAGAACACTATTATAACATCAAAAATATGATCTCTAAGTCATGCATATATTACTCAACTAAATATAATCTTCAATATATCCACCAATCACACTCACACTTCTTTATTCTTTGAATATCAACTCCTAGAAACATTCATCTTTGTTTATGCTCTTTATAGATCCTTCATGAACATCACCTTCTTATTCAACCATTAGACATGACTTAACCTTTAATGCTTATATTAAACTTAAAATAGGATTAAAATAATCCATATAGGTCATAAATATCTTTTATATATCACTATTAATCATCAACACCTTTTAATTAGGCATAATAAGCCCTTTTAGGTCCATGGAGACCTATTCATATTTTTAGCACTTCACTGAGCAAAACTAGGAACATAAGATCAATCCAAAGAACATATATCCATTAAATATGACCCATAAAACATCCTAAAGTGATTAAATTCATCACTAAAAACCTATTCATATGCAAAACCTATCAAATATTTTTCTTGTACATGAAAACACCATGAATGAACCAAAATTCAACTTGTAAGCAATTATTCATACTGAAGATGGACTGGCCAAACCTAAAAATATATATATAGATGATCCTCATGGAGTATAAAAATATCTCTAATATAAAAAACACCTTAAAAAATCCAAAACCTATCAATAAAAACTCAAACATTCTTCTTGGTTCACTTGAAGAGGAAAGTAAAACCCTCAGTCAACTTTAAACTGCAATAAATGCAAATCTACAATTAGTCAAACCTCCAAATCATTTTTCCTTGATTTCCTTTGAATTTATATACCACCATAAAAATATTTCATAGTAAAATTTATATTCAAAACAATAAGGACTAATTTTCATTTGTAAATTCAAATATTTTAATTCCAATAGTCACTTTTTAATGCAAATTTGAT
Source organism: Torreya grandis (assembly GCA_037957365.1). Lineage (NCBI taxonomy): Eukaryota > Viridiplantae > Streptophyta > Pinopsida > Cupressales > Taxaceae > Torreya > Torreya grandis. The sequence goes on along the minus strand of JARHVA010005684.1, from coordinate 785,187 downwards.
AAAGTATGGAAACTAATGAACTCTGCCTAGGAGACCAACTTTCCACTACCATAATTTTTTATATACATCATATCAAGATGTAAAATTTTAAACACATAATATAAGGACAAATATTAACAAACCCATGTGACTAATTTATTTTTACTCCTTTAGACATGTGAATGTTGATGTCATCAATCTTCTTACTTAGGAAGATCTACCAAGAAGACTAGAATAACCTAGACCTTCACAAGACTAATCCAGTGAATTCATTTCACTTCCACAAGTAACCAAATAAATATATACCCCTCATATTACCCATCACACATGGTTACCACCACTCCAAAATCCATCACCTTCCCTAACCAAGAAAACATATCAGAGTCCATGCATGATCACTAAGGCACACTTTGTCATTGAGAACCATGCATACATCTTAACTCATGGAAAATTTAGGCCAAATTAGGGAAATAATATAAAAAACCTCAAAAATATCAACCTTTGTCATTGATGTTCAATATTTTTAAATATTTTCAAATCCAATAACAAAGCTATGCACATAATCTTTCTCCCTTTATAAAGACTTTCTCCCCCTTTGAAACAATGACAAAGTGAGATTATCTACTGATCTTGAGGGCATATAAAAATTTTAAAATCCAAAATAAATAAGGGATATCATCTTATAAATGATATAAACTCCCTCTATTAATGTGCATACCATTCATTACCATGACTACCTCAAACCTTCTCAATAGTAACACTATGCTTTGACCATGCAATGCTATATGAATAAGAAATGAACAATATCAAGAAAATAGGAGTGATAAAAAATTTATAAAACTAAGAGGAACTCACCCTAAGTCAATTGAACTTGGGAACCCCTTGAATACCTTTAGACCATCTCCATTCATGAATAAATTCCATAGTTACCTTCAAATTTTCTATCACAAGGCCACCCATAAAATGAAGAGTGGACATTAAATATATTACTAAAACATATATGATGAATAAATCCAATTGATAAATATATTTATGTATAACTATACCTTTTTATTTTGAATTAAAAGACCAAAATACATTCTTGTTCACACTATCTTTGCTTAGAAGCTTAGTAGCCCTACTTAAACCTTGTAAATCCCATAATGTTTTTTGTATTCACCCTCATGACTTGAAATTTCATATATTAAGTAAAATAATATTCCCCATTATTCATTCCAAGAATCATCATCCAACTCTTCTTCTATACCATATCTCCTTCACAAAATGACCTGTTAATCAACCCTCCATTTGCATAAAATCTCAACCATAAGTCAAACTATACACATCCAAATGACTATAAAGAAAATTTTTAGCACCCTTTGTCCATTTAAATATATTAATAATCCTCACACCTCAAATCCTTTGGGAAGGTCACTAACTCACATGGTGTAAAACCTAGGGAATTAAAATGAAATAAGGTCAACTTACCATCTTATGATCAACACCAACTCTTGAAACTTATCTCACACTTAGAGGTCACCAATACATAATCTTGGCCAAATTTTGAGGTTTGAATAATTTGGTAACCCATTTAACCATGAAATGGTTTTTTACCTACTAGCCCTTAAGTGAGGACTATCATAACTGAGATCCTTCAAAAATATTTAACTTTCCCTCAAAAGACCTTCAAAACCTAAAAATATTTGGATCAAACTTGATTGAGGTCAACATACATTTATTTTCCACAAAATAACTTTAAACACTCACCAATATTCATTTGACACCTAAAACTAATGAAATTGTGCATGTAGTCCCTATGTACATAGAAGTCACTATGTCAAAATACCTTAGAATGGTCATGAAATCCTTATCACATATAATAAACTCTTTTTTGACATGGAAATATCAATTCCAACTAACCTCTAACCTTGGTTATCTTCATAAACATCAAAAGCATCAAAGTTGCATGATGAACACACACTAGGCAGTGAACATTGAGCAAAATGGTCAAATTGAAAAAATGGTCATGAATGACTCTTTTGAATAATTAAGAACATATAAACCCATAAAATACAATTGTAAAATTCCTCTCCACACTCCATATAAACCTTATCTTAATTATTCATGATTTGACCTTTTAAACCAAGAATAAATAATTGAATAAAGATTGCTTTTAGCACCAATGTCCTTGAATAGAACTCTTGAAGCTTTTCATTAGAAACCTATGGAGAAAGATGAACTTGTTTCTCCCAATTAACTAATGACCTTATATAATAAAGATACGTATTGGTAACATAATATCATCTATTCTATACCAAAATTGAATTGGTCTTAGAGATCAAGTAACAAGTCTACATACCTTTGTACTGATTGGCATTTTGTACACCACCTAAAACACACACATTTACTTCTACACATGAAATATGTCTCTTAAGAAGCATAGGTAGAGACACACATATGTAATAAATAAATTAAATGTCCCAAAACTTAGGGTACTCCCACATCTCTATGCTCTCATTTGACTTGGAAGCCTGCCTCATCATAACATTGACTTTGACTAGGTTCTTAACTTCATTCTTTCCATTTGACTCAAAATATATCTTGATCTTATTAACCCCTTAGGTAGATAAGTCTTATTCTTTGACACTTGGATTTTTACATTGTTATATCATAACAAACAATCCATTTTAAACACATTTTTTATTCACCTCATTGGGTCTCCATTCATTATGGATTCTTTTCTTCATGTTAGGATGACATTCTCTAAGGTGGAGTTCTAACCATTCATATAGAACTTTGTTATGTGACCTCTCTCTTGAAACTTGAAAAAATGAAGTTTTTATTTTTATACATACCTTATATATGAGTCATATGATGACTCTTTGAAGTTTCATTATCCCATTCATACATCTGATCATTTGGTCTCCTGATGAAGGCATTTGAAAAACTTACAATATGACCAATCCCTTGACACCTATATCACAATATTTCATGATTTACTTGTGGAATTGTATAATATATTGAGTGATGATGTTCTTCATTCTTGTCACTGACTTTGTCATAATTCTATGAAAATATCTTACTAGGAGATTTTATTTATAATCAATGATCCTATGACCAAACTAATGATAACAGTAATAGTAGATGTTAAAGGAGTTATCATACCTTATTGCATTAGGTTTCTTGAATTGAATTGAAATTTTTTATCTTTTTAATTTTTCCTTCTTATTCAAATTGACATCCTTATTATCTTTATTATTACTTTCCTTAACATGATTAGTTTTATAATATATCAACACTATCTTCTTTATCTTCTTATCCTTTTGAACATCTTCATGGAATCCTAGGCTTGAATTGTCATTTGAGACCTTCTTAATTCTCAATATGTCATTAATATCAACTATACTTTTCTCAAATTTATGATATGTTTCAAGTTTACTCATAGTTTGATCTAGTTTCACTTGAAAATATTCCATATCTAAGTTGTATGTGAAACATTATTCATCCTTACTCTTTATCTCTTCAAAAAGGGTACAAAACTAAGTTTTAAGATGTTGAGTGATATCATCATTATATTTGACTTCATTCCTCAATATTTCTTCAAAGAATTCAATTTTATCCTCATAAGACTAGATAAAAAATTCTTTCTTTCTATTCTTACCTTCTAGTAGTTTCATCTCTCCAAGGTATTCAAATATTTGTCTTCAAGAGTGACTTTTTCATCTTATTCCTCTGAGCTATCTCCACTGAAGAGATCTCTACCCAAATAACATTAACCTTCATGATCCCCAAGATCCACGAACATTGTCTCTTTATCCTCATCATGAGATGAATCATCACTATTTGATGTGTTTACTTGTTCTTCAATAGATGAGTTAATATCTTATTCATGGTAAAGGATCTTACTACCTCTTTATGACTCTTTATTTTTATTTCTCTTATCGAATAACTTTCAATACTTGCTAGGACCCTTAGATTTCTTGTCCTCATTCTCATGAGATTCCTTATTTTTAGACCTGCCTCTATCTATGCACTTAGCTACAAAATGACCAAATTTTCCACATGAAAAACATTCAAAAGGAATCTTCACTTCATATTTATCTAATCCCAAATTGAATTTTATTTCATTCATGGATTCAATTTTATCTCCATTAAGATCAAAGTATTCAAGACTTAACTTTCTCTTCTTAACTTTTGTCTCCTCGATGACCTTGAAGGTTGTTTCCTTCTTTGGTGATTTTTTCCACATTGACTCTCATTTCATAAGTAGTAAGGATTCCATGCAATTCATCCATGTTCAACTTGGTGAGATCATGACTCTCTTTTATACCATAAATATTTGAATCAAACTTGAGGGTGAGAGACATTAATACTTTATTTACTATAGTAACTTCTTCAATCTCCTCTCAAGGACATCTAATCACGTTCACCACCTCATCAACCCTTCAAAAATAAGATGCCACAGTATCTTCTTCCTTCATTTGAGGCCCTAAAATTATCTTCAATATGTCTATAATTTATCTAGCTTAACCTTATAATCCCCTTCATATATGATCTAAAATTTGTCCCTAATTTACTTGGTATACTTGTAATGGATTACCATGGTAAACTTAGCCTCTAATAGGCCATAAATGATAGCATTGATAGCTTTAGAATTATTATCACTCAACTCCTTATCATATGCAATAGTTGGAGTAGTATGGGATGTATAATACCCATCTATAATAGATTTCAAAATATAAAAACATAGAGAAATGATTTAGGTGTTCATCCTTGAGCTCTAAAACTCATAGTTGGAACCATTGAATATGGGTGCTTGCTTATTAGAGAAACCAAATTACATTTGATAACTTGCCATTATACCTTTAATCAACTTTAAGTGGTTAAAATTTTTAAGTAGGTGTGTCTATAATACCAATTTTTAGAGGTAAAATCACTAATATGAGGGGGTGAATTAGTGATGTAAGAAATTCAATTCCAATTCTAGGACTTTAAACTCTCAACCACTCAACATAAGCATGAAGCATAGAAAATAGTTAATGTAATTAATAAAATAAACTATATAATATCAACACTAATGACACATGGATTATGTGTTACACCCTCATGGGGATTAAAACCAAATCTCAAGTCTAAAAATAAGTGACTTTAGTGAAGTACCCACTTCACAAGGAACACCAACCCCTAAGCATGAATAGGCACCCACATGTCTTAGATGTTGAGCACCCACACAACACATTATAATATCAACACATATATATATTTAATTTCATTTAAATTTTATGGAAAAATAGTGAATATAAATTCTTTTAAACCCTTGACACTCTCTCAAACCTTCAAAACAAGAAATGCATCCATAATAACCTTTTGGATCACTCTACACCTCTTCACTCACCCTCAATATTAAAACATAAAAGAACACTATTATAGAATTAAAAATACTAACTATAAGTCATGAATATATTCCTCAACCTAATATTTTCTTAAATCTATCCACCAAGCACAATCACACTTCTCTATTCTTTGCATATCAACTCCTAGAAACCTTCATCTTTATTTATGCTCTTTATAGAGACTTCATGAACATAACCTTCTTCATCGACCATTAAACATACCTTAACCCTTAAGGAATATATTTCAATTATAATAGGATTAAAATAATCCACATAGGTCATCCATAGTTTTTAAATATCACCCTTAAGCATCAACACCTTTCAATTAGGCCTAAGAAGCCCTTTTAGGTACATGGAGACCTATTCATCATTTTAGCACTTCATTGAGCAAAAATAGGAATGAAAGACCACTTAAAAGAACATAATTCCACCCCACATGAACCATAAGACATAATAAAGTGATTAAAATCATCACTAAACACCTATGCATATGTAAAACCTATCAAATATTTTCCTTGTACATAAAAACACCATGAATGAATCAAAAGTGAAATTGTAAGCAATTGTTCATATTGAAGATGGATTGGTCAAACCTTTAAAATACATAAAAATGATCCTTAAGGAGTATAAAACACTCTTAAATAGAAAAAAAACCTTGAAAATATAAATGTATAGTGGATTATGATGGTTATTAGTCAAGCATTAGTCAAATAAATCAATGAAAAAGCATAAAGAACTTAACAAACAAATCCAATCTATTTATATAGGGATTAAAAATGTTAGTAATAAATAAATGAAATAAATCAATAAAAATTTACATTCATAAGTGATTCCACCATCCAAGAGTGGATCCAAACGTGTTCTCCCCTTGATCAAATGTTCGTGTCTTTGTCAATAATGGTGGCAAAACTATTCCAATGTCTCAAGAACACTTTGTAAAATGTACACTCATGATAAGAACTATCTAATTGCCTATGAAATTAAACTAATCAAAATTAAAATTTCACAATAATAAAAATATAAATAAATTGTGGAGATATTTTATCATTATAAATTTATAGAATTTAAGCTTAAAAATGGTAGTGTGAGACCTATTTACAAATTTTTGAGATTGATTAGGATCAACCATGATCATGTATATCAAGATTGAGATGTATGGACATTGATTAATCTAATATTTTAAATTAAATTGATAAATATTCTCATCATTATTTGGGAATAAGGGGCATTAATGAGTCATGGGAGGCCATAATCATGATATTCGTTACAATTATGGCTTTTGGATGTCACCCCATAGATGATGTCATTTAGGTTATGTAGATATTAAGAATATATTTCTAATATATAAATAATCAATAACCTCCATGGAAAATTCACTTAATATCTTGATTCAAATTAATTAGCCTTAAATAAGATTAATCAATATTTATGTAATTCTTTGGAAATTGGCTCTTAATTAATCAAAATGGTCAGAAAGTCATATTATTGGGTCATAATTTGACTCATGAAGAATTAAAAGGTTATGTTAGATGTTTTGGGACCATATTCCCATTTAAGATATTTCTAACACAAAATAACAAGGGTATGTGATGTGTACTAATGGATTTAAAAGAAAAGAGTGATCTAAAAGACAAAAGGGTGAAATCATCATTTTGACTCAAAATGAATTGATTAGAGTTATGTATTACATGAAATTCATTTCCACATTTAGGGATAATTTGGCCTAAATTGACACTTTTAAATGACAAGTTCAAACCATTTAGCACGTTTTAGTGATTTTGACCTAAATTGGTTATTTGAATTCAAGTAAGATTGACAATTATAACACAAATGGTGTTAGGAGTTGGATGCCTAAATTTTTCCCCTATTTGAGAAGGTGTAGTGATACATTAAAGAAAATCAATACCTTTTAGAAGAAAAGAGTTATTTATAAGAATTTAGAAATTACCCATGATTCCCCCTCAAGAGGACATACTAGGATGATAGAGAGGGACAGACTCTTGAAAAGAGAGAGAAAGTGGTTACCATCAATGCTCCAATGAGATAATGCCTACACATGTGGTTACCATCAATGCTCAAAATATAATTAGAGTTATAATGGGCCCCATAGATGGGGAGAATGGGAAGGATTCAATCCAAACATGTAAGAGCCACACTTTAAATGCACCCTATTTGAGAGTGCAGGATACATGCTTATGACATTAATCAATCTTGAGACAAGCTACACACTAAAACAATGCCATTATGGGTAAAAGTGTGGAGAACTTGGAATTAGAGGAAAAGGATAATGTGTTCTCGAAAAAGATGATAATAAGAGATGCCTCAGTAGGTTAGGTATGATCATGATAAGATAGTGGTGCCCCAATAGGCCTAGTTGTGATAATTGATAAAGAATAAATAATGTGTAATTTATTAGTCAATAATTATTCTAATAAATCAATAAAAATTCATAAATAACTTAACAAAAAAATAATCTATTCATGTGGGGTTTGTAAATTATATTAATAAAGAAATGAAAGAAAGCAATAAACCTTTACCTTCCAAAGTGATTCAAACATCCAAGAGCAGCTCCACACATGTTCTCCCCTTGATAAATCATTCTTTTCTTTGTCAATAATGGTGGTATAACTCCTCCAATGTCTCAATAACACTTTATAAAACCTAGGCTCATGATATTAAATCTATATTTCACCTATTAATGAAGCTAATTAAAATGAAAATAACACAATAATCAAAACAAAAATGACTTTTAGAGAGATTTTAGCATTATAATTTTATGAAATTTTAGATTAATAATCAATAACCTCCATGAAAAATCCACTTAAGCTCCTAATTTGAATTAATTAGCCTTAAATAAGATTAATCAATATTTATGTAATTCTTTATAATTAGCCTTCAATTAATCAAAATGGTCAGAAAGTCATATTACTAGGTCATAATTTGACTCGATAATAATTGGAATTTGATGTTAGATGTGTTTGAATCATATTCGCATTTAGGGTGTTTCCAACACAAAATAACAAAGTTACATGATGTGTACTAAAAAATTTAAAAGAAAAGAGTAATCTAGAGCACAAAAGGCAAAATCATCATTTTGACTCAAAATGAATTGATCAAAGTTAGGTATCACATAAAATGCATTACCCCATTTAGGGATACTTTGGCCTAAATTGACACTTTTAAATGTCATGTTCTAACCATTTCACATGTTTTAGTGATTTTGATCTAAATTGGGTATTTGAGTGTAATTCAAGTAAGATTGACAATTTTAACATAAATGGTGTTAGGAATTGGATGTCTACATTTTACCACTATTTGAGAATGCATAGAAAGACATTTAGGTGAATTAATGCCTTTTAAAAGAAAAGAGTTATCAATAATAAATTGGAAATGACCTGTGATGCCCCCTCGAGAGGACATACAAGGATGACAAAGAAGGATGGACTCTCGAAATGAGAGAGAAAGTGAAACAACCCATGGAATAGACCACATTGAAATGAAAAAATGCTTACACATGTGGTTACCATAAATGATGAAAATATAATTAGAGGTATAATGGACCCTAAATGTGGGGGAATAATAAGGATTCAATCCAAACATATAAGGGACACACTTTAAATGCACCTTATTTAAGAGTGAAAGTTATGTGCTTATGGAATTGATCAATCTAAAGAAAAGTTACACACTAAAATAAAGCCATCCTAGGTAAAAGTGTGGAGGTCTTGTAATTAGAGGAAAAATACAACATGGTCTCAAAAAATATGATAATAAAAGGTACACCAGTAGGGCAGGTATGATCATGATAAGATAGTGGTGCCCTAGTAGGGCTATTTGTGATCATTGATAAATAATAAAGAATGGTCATGCCCCTATAGAGATAATTTATATTTGTGACTTGGTTTAAATGTTGTGCCATAACATGGTCAAATTGGCAAGCAAGATATCAAGGATATAACCTAAAACATAGATTAAAGTGAGTGGGCACAAATATATATATAATGGTTGAACGGCTTAGAAAAAGCCACAAAAATCCAAGCATACAAGAATGAAAAAAGTGATGAAAGAGATGAAAATAAGAATTAAGATGAATGAGATGACTTTAGATGTATAAGACAAGTAGATGTTACCTATATATTTCCATTGATGCAAATTCCAACATGAATTTCATGCCAATATAGGTCATCCAAAAGTGGGAGAGAATGGAATGAGGGATGATGAAAACTAACCAAAGATTAAATAGACTCATGATGTATGTGAAGAGATGCATGCCTAATCATATATTTAGGTGTTAAACCTACTGAGCCTAGTTTATGCATAATGTTCTTAAGAGATGTTCATTGGAACTATGTTGACATTAAAACTTGAGTCTAGAGGACAAAGTGCTCGATATATCAAAAGAAATTAGGCATCATAAGTATGAATAAATTATGAGGACATGACATTACAAATGTGTAGAGCCAATTCAAATTTGAATACCTATGAGTAAGGATAATGGTAAATAATGACCAAAACCATATTTACAACTATTTACATTTAAACAAAAAATCAAAGATAAAGAAAAAGATAAACATAAATGATACCCACTTAAAATCAAGATATGAAAAGAAAGACTAAGCAGAAATTAAAAAATTTAAAAATAGAAGGTAATAAAATAAAAAACAAGACCAAATAGGAAAAAAAAATATCAAACAACAACAACAATAATAATAAAATAAACACAAAAAAGACAAGCAAAAACATATAGGGAAACACAAGACCAAGATGAGAAAATAAATAATAAAATGAGAAAAGGAAAAGAAATAATAGGAGAGGTGTGAAAACACAACAAAACACCAAAATACACAACAAAAAACCAATAAAACTCAAATAAACACACACAAACAAAAACCAAGTTAGTGTGGTTCAAAAATAATTGTTTATGCATGTGTAGTAGAGGTGTTAATTTACCATACAACATAAAAAAGAGAAAAGACACAAAATTTGTTTCCTAATTAAAGAGGAATAATGACAAAATTAATGGGCGGAGATAATAAAAGGAAGGGGCTAGCCGAGATGACTCTAGATGTACAAGACAAGTGGACACTACCTACATAGTTCCATGGACACATGTTCTAACATGAAATTTAGGATAAATGTAATTATCCCAGGAAGTGGGATAGAAGACATGATGATGAATAGAAGCATATGTTTAATTTTATATAATAAAATGAAGGAATTAACTAATGGGATTGGTTTTTCAAAATGGAAATTTGGTGAGATGAAGGAGAATGATCTTGAAAAATGGAAAGTGCATGGACTTAATTTGATTGTAAAATGGAAATAACATTACATGGTGAGACAAGATAACTTGTGTAATGGAAATTCAGTAGGAAAAAATGTTTGAAAAATCATACAAGCATGAGGATCAGAATGTTCAAAATTATAAGATAATGCTTTTGTTCTTTTGGGAATATTTTTCTAATGTTTTTGGCATTTTTGGGATAAAATATGTACAAAGGGGAACAAAAGAGTCAAGGAGATGCTCATCCAAGAGTAGAAGTTCCAATAAATACATAATCCAACTACAATGACAATCTTGGATATAAATAATAGACTAGGGAAATAACTGAGAGTTACAATAATAGGTAAAGCCGATTTTAATGACACATGATAAAAAATCAGTGAGAACAAGGATCCTAGAAAGACAAAAATGTTCATCAAAGAGTAGTAAATGTAATATAGAATAGTGTCCAACACAAAATCAATCTAAAGAACCATGCAATAGGTAAAATATCTAAGCTAAAAATGTGTCCTTGTTCACTTATTTGTAGAAGAAGCTATGAAATACTATCTTGTCTAAACTTCTTGGTAGAACTAGCATTGAAGGTGTTCATAATGTTGATGAGACATAATCATGATCATAACTGGTTGAGGGACAAAAGTGTTTGGGTTACAATAAGCCCAAGACATTATAAATAATAGGGTTCTCTAAGAGAATTATCCAAATAATATGGTTCTCAAAGTGAACAATCCAAGGTTGGATAAAATGTATTCAAAGTACCAATAATTCAAAAGCTTTCACTATCCAGAGACATGAAAAGAATAGGGCTCATGTGAGAGTAGTCTAAGGTATGATAAAAATGTTAGGGTAAAATTACTTTAGCACAAGTTTTTCCTAAGTATGGGATCTTGTAGATAATGGTTCAAAGTTGTTCATGTGTATAAACTCTTAAGGTGCATGACGTTCATGGGCTTTATGAGTTCTTCACCATTTGGTTTAGATAGATGATATGCCCCTGATCCATAGTTTGCCATGATAATAAATAGTACCAACCAATTAGGTTGAAACATAACTTTTTTCTTGTATGCATTTGTGTTCTTTTGGTTCTCCTTTAAGACTAAATCACCAACCTCAAACTCCTAAGGGAAAATGTACTAATTGTAGCTTGTCTGCAATCTCTTATGATAGGCTTGTAATTTTTATAGGATAACTAAATGCTTGCCATCAAGAAGTTATAGTTATTTCATCCTTGAGACTATGTAGTCCTCATCATCTTCAATATTCTCCAGTGATACTTGCAAGGATGGTAGCTTGATCTCTATCAGGATAATAACTTATGTGCCATAGAAAAGGGAGTATGGAGTGGATCCTATTAGGGTTTGATGATTGGTTGTATAAGCCTAGAGGGTAGGAAAGATTTACAGGTGCCAATTAAGGCTAAGGCCTTTGACAATCTTCTTTAAAATGGTTACAATGGTTTTGTTTGATGCCTTGACTTGTCCATTTCCTTGTAGGTTATATGGGGTTAATTTATTTTTCTTGACCTTGAATTTTTCATAACGATATTTTACATCTTGGTTTACAAAGGATCCACTATTATCAGATATAATATATGTGGCGATGCCATATCAATAGATGATATGGTAAAGGATGAATTTATTAATCTAATACTTGTTGATGTAAGTGAGAGGAATGGCCTCAATCCACTTATTAAAATATTCAATAGCCATCAGGATATGATTATGTCCATCTAAATATGTTGGGTTTATTTTCTTGATGAGATTGGGGGCCCATGTTGAGAATGACCATGGTTTTGTGATCGACTGTAGTAGTAAATAAGGTGTGTGTATCAGTTTTCCATGTTGCTAACAATTAATACACTTCCTTATATAATTGCATGCATCAAACACTATTTTTGGCCAATAATATCATGTTATAAGGAGCTTCTTTCCTAATACTACGTCATTGGTATAGGTCCCACACATTCCTTCATGAACCTCCCTTAGTAATTTCTTAGATTTCCCAAAGATAAATAATGAAGATGCATTCCATCATAGCCTTTACAATAAAGCATGTCTCCTAGGAGGGTTTAATGTGATAAATGATGATGGAATAGTTTTGACTGAATATTAGATATGTTAGTTAGGAAAATTTGATCATGTAAGTAGTTATAAAATTCTTGGAACTAGGGTAAATTAGGTGGGGGATTGGGACTCAAAATGGCACATACCCTTTCTAAATCTAGTATAACATGTGCAAGATAAACAATATTTTTAGTTAGAAACTAATATTCTTTAGCACCACCATTAATTTGTATTATGGAACCAATCATTGCCATTACATTGACTGATTTGTTGTTTACTCTTGGAACTTATTCAAATTACAAAGATTTAAAATGACCTTTGAGATTATCCATAATTTGATTATAAGGAACAAGTTTGCCATCTTTGGTTTGATAATAAACAATGGTTTGATTGATGATTAATTGGGATTAACCATGGACCTTCAAGATCTGAATATCCCATTGTATGATAAGGTAAATCATTGATATCAATGCCTCATACTTAGCCATATTCTTTATATAATGAAATTGTATATGAATTTTTTTAGGAATCAGATTCCCTAAGGTGTAATCAACAATATGTTAGATCTAGATCTATGAGATGTAAAGGAACAATAAAAATATATAATACATTGTTTAGGTTCCTATGATACTTACTCTATTGTCATAATATAATCATCTAGAAAGTTTAATTTCAAACGTTGAGTATCTGTGATAGGGGAATCTACAAGTTGATCAGCAATAACTTGCCTCTTGATTGTTTTTTGATTATAATAATCAATGTAAAATTCACTTAGGAGGATAACCCATTTAGCCATTTATCCTTGAATAATTTCTTTGGATAATAGGATTTTGAGAGGTTCTACCTTGGTAATGACAATAGTTTTATTATGTAGCATATAATGTCACAATTTTTAGGTAGCAAACACCATAGATAAACATGCATTCTCAATAGGTATATAATTATGTTCATAATCCACCAAAGTGTTGATTAAATAATGTACTTCATGTTCTTTACTTTGATCATCATGTTGGGCTAAAATTACCCCTAGTGAATTCTTTTTTACTAATATGTAAATAAGGAATGGTATTCCAGGTGTTGGTGGTCTAAAGATTGGTGAATTTGCCAAATATGTCTTTAGTTTTTCAAATGCTATCTAGCAATATTGATCCCATTTAAAATTTACCCCTTTCTTCAAAAGGTGGGTAAATGGGTAGAACTTATATACCAATTGTGAAATGAACTTGCATATATATTGGATATTTCCTTGTAGGCTTTAAAACTATTTAAGATTGTGTGGTGGAGGAATTTACATAGTGACCTTGACCTTGGTAGGGTCAACTTCAATCCCTCTTTGTGATATAACAAAACCTAACAATTTCCTTGATGTGACTTTAAAGACATATTTCTTAAGATTGACATGGAATTTATATGCATTAATAAACTCATAGATTATTTGTATAACATCATGATGTCCAACTCTTGTTCTAGATTTTACTATTAGATCATCAACATAGTCCTCAATAATATCATGCATCATGTCATGGAAGATAAAAATCATGGCACATTAATATGTGGCTCCAGTGTTCTTCAAGCCAAATGGCATGACTTGGTAATAGAATGTTCTGCATAGAGTGTTGAATGTAGTCTTGTGTTGATCTTCTTGGTCTATCTTGATTTTATTGTATCTAAAAAATCCATCCATTAAGGACAACATCTCTTAACCAACAATTAAGTCAATGTTGATCAGAGGAAAATCATCTTTTGGGCATGCTTTTTTAATATCTATAAAATTAGTAAAAAGATGTATACCCAAGGTATTTTTATTCATTAGGACTATGTTTGATATCCATTCAAAATAATCTAGTGGCCGAATAAATCTTGCTCTTATAAACTTTTCTAATTTTACTTTAACCAATAGGGCAATGCGTGGATGCATCTTCCTCAATTTATGCTTGATTGGTTTATCATCAAGATGGATAACAAGGTGATGCACAACCAAATATGGGTCTGAGCTTGGCACTTTGGAGTATTCCCATGTAAATATGTCAATATAATCCCTTAAGAGGTCTATAATATGCTCATGTTCTACTTCAATAAGGGAAGCTCCAAGATAAATACTTTTGGGATCCTCATAGGTTCCTATGTTTACTTATATCATGTTTTCCACAAGAAGTGTGGATCCATCTTCTAGAATTATAGGAAAGGTATGATCATGATCATATTACTCTACCATATCTTCTTGTTGTTCCTCCTAAAGTTATAGATAGTGTGGTGAATCAAAATCTACAATCTTAGGTAAAGGCAAAGTAGAAATAACTATGAAAACTCAAGAGCAAGACACTAAAATATTTTTTGTTATTTTGAAGAGATGCATGTACTTACTATATAACTTGGGATGGATGGACCTTCTACATCTTAAGGAGATGAGAAAACTTTCCCACCTAAGATTGCCTGAAAAAGGTTTTCACTCAAAGCATTATCTTTTTATTTACTATTTCCCTCATCGATGAGTGCCTAAAAGAGGTTTTCACCTAAATATCTCAATGTTTGATTCTTATTGTGACCAATTTGTTTTTCCTACTCTCCAAAGTAGGTAGAAAGATCTAATGAAAAATCAAATCCCTATTTATGATTTCCAATGGGCAATTCATCTCTTAGGCCCATATATTATACAAGCAATTTTTCATTCTAAAACTCATCAAGGCATATGACCAAATTTTGTTGGTCCCAATCAATGAGTTTAGGATGGTAAAGTAATAGGGAACCATGCAATTTTTCTTCAAGATAAGAAACTCAAATGGTAAAAATATGATGTTCTAATTTAAGAGGGGAAGTACCAATAGAATGGGTTCTTGCTTTAGGATGTGAAGCTCTAATGGTTAAATTTAAATGGATTTTAAATTAAATAGGTCTGTGTCAATAATATCATCAAAAAGGCTATAATGGGATACTGCATCACTATAGGAGTCTTATCACTAGTCACTTTGGAAGAGTCACTATATAAATTCATGAGGTTACCCCCAAGTAGTATATATCTAAGACCATAATTCTAATTAACTACTCTAGATAATATGGGTTCCAAGATTCCTTGCACTCATGGACCAAGGGCTTTTCATGTATAATCAAGATGATCAATGATTAAATTAGGGATTGGAAAATTTAGATTCTTAAATAAATTAGTAAGGCCTTTATAATATAACTAGTCTCCATCGGTAAAATCCTCTTGATCTTTATTTGGTGTAATAACAAGTAGAAAAACCATAGGTGGTTCTTGTTGTTTCTTCTTTTCTTGCCAAATCCTTGTGGGTTCATTAGTATTATTTGAAGGTTTAGGCTTAAAATTTTTTTATGAGTTGTAGGCAATTTTTCAACATGGAAGGCATCCTTAAGACTATACATGGAAATGTCCATGTCTTTAATAACAATGTACTTCACAAGAGTAGTAGGAAATGGATCAGCGAATGTGAAAGAGAGATCACTATGGTTGATATAACTAGATGGTGTTGGATGAAAAACTATAGTCTTGTTATTTTTTGCAATGAATTTAAAACCTAGAAAATATTTATAATTGTAGAATTAGGCTTGAAGATGTTTTCAATATTCATAAGGTTGTTGATTTACAATAATAGTAAGCTTGATCCCATCATGGGAAAATTTAAGGAATTGATATAGGGTGGAAGGAACAGCATGTAATTTATGGATCCAAGAATGACTAAGAAGTATGTTATAAGGAAATTCAATGTCCATAATATAAAGTAATGTGTGATGTAAAATGGACCCAACAATGATTTGCAACCAAATAGTACTAGTAGACTCCTTTTTGGCATTATCATAAGCTTTGACAGTGATTGTCTCTATATGAATGTACTTTTTAGTGTAGCCTAATATTTGTACCAACTTTAGTGATTGATGTTCAGCCCCAAACCATTGCCTATAAATACCCACTTGATCTTATGGTTTTCAATGATTACTTCAATATACAGTGGGATATTCTAGCTAGGTCCAAGTGTAGACATGTCTTTTTAATCAAACATCACTAGGTGAAATGAAGATAAATGTCATATAAGGTTTTGGAACTATTGAGGATTTATATCATTGGGAATAATAGATTTTTGTAAAATATTGTTCAAGATAGTTTTATGGGCCTTAGATGTCTACAAGATATCTAATATAGAAATTTGTGCAGGGGTTTTCCTTAATTGGTTCGATAGGCTATAAGGATTTTCAACATTAGGGTGAGATGGCTTGGATTAGGTTGAGATAATAGTCAATTTTGGATCCATTGGTGTAATTATTACATTAGGTTCTATGGAATAAGTAGAAGGGCCCTAAAGAGTAACTCATGAGCATCTACTTATGACTGTGTAACATAGAGGTGGTATGGAACTGATATAATCAAAAGATGAAGGAAAAGGGCCTTGGAGGGTGACTCATGGGCATCTAGTTGAATTCTTGCAATTCTGAGTTGGAAAGGAGCCATTATAATTAGAAGGCTATTATCCAAAAATAGTAACCCATCTGAATGGAATCACAATAAGATTGTTCAAACTTGATGTAGTATTAATAGAGAGAGGGTGTTGACCCTATAATGATGGGTCCCTAACTATGAGAAACATGAGATGGTTCATGTGGTTTAATATTAATAGTGGTAATATAGGTTTCATAAATTAATCCCATGGTATTGTTATAGTCATAAGATATGTTATTATAACCTATATTGTTAATATGGGTATTATGATCATGATTATGGTCATGCTGATTATGATTTTGACCTTGATTTTGGTTATGATTTTTCCTCTATCCTTTGTTTTGATTATTCCTTGGTGGAGGTTTATTATGTAAAGTAAATGTGTCCTTGTATATTATCATATCCTAATTTGTGTCTTGATTAACGGGTAGTTTAATCTCAACATTGCCACTCTCAATGAGATGTTAAGTAAAATGTCACAATTAGATACAATGATAAGAATTGTGACCAACAACATGATGAAAGTTACACCATTCATTCTCTTTGTGATAATCTAGTTTTGGTTGATCTTGACGAAATGGCCTTGGTATTGGCCATACTATCAGGTTAGTTGCTATGAGATTTTGGAACACTATTTTGATTGGTTCTCTCAGTTTACTAAAGACCCTAAAACCACCATGGTTTTCTCTCCATGGATGTTGTCTCTATAAATTAGGTAGTGGATTAGGGGGAGCTAATTGTATATTTGGGGCTAGTGAAGCCTACACTATTTATATGTGCCTTGTTTTAGTCACCCCATTTCTAACCATGTTCATGTTATTATCAAAGTCTTTAGGTTGATCTTATGCAACTATCTAACTAGAAGATTGGGTCTGATTTGAAATATTACCTTATGCAAAGATATTAATAAGGAATTTGGAAATAAGAGCCTTATCAATCTATACACACTTGTCTATGATCTACTCAAATGAGTTAACACAAGCTAGACATAGATTACATACAACCTCAGGATGTAAGTTCTATGAAAATATATATTCCAACTATTTTTTTGGAAAATTATGTTGAAATTGACCTACTAATGCTCATATCTATAAACATGTGATGAAAATTTATCCATCTCATTATTTGTCTTGCACAAATCAACAACAGTTAATTCATGCTTTATGTTGTATGAGAAATGGTTGATGAAGTTTTTAGATAAGTCATTATAATATATAACTGATACCTTGGGTAACTTAAGTATCTAATCTAAAGCTTATCCTAATAAACTTCACAAAAATAATTGAAGTAAGAACATGCTACTATAATCAATCTCTTGGCATAATACGAAAAATGCATGGATGTGTTCATGAGGGTCACCCTTTCCTTTGTATTTATAAAATTTGGGTGCATCAAAATGATGTGGAAAGGGGACTTGGAGAATGATTAAATCAAATAGATATAGACATATCCCATCAAATTTGTACTTTTTGATCATTATCCAAGTCTCCAAACATGACACAATCTCCTTCATGGAGTTCCACTCTTGCATATTTGGTGTATTCATAGGTGGAACATAGTTCTATTAGGGTGGAATGTGCCCCTTTTGTTGCATGTATTTGTGATGGATATACACCCTACATTCTTTAACATGGTTTTGATTTGATCCTATAGTTAAGTAAATAGGTCATTGATTCCTTGGAATTTGTTTCTTTGAACTATATTTGCTTTGTTGATTTTGGGGAGTCCTTGGTGTATTTACCAATTTTTGCATTGGTTGAGATGAACTAGCCAAACTATCTTGAGGGATTTCCTAAATTCAAATTGAAAGTTTATGTCTTTGTGTTTGTAAAGTAAGCAAAGGTTCTTGATGGTTAAAGAATGTGTGTTCCATGATTAGTGGAATATTTTTCGCTACCTATTGTGTCTTATTTTGTTCATTTGAGACACCTTGATTAATTATTGTTGTGTTATCAACCAATGTTTGTATTTTAGGTTCCATCACATTTCCTTATTCCTTGAAAGTATCATTGTGGATTGAAGTAGTAACTAGAGAGTCTGCTAAGTCCATGATAAGATTCTTAAATACTATTGAATTATTTTGTTAATCTTGTTAACAAGATTTTGATCAGTTGGTTTTGACTCTATAAGTATTTATTTACCTTTATTTGAGGAAGAATGTATGCTTTTTTGAGAAAAAGCTTGCTCTTTTTATTATTGTTATTTTTCTCCTTCTCTAGTTAGGGTGTGAAATTTCTCTATATGAAAATCAGAGGGTAGTCTAACACTAGATTCTATCAATCTAAATAGTTCTTCATCTTAGTTCTCTTGATATTTAGTACAATCCCCTTTAGATCATATAGTTGTAGGAATATCCTCAAAGACAACATTATTATCTTATCCATCATAAAAGTGTTCATCCTCATAGCTAGTACTGTAAGGGACCCCACTATGAGTGAACCTTTGAGTCATGTATAGAAATTTTTGCCTTATACATTTGACTAAATTTGGATCAATGTTTTTCAAATGTGTCAAAAATATATGATACCTAATTTTTATTCTAAACAAGTGACTAAGGTACCAAAGAGATTATAAAAGGAGGGTGGTTTGGAACCAAACATAATTATAAGAATGTGTTCATGCAATTACTCAAACTTGGGTAGGGTTGGAATCATATAAATTGGAAGAGGTTATGATAACTCAAAAATCCTATAGTGTCACTAGTACACTAAAACATAGACTTTTGAGATATGTTGATATCATAAAAACTAGTTCAAATTTAATAAGTTGCTATTAGAAATCTAGAAGAAAGCCCTTTAGATCACAAAGGAAATAATGTGAACAAAAAAATAATGATGTTGAAATATGCAAGAATTCCTAAGTATAAAGCTAAAACGAAATGGGAGGCATAATTTCACCACATGTTAGTAAGAATGGTAGTATAAAATATGTTCTAGAACTCAAAGTCTGAGTGATATGAAAGATGAATTGAGTCCACCAAAGATGATAATGTGATGATGAGTCTATAAATGACCCTCAATTCAAATGAGAAATTGAACCCAAGTTAAAAAAATTCAAGTACAAATAGCAAACCCAATTTAACACATCAACCTTTAAAACATAGAAAATTCCAATTTCAAATTTAAATTATCAATGAGGAACTTGAGAAAATTTGGCAAATGATCTAGACTAAAATGGGCATCATAACTACACCAAAATGGATGATATGACACAATATTTTATATGACAATTTGAACAAGGAAAAAGATGATTTTTACTTGGACAATGTAATGTTTCTTTGTTCAAGAAATTGGTGGATAATGTGTTATGTTATGACATTTGGTTAATAAGCAAGTTTTGATCCAAAACTAGACCAAATAATCTAAGACAAAGAGAAATCAACTAATTAATCATCTTAAGCCCTAAACTGATAAGGTGTGGTAAAGTGGTGTTAACAAAACTAGAAAGTTTTTTAACATCTATAGATGGATTAGATACATAAGACTTTCACATCAAAATGCAATAGAAATAATACATAAATTGGGTTCATGGCATATGACATGTAAAAATGTCTTTCCATTTTTACAACTACTACATCCATCTCTTTCTCAATATAGTGTGATGTCCAACATGATCAAACATATTGGGCTTAGCTGCCAGTGATAAAGATGGTTTAAACACTCAAACCACCATTCTAGTGGGGTGATCCAAATTTATATACCCCCCATGGAGAGGTGTTGAAGATGATTCTAGGAGATGAAACCTTGGGTCAAATCTTCCCTAAATAACCTATGGGAGATGATGAAACCCTCCTTACAAGCCAAGATGTAATGAAAATAAAAAATAAGTAAAATATCTCTAAGGTTGTTTCTAGATCACTCAAGCCATATGGGTCTTAGGGAGAGCCTTAAAAATATCTCTTTTATGCCTTTGGACTAAGGAAATTTTCAATGAAGATGGTGTTTTTTATTCCACAAATTCCCGATAGGGGACAGGGGGAGAGCATACATGTACAACTTCTTTTTTTCTCAAACAAATTTAAACAAAGCAAATAATTATAAATGAATTACTTAAAACAAAACTTTGAGCTGAGTTCAATTTTAAAGCACTAAATTAAAATTTTTAGTGGTGTTAATTGGCCCCTTGGCCATAAGTTGCAAAATCCTTTAAAGAACAACTAAAAAAACATTTAATTAAAATAAGTATTTTTTCCTTAAGCACTAAATGGAAATGTTATTAGTTATTTTTAAGCATCTAAAAAGAGATTAAAAAGACTTAATTAAGAATAGATGGATCACTTTAAAAGTAGGTCCTATAAGAAAATGGTTAGCATGTAGTTTTGATTTGAAGCATTTCTTTAAATGAAACAAGAAAAATTGAAAATTATGCTCTTGGGTATGGATGACCTGTTGACTTGAAGGAAAAATCACAAAAGATAAAACTATTAGGTTAGGAAATAGTTAAAAAAAAACTCAATAAAAAATCAAAAAATATAAAAAAAAAATAATAATAAACCTATGAAACATGCAAAAAACAAGTTAGAAGGTTTTTAAAAAAAAAAATGAACACATAAAACATAAAAATGTGTAGTTAGTATTTTAATCATAACTTTTAAAATATATATCAGCTTGTCACAAAAAATTTTAAAGTTGTCAATAAATATAATTTGCATCTATATATAAAAAATAAGATCTAAAAATTCAATAAAAAGAAGTCAATAACTTTATACTATCAGTTTTTAGCAAAAAAATAGAAAATAAAAAGTGATAGTCATTAAAAAAGTCATAACTTCTAAACTAAAAATCATACCTTAATGATTTTTTTATAGAATTACAATGAAACCAGTAAGAACAATCTATCAAAAATTTTAAAAAAAAGTAAATGGATTAAAAATAATATATATTTTAACAACCATTTTTATTCAAATATGTGGGGTGCACAATTTTATCCCACTGAGCATGCCAAAATGTAGAGTGGATTATGATGGTTGTTAGTCAAGAATTAGTCAAATAAATCAATAAAACTACATAAATAACTTAACAAAAAATCCAATCTATTCATATGGGGTTTTCAAATGATATTAAGAAACAAATGAAATAAATCAATAAACGTTTACCTTCCCATGTGATTCCACCATCCAAGAGTGGCTCCAAACGTGTTCTCCCCTTGATTAATCATTGTTGTCTTTGTCAACAATGGTCTTGAAACTCCTCCAATGTCTCAAAAAAAATCTATAAAACCTAGGCTCATGATAATAACTATATAATTACCTATAAAATAAATTTAATTTAAATGCAAATAACACAATAATCAAAACACAAAGGAATTATGGAGGTATTTTAGAATTATAAGTTTACACAATTTAAGCTTAAAAATGGTAGTGTGAGGTCTTCTATTTATATATTTTTGAGATTGGTTAGGATCAACCATGATCATCCATATCAAGATTGAGACGTGTGGAGATGGACTAATATAATATTTGTAATTAAATCCATTAATATCATCATCATGATTTGGGAAGAAAGGACATTAATGAGGCATGGGAGGCATTAAAGAGGCATAGGAGGCCATAATAATGATATTTATTGTAATTATGGGTTTGGGATTCCACCCCATAGATGATGTCATTTAGGTGATGTAGATATCGAGAGTCTATTTTCAATAAAAAAAATCAATAATCTCGATGTAAAATCCACTTAAGCTCTTGATTTGAATTAATTAACCTTAAATAATATTTATTAATATATGTGAAATTCTATGGAAATTGGTCCTCAATTAATCAAAATGGTCAGAATGTCATATTAGTATATCATAATTTGACTCAAGAAGAATTGGAAGGTGATGTTAGATGCATTAAAACCATATTCAAGAATTAGTCAAATAATTGAATGAAAATACATCAAAAACTTTACAAAAAAAGCCAATCTATTCATGTAGGGATTTATAATGATAAAAAAATACAAATGAAATAAATTAATCAACCATTACCTTCTTAAATGACTCCATTACTTAAAGGTGTCTCTAAGCATGTTCTCTGCTTTATCTAGAACTATAGTCTTTGTCTACAATGGCTTTTTTTACTCCTCCATTGTCTCAATAACTCTATACAAAACCTAGGTTCATGATATAACCTATCTATTCAGCCTATAAATGAAGCTAATACAAATGCAAATAACACATTAATAAAAACACAAATTAATTGTAGAGATATTTTAGCATTATAAGTTTACACAATTTTAGCTTTAAAAAAGTAGTGTGAGGCCTTCTATTTATAAATTTTTGAGATTTGTCAAGATCAACCATTACCATCCATCTCAAGATTTATGTGTGGCTATGGATTAATATAATATTTTTTATTAAATCCATAAATATCCTCATCATTATTTGCAAATAAAGGGCATCAATGATGCATGGGAGGCATTAAAGAGGCATGGGAGGCCATAATCATGATATCTATTGTAATTATGGATTTTAGATGCCACCCCATAGATTTTGTCATTTAGGTGATGAAAATATTAAGAGTCTATTTACAATAAATAAATAATCAATAACCTCCATGTAGAATCCACTTAAGGTATTGATTTAAATTAATTAACCTTAAATAAGATTAATCAATATTTGTGTAATTTTTTGGAAATTGCCCTTCAATTAATCAAAATGGTCAGAAAGTCATTTTATTGGGTTGTAATTTGACTTGGAAATAATTATAAGGTTATGTTAGATGAATTTTAACCATATTTCCATTTAGGATGTGTCAACATATAATAACAAAGGTATGTGATGTGTACTAATTAATTTAGAAAAAAGAGTGATCTAGAGTGCAAAAAGGTGAAATCATCATTTTAACTCAAAATGAATTTATCAATGTTAGGTATCACATAAAATTAATTGACCCATCTATGGATACTTTGGCCTAAATTATCACTTGTAAATGATAAGTTTAAACCATTTTACGTATTTTAGTGATTTTGACCTAAATTGGGTATTTGAGTGCAATTTGAGTAAGTTTGAAAATTTAAATAGAAATGGTGTTAATAATTGGATGTCTACACTAAAAAATATGAAAAAACTCAAACATACTTCTTAGGTCACTTGTAGAGTAAATTAAAACCTTGAGTCAACTTTAGACCACAATAAATACAAAAGTACAATTAGTCAAACCTCCAAATAGTTTTTCTTATATTTCATTTGAAGTTATATACCACTTTTATTTTTATACTACCATCCAATTAATTCATTATAAATATTTGTAGGTAAAATAATGAGGACTATTTTTCCTTTGTAAATTCAAATATTTGAATTCCAACAGTCACCACAAAGTATGGAAACTATTGAAATATGCCTAGGAGACCAACTTTGCACTACCATAGCTTTTTCTAGACAACATGTCCAAACTTGAAATTTGAAATACATGATCTGGGAATAAATATAAACAAACTCATGTGATGAATTTATTATGAAACCTTCATAGGTGTGAATTTTGATGCCATCAATCTAATTACTTAAGAAGATCTACCAAGATGGCTATAATAACCTAGACCTTCATAAGACTATTCCAATGAATTTATTCAACTTCCACAAGTACCCAAAGCACTATTAAACCCTCATATGACCACTCAATCATGGTAAACACAACTATAACATTCATCACCTTTCCAAACCAAGAAAATATATCAGGGTCCATGCATGATCACTAAGGCACACTTTGTTATTGAGAACCATGCATACATATTAAATCATGGACACTCTTGTCCACTTTAGGGACATAATTTATAAAACCTTAATAGTAGCACTCTTATCACTCAAGTGTCATTTTTAGGGGATTACATCCCCCACTTATTCTATAAATATAGTAAAGTGAAATGACTATGTTAAAGGTAAAAGAGGCATACATGGACCTATCAAAGAGGTAAAGTCTATGAATTTGGGTTTGGTTATGTAAGCATGTTTCATTACATGTCTATTAATTGAAATTTGCATAACTCAATCCTTATAAGATATCAAAAGAAAATATAAAATTGAGTAAATAATAAAAAACTATGTAAAGGGACAAGAGAGAAAAAAGGAATGAATACACCTCATTGGGTATATAAAATAATGCATAAACTTGGTCACAACCTATGTGTGTGAATATTTATAGTGATCAGTCATTGAATATCTTAGATCAAGCTAGTGGTTTTCTCAATCCTCATGTGTGGATGTCTCAAGAACTCAATATATCTTTGAATCCATCATTTCCCACCCTTGCTTTATGGATCATGACCTATGAATTAATTGGATTGGATTTATGGTGTGTCCAACACTCTCATGAAGGTGTCTCAAGACTCAAGTAGACTATGACTCCATCATTGCTGATAGGTTGTCATTATACCTTTCATTTAACCAATCAAAGGATTGGTGTCATTTTTTACTAGGGATAATATCTAAGTCTATATGTAATGAGATGTTGGATATTTATAGTTAGTTGTTTTTAGGGGTTTACTCTATTGTCAATGTTTGAATCTTAAGGATAGAAAACAATATTCTAAATATATGCTACAAAAAAAGTAAATATAAAAAGTTTTTCTAGCTAAATATCCCCTATGCCACTCCTTGTTAAAAGGATTCTTCAATTTACACCATCAACATCTAAAACTTAAACATCTAGCATAATACACTATAGTGTTTTCACTTGACTTGCTTGGCTAGGTAGGACAATTTTGTATTTTAGAATGTGAGAATGTTGATTGCCTATTATCACCTAGATCACTTCATGATGGATTCTAAATATGGGGATGAGATAACAAACTTTTATATTAACTTTACTCTTATGAGAATTGAAATACATACTTTGTATAAAGGCACTAATTGAGATCATAAATTTGAAAGTGATGTCCCCAATCACAATGATTCCTAGGTAGAAACCCTAAATGTCTTTCCATAGTATATAACCATGCTTGAAATTCTACTTCTACCTAAGTGTACTAATTATACCAAGGAGATGTGGGATATAAAAGAATAGGTGACCTAAATCTCATGCCAATCCAAACATATGACCCTCATTTCTCTAGGATATAAGTCATCATCTGATCAAGTTCCATATCTCTCTAGAGACTATAATTAATGGTAGTGGGACTCATGACTTCCCTAAATTTTAAGGCAATAGGCAAAGTCTCTCATCTAGCCATACTTGCATTGATAGAGCTAGAGGAATGTTGGCCGATAAAAGTTCATAAATCTTCTACATTTACTATTAATAACTCATGACACATGTTTTTCATATCCATATGATACAAAGGTTATAAGGTATCAACAAATTTTGCAAGCTTCTATAACTGGGGTCTCATACATAAGCTTGTAGTATTTTGTAGTTCTAGGAGTTGATTATGTGCTTTCTCAAAAGCCATTTTATTTTTCATGGTGGAATGGAAATCATGTAAATTTATTTATCCTACAAAAAAATTAAACAAAAATCTATAATGGTGTACTAATAACATGATACAAAGATAAAACTCACAAATTTGATACTATATTTTTATAGTACTTTTAAGAAAGACATCCATGAATATGTGTTCATCTTCAATAACATGGGGAAAACTAAGAAAAATAAATTAAATTTACCACTTATAAAATTATTCATCAATAACTAAAACATACAATGAAGAAGGTTTTATGCGAGATAATAATTTGTTATCAATCTCACAAATAGTCTAGTTATAAGTCTGAGCCTACTACAACTGATGCTGAGACTCTGCTTTAATTATGGTATTCTTTGATTTCGACTTCTAAATATTATCCTAAACTTTGTTCCAAATTTAAATCATATCATGAAGGGGTAGAGGAAAATATGGAATAGCACTTATGGATGCTTTAGTCTATTTAACTATCTCCCTTATTTCACTTTGCATAGCTTGGATGTAAGCCTGCAACTTAGCATTTTAAGCTGTCATCTCCTATATGGGAGTGTTCTATTTACCAAGCAATGCATATTTACCAAAAATTAAGTTTTGAATATTATCAATCTAAACAACCTTACTAGCAATAGAATTTTATAGATTTTACATTTATGTATCCTTATTTACAAGGGAATTTTGTAAAGGGTTGAGTTCATGATATTGTGAGAACAATTGATTATCAATTATAGTTTGTTCACTATTAACTACTATTATAATCAATTATTATGCTATAACTTGAAAAATAAAATATTGATATCTTCTTTCCAAACTAGAAATGGTTTGGTCCTTACCTTTCAATATTAGTTTGAGAAAATCCATCTCTTCTTATTGTTGTTCAATAGTTTTTTCATGTTGTCTCAGGGTCATAGCATGCTGAAACTCTTTATATTTATGAACACGATGAGGAGAAGATAAAGCTTATTATATGAGTGGAGGTTTACCCTTGTAAACTATGGAAGGTAATTGTCTTTCTTATTATTTAACTACAATCTATTGTGCATTGGTTTATGTTTCTTCAACTATTTGTTCAATATCTATAAATTCTCTAAGAGAACTTAAACTTCCTAGAATTCTAATTGTTTTTAATTCACTTTATTCTTCGTCCTAGAGAATCAACTGATGACTTCATCATGTTTTGATAGATGGAGTAGGTTTTTGTTATGAAACCCTCATTTTCCTTTTTGATCTCCATCACAACATCTTTGGAGCCAAATGTGCCAAAGATGGACCTTCCTCTATTCTTACTATCATGGGAGGAGAAATAAAACATTGTGATTTCTTACTAAGAATTTGGATTGATTTTCATATAAATCAAGACTAAGTTCTCTCACCCTTATGTTTCTTCAGGAAATGGTGTCAATAGATAAGATGAATTAAAACATGATGTTTAATTGACCCAATCCCCCATTTAAATTTTTGAGCTACATTAATTATAGCATGATAAAAAAAATGGTAGGTTTATTTGAAATATAGGTCTAGTGGCTCCTTTCCTCAAATGAATCAAAAGCTGCATAGTGTTACCATCAAACATAGTGAACTATCCATCAAAAGTGATGTATTTCATGATCCAATATGCAACATTATGCCATGAAAGTGGAAAACTATTAGGAATGATTCATCTATCTATGCCTTGTGTATTTTTGGCCAACTTGAGATGGGGTTCATCATCATCAATTAACATTTGAAATAGATCAAGAAAACTCCATTTGTTAGTAATAACCATCCCTTCTTTAATAATCCTTACAGGGTCATTGATAAGAAAGGAATCAATAGGATTATCCTCACGTTGGACTACAGAATGCTCTTCATAAATTTTTTCTAAAAACTCTTGAATGATGTTCTCCTAAAAACCCTAAACATCAAAATTTTAAGCCATCATGATGTTTCAATAATAACCCTAGTAGATTCATCTTGTAACAGAGGCTCTATTGACTCTGGTTCACTTTTATTTTTACCCCCCCCATCTTTATAATTATTTATAATATTCTCAAAAACTTAGTTGCATGATGAAAACCTGAGCTTGAAATTGCAAAGAGTATTGAGTAGGGAAAGGAAATTGGGATATGATATGGAAATGAATAAAAATTAAGGGGTATCACAAAAATGTAGAATAAATGATGGCTAAGCACTTTGAAGCATGCAAATATTTTAATGAGGTGATAATTTTTGGGGTCAAGATCAATGACATGGCATGAGAGATCAGATTTGGAATAAATTAAAATGATATTTACAATTATTTCCATATTAGTAATTATCATTTTGAAAATGTCTTTGGAATAATCCCACATAAAATATTGAAATTCAGAAATAGTACCAGCCTCAATCACATCCATGTGGCATCAAAGGAACTTATCCATATTTAGAAGTGTTGTCCACCTAATGGTCATACATGCAAAGAATAAAATAGAAAATATATAACCTATTGAAAAGGAAGGAAAATTTTAACTCTTTTATAATGATCCATGCCTATCTCCTTAAGTAGCCACATGTCCTACAAGGATACACATTGGTTAGATGATAAACTAGCTAAAAAGATAATAGTTCATGTTTATTGCATAAGATTCTTGTGAAAAGTGTTATTTTTAGTTTTCACTTTTCAATAGTTTTTTATTTTTTTAATAATTTTTAATTTTTATATTTTTTATGTTTTAAGGGAGGAGAACTTCTATTTGCTAGTTTTTAGCACTATCCCTTATTAGATGTCTGCTACGAAGATAATTTGGCCTTATTGGAAGAAATTGATTCTTCCATATGGTGAAATTAGTCTTGATTATGTTCAATAAATTATTTCCTACTAAGAGGTCCTCTATATACTTTAATTTTATGACCATTGACCAACATATTTATTTGGTCACCATTAATTGGTTGAAGTTGGATAGAGCCATTGATATGAATAGTTTTGATTAGGTATAGCCCCAACCATCCTATTCTAAGCTCACCTTTGAAATGTTGGAATTTATAATCAAATAAAAGTGCCCAATCACCTTATTGAAACTATTTCTCTCTGATATGATTATCATGCCACTATTATCATTACATTTGAACCTTGTTGGTTTGAGTTAGTGCATCCATTTTTAGTTTATCTAGTCCATTCAGTTGCATGATTCTTTCCTTTTGTGATTCATCAAGATTAATTCCCATATCAATTATTATATTCAATGTCTATAGTTCAAATTCTATTTGCAACAAAATTTTCTTTCCAAACATAAGTTCATATGGAAAGAATCTTGTGGTAGACTTCCATGTTGTATTATATGCCAAAACTACTTTAGGTACTCTATATGCCCAATCTTTCCTGCCACTATTCGCTATTTTGGCCAAAATATTTTCAATCTCTAGGTTAGTGACCTCCACTTATCTATTAACTTGGGGATGATATGGTGAGGATTTTTGATGATTTATTTGGTATAATTATATGAAATCATTTATCATGTTATACATAAATTGGGAACTTTAATAAAAAATAATAGAACTAGCAGCTTCAAATCTCAACATGATTCTATGATATAGAAAATCACAACTATTTATTCCCAAAAAAAGTGAGTTCTTGAACTTCAAACAACTTAGTAACATAATTAGTACATACTAATAAATAATCTTTTCATTGGTATGGTGGGTTAATTTGTCCATCAAAATCCAACACCATTTTTCAAATAGTTCTAAAACTATTTGAGGATGAAGAGGCTTTTATGAGAATAATCTAGGCTTAGATATCCTTTTACAAGGATCACACTTCCATACAGACCTTTTTAAAGTCTTATAAAGAGATGGCCAATAATAACATGCACCAATATTATTATGAATGGTCTTTTTTATTGAATAATGTGCTCCTCCTAGTTCACTATGGCATGTTTTATGATGTCAAATACTTCATATTCTCTAACACACCTATGAAGTACATGATCAAGTCCAATTTTAAATAACATGCATTTAAACCATTTGAAATGAGAACTATCTCTAATCAAATGTTTTATTTTTTCAGAAGTAAAGAAATGAAGAAAATTCCCTGTTGCCAAGTAATTTACCATGTATATATATAAAATAGTTTTTTATCTAGAAAAGAATCCTTCATAGGTTCATCTTTACCTTTAGTGATCAATCTAGACAAAAATATAGCAACAAAATTATACTTTATAGGTTTGTCTATAATGGTAAAGTAAAATTATTGCAATAGTAGTATCCATTTAATAATTCTCCCACCTCCTACTACTTTATTCATTAAGTACTTAATAGTTGAATGATCTATATAGATAAATACCTAATAACCAATAATGTAATGCTTAAACTTGTTTATCCCATTAACAAAAAATAATAAATTATTTTTATATGGTACTATATTTTTCTCTATGGGAGCAAGATTCTTGCTGATATAATAAATGTCATACATATTTCCTTCTTCATCTCTTTGCTCTATAACTTCCCCTAGTGCATTATTAGAAATGTTAGTATAAATATGTTTTTTTTTACCAATTAGGTCCTTTAACTACTAGATCAGTCATGAGTTTTTTTTTTAATGTTTCAAAAGCTTCTTGACACTTATCATTCCATACAAATTCACTATCTTTTATTAGCAAGGAAAACATAGGTGCAATTATTTTACTAAAGTCTTCAATAAATATTCTATAATATCCTACATGATCAATAAATGTTTTGACATATATTTATGTTTTAGGAATGGGGAGACTAAAAATTACCTCAATATTTATGGGATCCACTTTTATTCCTTAAGAAGAGATATGATGTCATAATAATATCCCTTCATTAACCATTATTATACACTTCTCATGACTCAAAGATACTTGGTGCTTTTCACATATTGTGAGCACTTTATATAAATTGATCAAGGATTCATCAAATGCATTGTCATGGATAGTGAATTCGTCCATGCATACTTCCACACAGTCATTTATAAGATCAAGAAATATGGCTAACACTACTCTTTGAAAGGTAGTAGGTATATTGCACAATACAAAAGGAAGGATTGTATAAGAAAATATTCCCTAGGGGAAGGTAAATGTTGTTTTATCTTGATCTTTAAGGGCTAATCTAATTTTATTATATCCACTGAACCAATCTAAGAAAGAAAATCACTCCTTTCCTACCATGTTATCCAAAACATGATCAATAAAAGGCAAAGGAAAGTAATATCTCATAGTGACTTTATTTATTTCTATGTAATCTATGCAGACTCTCCATTTTACATTCTTATTAGGTAAAATGAACAAACAAAAAATCCATTAACTATTAGATATGTAGTAAATGAAACCAACTTCCAATAGTTTTTCTATCTCTATTTGTATAATTTCTTTCAAGGATGGGTTAATTCTTCATTATGGTTGTCTAACTAATCTAATATCTTTGGTGTAGATGTGATGGGTACAAACATTAGGATGTATTCCTTTAATATTATTGTAATACCAAGCAAAGAATTTTGTGTGTCATACCAATACATCAAACACTTTAATTTCTTTTTAGTTAGTTAAAGATATTCAATAGTTTTTCAAGATGGATTGCAATTTGTTTAGTAACTAGAATGATGGAATTTACCTACTTGTATTTACTCATAATATCATCTAATAGACATATATGTGATAGTATAATGTTAAATGTAGCTATATCCTTATAAAAGGTTTCACTATTGGAAAGTAGATTGGTTAGTGGACAATGAAAATCATTTAAAAATGAATTTTTCCCCTCATGAGTCCAGTCAACTATGGCTTGTTGGATATCTTGTGGACTAGATAATATGTTTGGAGAGCTTTTGACATTGTCTTGGTTATCATTAGCGAAGTTGAATTCTTACCATTCATGATTTTTTATCTTTACAGCTAAGCTTTTAGTCTTCAGAGCTAAGTTATTAGTCTTCAAAGCTAGGCTTTCAAACATTAGGACTAGGCTATTAGACTTTAGATCTAAGTTATTAGACATCAAAGCTAGGTTGTCTTGGTCAAATTATTATATTATATTTTCCTCAAATTCTTAGACATATTATTTTATAGTAACCATGTCTAAGCAAGAAACATTATTCTAATTTTTTTAGGTTGATCCACCCTTTTTTTTTAGAAAGATCCATTGAAGGTCTAGCAGGTGGATAAAGAGAGATATGTTTGACCTGAATTCCATTAGAAATTATCTTATTACCAGATCTATAGTTAATTCATGCTATGATTGTAGCTAACCAAGGTCTTTCAAGAATAATTAGATACCCTACCTTCATGGTTTTAGGTTGAAGGATCATGAAATATAAAGGGTATTCCTAGGATTCTATGGTGGCTATAACATTTTCTATGGTTCCTTTAGGCACAATAGTAGATTGATCTACCATTTACAAGATTGTAGTGGTAGGATAAAGCCTTGTGAGGCATAAATATTATATTATTTTGACATCCATTATGTTTATGGTATCACCCAAATCTATAATAACATTTGGTATGATTTGTTCCTAATTGTCACAGTCATCATTAGACTACTAGGGTCTTTGTATTTTTAAAAACATTTGTTTCTATCTAGATAATCAACAATTTTTCCCATTACATAAATTATTTTAAGATATTATTTCTTTCTACCTAGTGATTTGATGTATAATCATTTAATTATTTGATTTAACTCAAGAATTTCCTTAATGTATCTTAATTATGGAATTTATATCTTCATCTCTCTTAATCCTTGTACTAATTTAGAATCCTACCTAGTTTTTTCTTCCTTAAGTCTCTTATAAATTGGAATAACATGGGGATCTTGAATTATGGTTAGTGTAATTAGAATTGTGGTGGATTATACATAGTCTTCATTTAGTTTTTGAAATATAGGTGACTCAAGAGTTTTTTCATCATTGGGAATTTTAGTTATGGTAATGTGTGAATTTCTTACTACCTATCTTGACCTAAGCTAAAAATTATTACACTTAGCGGAACCACTTGGAACACTAATTTATTGGTCAGATCCATAAACAAGAGTATTTTTCCTATTCTTAGGATTTGCCACTAGTTGGGAAGGTAACTATGGTTGGTTAAACTACTAATCAATTGGTGATGGTTGAGGTTTTGAAGGTATCAAATCCTATTATGGAGGAAACATTATCTCCATTTGATTATGAGACCATAATTGATTTGACCATTAAGGTGGTGACTATTTTATCTAATGTGATATTGGTTTTGATATTGTACCCAATGTTGTGAAGGGTTTTGAGGCATACCCCACATCTTTAGCTATATCCCTATAAAAGGTTTCACTATTAGAGAGCGGATTGGTTAGTGGACAATGAAAATCATTTAAAAATGAATTTTTCCCCTCTTGAGTCCAGTCAATTATGGCTTGTTGGATATATTGTGGAATGGATAATATGTTTAGGGAAATTTTGAAATTGTCTTGGTTCTCATTAGAAAAGTTAAATTCTTCCCACTCATGATTTTTCATCTTCACAACTAAGCTTTTAGCCTTCAAAGCTACATTATTAGTCTTCAAATCTAGGCTTCAAACTTTAGGTCTAGGCTATCAGACTTTAGATCTAAGCTATTAGACTTTAGAGATATGTCATGTCCCCTTTTTAGAGGACATTGACAGACTTCATGATTATCCTATTATGCGACCTTCATAGGCTAATAGGATGGATAGGGGGTCATAATGGAGATTGGCTTAACTTCAATTTGTAGAATGGTTTCAGTGCGCATTCATTCGGGGTCTTTCAGACATGTTTGCTTGATGCTCCTATTATTTAGGGATATTTGACATGCAGCGGAGCACCCTTATTTTGGTATGGTCATGTGTAGAATCACTCTCTGATTCACCAGCTTCGATCGGTTCGAGGATCCAACATATATTGAGGGAAATATTAATATTTGATTGATTTAATCAAATATTAATTATTTGGTATAATTTTAAATTAGAAACCCTAATCCTAATTTAAGAAACCCTAATTAGGGCAAGCATATCTTTTGAGGGTATAAGGGTTTCACATGGAGGCCATTATTGATTATGTATGAATTGATTATTGAAATTGGGGAAATTCTTCTGTGAAGACTGAGCCAAGGGTTATAGGATTCCATTGCAGTGGAGAACGTCAACTCTTCATTGTGTGTGATTTAGAGGCTGTGAGATATCAGCTGATTTATTGCCAAATTGAGAGATAGCTTCATCCAGAAGTTATCACAGAGGTACAGATTTGAGAGATAGCTTCATCCAGAAGTTATCACAAAATTTTAGGGTTGAGAGATAACTTCACACAAAAGTTATTACAGATATTTCAGGTATTTATCTTTATTTAGTTTTGATCCAATAAATTATATAGATAGAGATATTCTGTATTAGAATAGTATATCTTCAGATCAGGTTGTTCAGCAATCAGGGGTTAAGAACCGACAGGTTGGCGGCCGTACTAAGTCCGTACAGGTCCGTACAGAAGCGCTCAGGCACCGACCTCGGTAGACAGAGAGCTTCCAGTGATCGACATCGGTCGACTGAAGACTGATGTCAGCAAAAATCTGACCGACAGTGACCGACATTGGTGAGATATCGATCGACAATGGCGTCTGTGTGTCGACATAGAAAAGTTGAGACCTTACAGAATTTAGGTTTCACTACCAGATTTGTGAGCCATTGTTTTCAAGACTGTATTTCATATTTTATATGCATAAGAGAGGACTATAATTGTAATAGTTTAGAAGGACATCTATTGTAATCATCTGGATGAATGATAAGATCTGTGATTTATTTATGCATATTTGAATCTATTCTGCAAATTGTATCTTGTTCAGAGCTTTATGTGTTTCTATATTCCCTGATTAAAGGGGATATTACAGTTGTTCAGAGCTTTTATAGGAAGAAAAAGAGCCCCTAAGTAAGGGACATCACAGTGGTATCAGAGCTTTTATGTAGATAAGAGATCCCCTAAGTAAGGGACATCACAGTGGTATCAGAGATTTTGTGCAGATAAGAGAGCCCCTAAGTAAGGGACATCACAGTGGTATTAGAGCTTTTTGTGCAGATAAGAGAGCCCCTAAGTAAGGGACTTCACAATGGTATCAGAGCGAAATTCCTGCCATCCTGTTGGGTACATCAGCACTAATGTCTTGCCATCCTATTGGGTAGTTTCAGGATCAATTTGATTATCAGTATGGCTCTAAAAGGGGTCAAAGATTTGGAAGAAAGCATGCACAATGCAAAGAAGAAATTAGATAATCCATGTCAGCAAGTAGAGGACATTCCAAAAACTTTGGAGGAGTTGGAAACTTATTTAAGCAAGGTTGATCAATCAAATTCTTATGAGATGCAAACAACGCTATCTCCAGCATTTGGTTCGTTGGTGAGACATCATGATGAGGTGGTAAGACTTGCAGCTCTCTCTTGCATTAGTGAAATCATGAGGATCATAGCTGGCTTTGATTTTCATGATGATCAGATTATGAGAGAGGTACTTTATGCCATGGTAAAAAGCTTCGAAAAGTTAGATAACATTAGAGACCCTCATTTCTCAAGGAGGGCAAGATTACTTGACACATTTGCCAGGTATGGATTTGAAAACCCTATGATGTTAGTAGGTTGTATTGGTGAAATTTGCAGGATGTTTAAAATATTTTGGAATATTTTAGATGAGTTTCATCCTAGCAATATATTAGCATCAATGCACTCTATCATGTTCACAATCTTGTTTGAGGAGGAGGATAAAATTTCTAAACTTTTGGCAGAAGATTTATGGTATGTCTGGACAAAAGGGAGAAATGTCTCACCTAGAGCTTGTATGTGGTTAAAGAGTTTAATTAATAGGCCTAAGGATCGTAGTGCTTTCCCCATGACATGCAGCAACTTGCATGATGAGTTTGACAGTCATGTTGATCCAGTACAGGGAGATATTAACACATCTTCAGGTAATGATTTATCTACATTATCTTTACAGGTAGGAATAGTTGAGGATGTTGTGGATGAGCTTTGTCTTAAGGTGAGTTTAACTCAAGAGTTAGACAGTGAGGATGAGTCTGATGCTTGCATTCAAAGTGTGGAGGTGTACTCAGATGTTAGTACACTGAGTGTTGGTGATGAGTATGTTTCTATAGCTGCTTATGAGGAGCATGTGGTTGAGGCTCACACACATATTCAGGACTTGGGAGTACTTGATTCTGAGGAGTTTGGGATACCAATGGAGTCAAGTCTCTAGATTGATTCTTCTCACACATTTGATAGTGTGGTACAGTTGGTTGTGTCATAGTTACAGAGGGATCAGTTATGGGATGGATTAACACCATCTTTTGTAGATGGAATTTGCAGTTGCCAATTACACAGCCTATAGTATCAACACACCCAGGGCAGTTGTGATTTCAGAGATTGGTTGAGTTGTGTTTGCCAATTTGATTATGGGTTCCTCTTTGTTTTACTTTTG
The DNA here is from genome assembly GCA_037957365.1 of Torreya grandis. NCBI lineage: Eukaryota > Viridiplantae > Streptophyta > Pinopsida > Cupressales > Taxaceae > Torreya > Torreya grandis. The sequence goes on along the minus strand of JARHVA010005684.1, from coordinate 748,257 downwards.
ATGATATTGCAGGTACTTACATTGATTTACAGCAGTGCAGAGCATAACTACATTTGGGACCCAGGAGGATTGAGTGGTTCATTGTTCTGAGATTGTTTGGGGACAAGCAATTTCAAGAGGGGCGGATTGTCATGTCCCATTTTTAGAGGACATTGATAAACTTCATAATTAGCCTATTATGTGACCTTTATAGGCTAATAGGATGGATAAGGGGTCATAATGGAGATTGGCTTAACTTCAATTTGTAGAATGGTTTCAGTGGGCATTCATTCAGGGTCTTTCAAACATGTTTGCTTGATGCTCCTATTATTTAGGGATATTTGACATGCAGTGGAGCACCCCTATTTTGGTATGGTCATGTGCAGAATCACTCCTTAATTCACCAGCTTCGATCAGTTTGAGGATCTGACATATATTGAGGGAGATATTAATATTTGATTGATTTAATCAAATATTAATTATTTGGTCTAATTTTAAATTAGAAACCCTAATGCTAATTTAAGAAACCCTAATTAGGGAAAGCATATCTTTTGAGGGTATAAGGGTTTCACATGGAGGCCATTATTGATTATGTATGAATTGATTATTTAAATTGGAGAAATTCTTCTGTGAAGACTAAGCCAAGGGTTCAAGGATTCCATTGCAGTGGAGAACGTCAACTCTTCATTGTGTGTGATTTAGAGGCTGTGAGATATTAGCTGATTTATTGTCAAATTGAGAGATAACTTCATCCAAAAGTTATCACAGAGGTACAGATTTGAGAGATAGCTTCATCTAGAAGTTATCACAGAGGTACAGATTTGAGAGATAGCTTCATCCAGAAGTTATCACAAAATTTTAGGGTTGAGAGATAACCTCACACAGAAGTTATTATAGATATTTCAGGTATTTATCTTTTTTTAGTTTTGATCCAATAAATTATACAGATAGAGATATTCTGTATTAGAATAGTATATCTTCAGATCAAGTTGTTCAGTAATCAGGGGTTAAGAACCGATAGGTTGGTGGCCGTACTAAGTCCGTACAGGTCCATACAGAATCACTCAGGCACCAACCTCGATAGATAGAGAGCTTCCAGTGACTGACATCGGTCGACTGAAGACTGACGTTGGCAGAAATCTGACCGACAGTGACCGACGTCGGTGAGATATCGATCGACGATGGTGTCTGTGTGTCGACACAGAAAAGCTAAGACCTTCCAGAATTCAAGTTTCACTACCAGATTTGTGAGCCAGGCTTTTCAAGACTGTATTTCATATTTTATATGCATAAGAGAGGACTGTAATTGTAATAGTTTAGAAGGACATCTATTGTAATCATCTAGATGAATGATAAGATCTGTGATTTGTTTATGCATATTTGAATCTATTCTGCAAATTGTATCTTGTTCAGAGCTTTATGTGTTTCTATATTCCCTGATTGAAAGGGATATTACAGTTGTTCAGAGCTTTTGTAGGAAGAAAAAGAGCCCCTAAGTAAGGGACATCACAGTGGTATCAGAGCTTTTGTGCAGATAAGAGAGCCCCTACGTAAGGGACATGAAAGTGGTATAAGAGCTTTTGTGCAGATAAGAGAGCCCCTAAGTAAGGGACATCACAAGATACTCTTTCTTGGTCCAATTATTATATTATCTTTTCATCAAATTCTTTAACATATTATTTTATAGTAACCATGTCTAAGGAAGAAACACTATTCTAATTTTTTTAGGTTGATCCACCCATATCTATTTAGAAAGATCCATTGAAGGTCTAACAGGTGGATAAATAGAGATATGTTTGGCATGAATTCCATTAAAAATGATAATATTACCATATTTATAGTCAATTCATGTTATGAATGTAGCTAACCAAGGTATTTAAAGAATAATTAGATAACCTACCTTCATGGTTTTAGGTTGAAGGATCATGAAATATAAAGGGTATTCCTAAGATTCTATGGTGACTATAACATTTTCTATGGTTCCTTAAGGCACAATAGTAGATTGATCTACCATTTACAAGATTGTAGTGGTAGGCTAAAGCCTTGTGAGGGATAAATATTCTATTATTTTGGTAGCCATTATGTTTATGGCAGCACCCAAATCTATAAAAACATTTGGTATGGATTTGTTCCTAATTTCCATAGTCATCATGGGACTACCAAGGTCTTTGTATTTTGAAAATCATTTGTTTCCATCTATATAGTCAACAATTTTTCCCATTACATAAATTATTTTAGGATATTGTTTCTTTCTACCTAGTGATTTGATGTATAATCATTTAATTTTTTGATTTAACTCAAGAATTTCCTTAATGTATCTTATCTATGGAATTTATATCTTCATCTCTCTTAATCCTTGTACTAATTCAAAATCCCACCTAGTTTTTTCTTCCATGAGTAATTTATAAAATGGAACAACATGGGGATCTTGAATTGTGGTTGGTGTAATTAGAATTGTGGTGGCTTTTACATAGTCTTGATTTGGTTCTTGAAAGATAGGTGACTCGAGAGTGTTTTCATCATTGGGAATTTTAGTTATGGTAATGGGTGAATTTATTACTACCTATCTTGACCTAAGCTAAAAATTACTACACTTAGTTGAACTACTTTCAACACTAATTTCTTGGTCAGATCCATAAACAAGAGTATTTTTCCTATTATTAGGATTTATCACTAGTTGGGAAGGTAACTATGGTTGGTTAAACTACTAATCAATTGGTGGTGGTTGAGTTTGTGAAGGTATCAAATCCTATTATGGAGGAAACCTTATCTCCATTTGATTATGAGACCATAATTGATTTTACCATTGACGTGGTGACTATTGTATCTAATGTGATTATTGGTTTTTCTATTGTACCCAAGGTTGTGAAGGGTTTTGAGGCATACCCCACATCTATGGCATCCATTCCTAAGTATCCCATGGTTTTGTCTGTAGTGATGCTCCTAAAATTTTTGGTGTGACTCATCCAACCCATGGTGTCATGCATGGATTGGGGATAAATCTTAGACCAAATTGATTTTGAGGTTGGGAGTACTAGTTTCCTTATCTTTTGATAAAGTTCACTTCCTTAACTTTATGTACTAGTTGTTCTACCTAGTTTTTCATGGTAGGAAGATGACTATAGTTCTTAGTGTCATGGTCTAGGTCAAAAATACCACATACCTTTATTTTAAAGAAAATACAATATTTTACCTCACGTTTAATCCTACATCTAGGATAATGTATTGATAACTATTTAGTGTTGGTGGAATTAGCCTTTGATTTGATACCATATAATGTGGATGTTAATTTACTAGAATATATATTTTTAAATTATAAAATTCTTTCATTAATTTTCCAATTTTAGGTGATTTTCCTAACCATGATTTCCTTATGCTAGGTCTTGTCCTAGAATAGTTAGTACATAATGATGAAATATGATTAAAGGTTAACTTGTTAATTGCACCCTTTCCCATTAGGTTTAAATCATCATGTGCATCATCATCTAGGAATTTAATATTATTTATTAAATCTTATATGAGTTGGTAACCAATCCATTTATGGGAAAATATAAACCTATCAAGGTAATATTTATCTTCATTTTGTTTGATATTGAAAAAATCTTCTTTTCATTCTCTGACTCTACAATAATATTGATATTTATCAAGAAATGATTTCTTTAATTTATTTACAAGTACTTATATAATTAATTTCAAGTCCCATAAACCATCTCATGGTTGTGTCCTTAAATGTAGATGGGAATAACTTCAACTTCTGATTGTCAGTGATAGTCATATGTTTGGTAGAGAACCTAAAATTCAAAGAGGAACTGATCTATATCTTTTGAGGATTTATTTTTAAAGGTAGGTAAAATCTATTGAAATATATTTTTCATAGAGGTTCTATCATCAGGACCTAATCTAATTGGATAAGAAAACATTCTATCCTATTGAGGTTGCCTATCAAGGGTTTCCACATGTGCATGATCATCTCTCATATTTTCTTCCCAAATTTGGTTATCAATCCAATCCAAGTTCTCTTCTTGGGTTATCAAAATATGATCTAACTTAGGTAGATAATATTCATTAGTGATTATATCTTATTTTAGAGCTTGTGGATGAAATCTAGCTATTCCATAAAAAGGGATTCTTAGGATCAATTCTTCTTGTAGGATAAGATGACTTAAATAGAATTCTTCTTGTAGGATTTGTTTGTGAGGATGATCCTTTTTTATTAGAGGACTAATAAAAAAAATGTATATATATTTAAATTTCCTCTCTTTCACTTCCTAATCTTTTCAGTGAAGATAGAATCCTCTCTTCTTCTTATTTTATTTGGGAATATATAGAGATAAACCATCCTTGAGAATTTCTTAGGTAGTTTATAAATCTAAGTCCTTGAATTTTTTTGTCTTTTTGGTTATATTAATGTTTTCAAATTTTACTTGTATAACTCTAATATAGTATCTCGCTAACACTTATTGATTATACCAGGGCTAGTGTCCAAGGCTATATGAAATTAGATGATGGATATTTGAGTTAAAATTTCATTGTTTTATGGTGTTTACTATATTTTCAAACATTAAATCATAAAGACAACAAATAATATTCTTCTAATTCTATGTTACATAAAAAGTAAGTCTAGAAAGTTTTGCTAATTGAATACCCCTATGGCATTCCTTGTTAAAATGATTCTTTAGTTCACACCATCAACATCCATAACTTAAATATATAGAATAAGACACTATAGTGTCCTCACTTGAATTTCCAAGATAGGTAGGACAATGTTCTATATCATAATGTGAGAATGTTGATTTCCTATTGTCACTTGTATTGCTTCCAGACAGATTCTGAATATGGGAATGAGATAACAAACTTTCCTATTAACTTTACTCTTATGAGAATTGAAAGACACACTTAGCATAAACAAAACTCACTTGTATTGAATTGAAACAGACATTTCATTTAATGAAAGTACACTTATACTAAAATAAACCACACTTACATTAAAATGGAAATCACACTTTGTATTGAAAGGGAAATCACACTTTGTCTTAAAAGAGAAAACACACTTGTATTAAAATTAAATATACATATATAAAAAGAAATATACGTTTAAACTATAAATTAGAAATTCAAATTATCTTGATCTTTAGAGAGAAGTGGGCTCTTACTACTTCCTCAGAATAGGATCAAATTTTACTCAGTAATGGAATAGAACGCTGAACATTATTAATACTTCATTATCAAAAGGAACATATATAAATGTTATGAATTGTATAAAATTACACTTGACTATTTTTTTTATCTCTATTATGTTCTCTATTTTATATTATTCTGGAATGAGAAGGAGATATGTACTTAAAGCACATCTCAACAACTATTCTTAGATATAAAAACTAGTGATCTAAATAGCCAAATCAGCTTATTCAAAATATAAGATCTAGGAATCAAACCCCATGCTTATACGGAGGCATTGAAACTAAATAAACTAACAATAAATTGAGTATAACTAACATAGATCTGAAGAGAATATGTCTAGATTTACAAAATAGCAATACATTTATATATTGATCATTTTAGACTATGAATACTAATGTCTAAAAAAAGATATCTAAATATGGGATATATATATATATATATCTTTGAATCTGATATATTGATCTATACAATAAAACTGGACATCTTCAGAGCACAACTAGGCATATTTGAGGCACAACTAGATAGGTCTTTAGAGAATCTTCAGAGCTTCCTTGGTGTATCTTTAGATCTTTGATGGAACATCTTCAAAACTTCATATCTTCAGAGCATGACTAAGGATATTTGTAGCTCACTATGTTCTATGTTGAGTCTTCAAAACTATTGCCAAAAAAATGTTGCCAAAAATGTTGATAACTTCTCAAAAAAATCCAATCATAGAGATGTATCTATGTATACAAAATTGTACTTATTTAATCTAAGTTAGAAACAAATAAAAAGATGGAGAATTAACAATGTATTATATACAAATAGAAGATAATTGCACTTATTTCCTACTTAGATGAGACCTTAACTATTAGATGTAATGCAATATATAACCAAGAGAAAATACTTATGGATAGTTTTTATGAGATATATTAAGATATATAAAATTATCATCAATTACCTACCCATGTGTAGTAGATAAATTTGAAACCGAAACTGCATGATGTAACTAGAAATGTTAGCTCTATAACCACTTGCGTATATTATCTAGATATAGGCCACTTAAGAATGCCAACCACTATAGATAGAGTAAGGCATTAAAATAGTTTTTCTCCTATAATATGATGTTATATGTAAATATTTTATATAATTACATGTAATTTATAATTCCATCTAATCAACCACTATGCAAGTAAGAAAATGGAAATAATGTTTCATTCACATTCCTCCAAATCTGATATCTGAGCATATGGATTCTAGGCTAGGTTTTAATAATTTGTATCTAAGTATTTATATTATAAATGGGAATGGGAATGTCATGCATATGCCCCCAATCTAAGCAAACTGGTATGAATATAATATAAACTGAGCAAAACTGGTAAATTTGTAATTGAACCTATGTAAACCTAGAGTATACTTGATGTAATATTTTGGCCAATCTAAAATTTTATAAACCTAAAGCTTTTGGACAATAGTTACATATTTTTGATAGTATAACAATATGGTTATAGTTTCCAAATTTGGGTTCTAATGTATTTCTACTCTTATTTTTATGTAATTATACTGATCTCTATGCCACTATTTTCCCACTATGTTTACCTGAGTTCAATTTATGTAGTCAAAGCTTGTGTGTTGAAAATGTACTATGATTTCATTATGAAATCTTGATATTTATGAAGAAACCCTATGAATTCTCCCTCATTTTAGGGGATTTGTTAAACCTATGTAAGAGTTGTCCTCAAAATAAAAATCTTTTCAATATGTGTGTTATTCAGATCATATATGATATATGCATAGTAATAAAATATATTATGCATATATAACATTAGAATGTAAGATAATATAAGTCTAAGTTTGTAATATATGATATATGTTATGTCTATCATTCATAGTAAATACATACATAAATATATATAACAATGTATGTAACAACAAATTTGAGTAATAATTAAGTATCTACCTAGGGGGATGGGGCATGTTGTCTATCATGATACAAAATTGCTAAGGGGAGATGCGTGAAGTACATCATGTCATCTAAAATTATAGTGTGTAACAAGTAAGAGATAAGTGTCATGGCCATGATGCATATAATAAATCATACATACAACACACATGAGGTATACAAAGTAGGCCAAGGTGCCACAATACAAGTAACATGACCATATGTCATTAAATTTGAGAAATAAATACATACAAGGACATGTTAGAATGTCCACATACACAAAAAAAATCATGTTGGCATAGATCCACATATAAATACATGTTCAAATGCTCACATACATAAACAAGAAGGCATACACAATGACATGGGAAAATGTCCAAATAATACATACTATGAAAAGAAGAGGCATAGATCCATAGAGTAATGGAAAATTCAAATTCGCTCGATATAAAAGAAGTATAAATTTATGATCAAGACTAAACTAGGAAAGCTAGTAATGAAATTATAAAATAACATGTAATATAAATATGTGTAAGAGATAAGATGTATATATACTGAGTCTAAAGTAGTAGTAGCTAGCAAAAAATATGAGTAAGTGTAGCATGATCAATATCAATATATAACAATGTTAAAGATGTGATATAGGGTATAGAAATATGTAACCTAGTAATCAAAACTATGTATAGGGTGCCCCCAAATGGGTGAATGTGTCAAATGAAGAACCCATGCATTGGTGCATATGCCCTTAGTGGGTACATAATAACAAATATAGATTTGCGTAGTGGACATAAGTCATGTAGCAATATATAAACATTCAACAAGAAATAATTAAGCATATATGTATGATAAAAATTACTCTAATAAGATATCTAGCATATGTTGTGTCTGGAAAATATAAGAAGTGTAAATATGGAAATGCATATAATCTACAATTTTATATTTTTTGAGTAAATATTTGAATGTTTTTGAAATATTATATTATTTTTATATTTTTTGGAAATAAGTTATATACAAAAACATTAAAATAAAACTATATATAAAGATCAATGGAGAAGGAGACTATATACAAGGGAGGAATAATACTAACTAATGAGTCTCATAAGAGACTCACTATAAATGTGTCATGTGTTAAATAAATGAATAGTGATCATGCATATTATATGAAAAGGTAACTTTGGTCCTATAACCTATTATATTGAGTAATCTATATCTTCTATTGTATGTGAAGTGGTGATATGAATCCATGAAACTGACTATAGTGTATTATGAATTGTAGGGGTATTAGGGACCCATTTGGTATAAGATGGTATAGCTATCATATGTTCCCTCTGCTAATAACCTTAAGAACTCAATAAGACTAATCTCATAATAAAGTGAGTAGAGGGAGTCCCTTTAGAATCTACCACATATATATGACACATGGGTCTCTCTAATAATGATCTTTGTGGGAGATTATGTATACATGGAAACATTATACAAGTATACCTCACTTGCACTGGTGGATCCACTAAAATTTGTGGTGTATTGATAGGAATTGTGTTCATAGTTGTAACTATAGCTATGTTTTAAATATTAACTAAAATGTAAATGGTAACTCAGATGTAAATGGTAACTATGTTGTAACTGGTAATTTTGTTTTAACCACCTATGGGATATGTAGATGATACTCATAAGAAATACCCTCAACTATCATCACTTTATTTTCATATATATATATATATATATATATGGCATCTATGCATAGTGGATGGGATGGCTTGTATACATGGCCTGCTATAGTGGAAGTATAATCCCCCTAGTTGAGCTCTAGCATTGCCACTAAAAACACTAATAGATGTGTCTATAGGATATATATCCTATTATGAATACCTCAAATTCTATATATGTGTGATAGTGCACATGTTAATACTTGACCTATTATCAACCATAACACTCTAAATAGGATGATGATCTATGTAGGCTCATATAGAAAGTGCATATAAATCTAAATCATCATCAAGAATTTCCTATGTTGATAATGTGATGAGTTATATATATATATATATATATATATATATATATATATATATATATATATATAAGTTTAGTACGATACACACCAATTATATTGTGTAGTGGGTGTGCTTCTTCTATAGTAGTGTGATATGATGTTGGTGGTGGATGTACCTAATACCTAGAGCAAACACCTGAAGTGCCCAATGACTCTTTTATTATATGATTTATAAATGTATCTAAGGATATTTTCAATGCCTTACCTTCCATTTTATAAACTTTTTGTACCTCTGTGGTGTGCCCACACTAATAATGTTAGCCTCTATCAAATCTTGTATCTTATGTTTCAAGATAATGCATTTATTTATTGTATTTCCTAGTGATATGTGATATTCATATAATGTAATGAAATCATATTTATTTGAAAGAGGCCATGTCATATCAACCTATTTTATGGGATGGATAGATATGACATTTCATTTCAAGAGCTAATGTAAAACATGTGCTAGTGATTATGGAAGTTTGTTAAACATTTTGCATGGAGAAGTTGATAAAACTATGCAAGGAGATGGATCTTAATCTATGTTAACTATGGACTTTAGATCACTCTTGTTTTTAATGGTGCTTAACTTATATGGAGGCTTATTATAAATATTATAATTTTATTCTAATCACTTTATATATTTTATTTTGCCCATGGAGAGAAGCTTGAGTTCTCTTTCTTTTACTATGTGGCATAAATATGTGAAGTTTAACAACTTCTTAAACAAGATAACCTCACGTAATGATGGTAGTAGACTCTATTTTAATCTTTCCTAGATCTCTTTATCTTCTATGGGGATATTCAAATTAGGTAATATAGTATTATATCATAATATTTATTTGACAATAAGATCATTTTATTTTCACTTAAATTATGCAACTTAATCATATCAAATCTAATCACTAGTGTTTATTAATAAATGTGTTAAAAACATATATTCCAATGGATTTATTTTAGTGATAGACTGATTTGTTAGATCATAAAACCAGTATAAGGTCTGATCCTTTATACTACATGGAAAAAAATAAGTGAGGATCCAATCATCAAGTACATATTCGAAACATACTACATGGAAATTTTGGATATGGTGCTTTAGGTCACCCTTACCATCATACAATGCAAGCTTAGGTGACACAAATATATATGGCAAAGGTGTTGATGCTATGTGATGTGGCAAAGGTGTATGTAAAAGAACATGAGAATCCAAGGCATGTGATAGCCTAGTGGATCCATACTTAAGATGTAACACTTTAACTTACAAAGTTTGAACCTGATGCATAAGGGATTGTACATATGTAATGGAGGAACTAGCCATAATAGGTGTAACTATCACTTAAGTTTTTTGAGTTAAAATTGGTTATTGTGCTATTTGAGTTTACCCCAATGAGGGTGTAACAATTTTATTATATAGGGGAGTATAATACTGACCATTGTATGATTTATTCTTTACTTCCATTATGGCTTGTAAAATATGTGCATGATCATGGGGCTATTTCCTAAGTCTACATTTAAACCTTTGTAGAATCTCATCTTCGTTGACAATTAATTTTTCATTGTTAAGTGGGGGAGAGTGTTTTGATTCCCACCTTGTGTATCATCTTGATCTTGATTATATTTCCCATCTTTAGATACATTATCATTAAAATCCACATAATCGGGGTATGAAGGATCAATGATAGGAGTTAAAATTTGTCCCTTATCCATGGTATAAAATCAAATATAAGGAATCTAAATATGCTCAATAAGATTGTTACTAAGCCTAACACTTCTTCTTAATGTAAGAGAGATATCTTTTTTAGACGAAATATAGTAAACAAAGTGAAATATGGGTACTAAAATAGAATGTATGAAATTTAAAAATATTAACATAGCCAATGAAAATAGGAAAAACAATGGTATAAAACCTAGTAGCATCTAGGGTTAGGGTTTGAATAGTATTTGAATTAAGTCTTATTCACCAAATGTTTTAACCTTTTAGGACATAGTGAATGTAAATCATATATTTGTTAAAGATTTGAGTATATTAAATTAGGGTATAATCATGTCATAAATAAATCTAATGATCTATTATAGAATTGACTAATTTGACCTTTCTAGAAATAATAATAAATTAATTAAATAAGAACTTGTATAGAAAATGATTGAGATAGATGATATAAAGCCTAAAAAATGAGGTAGATACGAGTCAAATTGTCACAAATAAGATCTAGGTGTCAAAATCCCTCCTAGATAGTAGCACCATAATTAGACAATAGTGTTATGTGGTAGTAGTGTCATTATTTTGGTAGTAGTGTCCTTTATGCAAGACTATCTTGAATTTCTGGGTGCATATATGTCTGGATATGTAAGGTATGTTCCTATGTGCATGAATGATAAAACTATGTGTAGACACCTGAATCTAGCCACCAATGACCTCCAATCAGACTTTTGGCCAAATTCCACCCAAAATACATAATTTAGCCTAAAAACACTAAAACATGATAAATGATGTGAACTTGACATATTCAAGTGTTGATTTTGGCTAGGGTATCTGTAAATGGGGCACCATTAGTTTTAGACAATTTTGGTCTGCTTAATGATTATAACCAACTATAGGTAAATCATTATTTTGACCTTTATTATTGATTATAACCACCTTTGGGAAAATCAACATCCTTTTTACATCAATGCATACAAGCATTTTCTTATTTGGATTAATCTCAACCACAAATTAATTCCACCTTTCTTCTTGTTTATTTTTAAGGGAACATCCATCAACAAATGTGATAGACATTCCATCAAGGGGGCATCATCATAGGCTTCCCAAAAACCATTTAGAGATTCATTCTTCAACCATCATCTTCTTGTTGGCATACAAGCCATCTCTCATTATTTGAGAAGACATTACTTTGCCTATAGTTCGCAACATCTTCCCAAATAGGGGAAAATTGTAGACACCTAAATTTGGCCACCAATGACCTCCAATTAGGATTTTGGCCAATTTCCACCCAAAATGCAAATTTTTTCCTAAAACACTAAAAGACACTAAATGATGTGAAGTTGACATATTCAAGTGCTGATTTTGGCTAGGGTATCCCTAAATGGGGCAATGCAATTTATGGGCCAACTAACTTTGATCATATTGTTTTGAGTCAAAATTCCAATTTTGCACTTAGGTGTTTTGGATTGATCTTTCCTATCAAATATCTTACACAATACATGTTCCTTTTTATTTGGTAACATCCTAAATGGGATAACAGATCCACCACATCTGACATTGCCTTCCAATTCCAATCTAGTCAAATTTTGGACCAATAATAAGGCATTATAATCAATTTGAGTAATTTGTGCAAAAATTACTTGAACATGCTTAAGTTCTAATTAACCAAAATCAAGGCATAATTAAGAATTTCATGGAAACTTTTTTAAAACTTTGTTTTGGAAATGAATATTGAATATCTGCATCATCAGGTGACCTCATTTCTTTTGAAGACATCCCTATCCCATAAATGCCACAAATATCAGGATTCATGTCCTCCATGCCTCATCAATGCCTTCCATGATGCCCTCCATACCTTTTAATTTATCGTTCTTCAAATTTCATGATGAGGATAATTATAAACTTAATTCCACAAATTAAATTAATCCTCAACCACACATATCAAACCTAGGAAGGATGGTTTAGGTTGATTGTAGACATTCTCAAAAATCTATAAATAAAGAGGCCATGAACATCATTTTTAACACATGATTATGCAAAGTTATAATGTATAATTGATTACAAAGCTTCATGAAGTTAGATTTACCATGTCAAATTTATTCCAATCCAAGCCAAGCCAAATCCACAAGGTGCTAAGGAGAAGAGGAGATAGCCAAGCCTCCTTTGATGAAGACTTCATGAGTACAAACCAAGTAAGCCACTACAAAAAGCATTTTGGAGCATCCAAGGAAGGTAAAATAGGATTTATTTTGCATTTTACTTGTGTTTTTTATTCATGTTTTTTAACTCAGGTCTCCCTAGTGTCTAGGCCTAGAGATGTTATGCTAGTCAATGTGTTCCATTCATTTTGTTTTCATTTTGAAACTAACACCATACTAACCATCCTCTCTTGAGTTAAATTCCTAGTCAACATAATGGCATGCCCAATAGGACCAAATGCATCCCAAACATGAAGATCATTCTAAAACTTTAAAATATTCATTTGGACCATTAAAACTATTGAAAATTGATTTTATAACTTTGTTTTTCCATTTTTATTTGTCATGGGTTTACACAGTAATCGACGTTGGTTAGTAAAACCATCATCAATTGGCATAGACATCATCGATCACTATTCATATAAATTATGATTATTAGATAACCATCATTGGTTAGTAACTATAACTGACGTTGGTTATATAATGGATGTCAGTCATTGTGTTTTTCTTAAAAACACAAACTTGAGAGCTAATATGCCATTTGAAAATGATTGGTTTGGGTTCATATAGACTCTGTTTTGGATGATTTTTTTTAAACCATGTTTTTTATCCTAAACTTTAAGAATTTGAAATTATTTTAGCTTTAAGTTTCATATTTTTTTTGAAAAATTGAAAAATATATTTAAAGTGATTATAATCTAACATATTTTCTTTTGGGGTCATGCATTAAGGATAGACAGGTAACTAGTGGATTTCAAGTTTGATAAATCATGTTTTAGACCATATTTTACAAGTTTTAAAATGAATTAGGAACATTATTTTGGTTCTTAAAGTAAAATTTAAGGTGATTAAATAAGAGTTTTAGCATTATTTTTCAAAGTTACAACTAAGATCAAGGGGTCAAATGAACACCACTTCTTTTTTTAAATTTGGGCTTAAAAATGAACTCACCTTCCAAGATTTTTGTATTCACTTAGTTGTTTAAATTAGGATTTTGTTTGGAAAAAAGATGGGTGTTACATGTATGCTCCTCCATTTGTCACCTTTAGGGAACCCTTAGAATCAAAAGCACAATTCCTATTGTAAAAAGCCTAGTCCAAGGCTTAGAAAGAATGTCTTCTAAAGCACTTTTCAAAAACTCTTCAAAGTTTGGGTGACCTTGAAAATGACCCTAAAGTATTTATTTTTGTGTCTTTAATTTCGTTTTATCTTGGATTGTAAGGGGGATGTCCTTACCTCCCATAAGTTATGTAAGGAAGCTTTGACCCAGGGTTTCATCTCTTGACATTGATTTCACTTACTCATTTTGAGTTTCACATGGGACATATATGCATTTGGACATCACACTATACTGAGCAAATAATAGGATGTATTGGTTATAAAAAGGACTAGACCTGTTTACAACTAGCCAATGTCATGGTCAACCAATTTTTGTGTTTGTATTTTGCATCATTTGATGTAAAAGTCATTATGCAATTGATTCCCTTAGAAATGTTTGAAATTTTTCTATTTTAGTTAACCCCACATTGCCATACCCTCGCTAGGATTTGGATAATTATATTTAGTGTAGTTTGGTCAATTTTGCTTGGTATGTTTTGAGACTAAAACTTGTTTGTTTATTCATAAGCCATGTCAAAACCAATTTGTAGATATGTCACTATTTTATCTAGAGAGGTGTTATGCTTGCCATTTTACACCACACTTGTGCCTTGAAATTTTCGCTAGACTTTTTTGTGTGTGTGTCATTTGAGTTGACGAGGGTAGTGTTATGCTACCCAAATCATGTCGAAACATTTTGAGCCTTTTAAGTCTTTGAAACATAACACTAACCACATTATTCGAGTATGTTTATGTCATTAGGCTGCTCAATTTATTTTAAGACTTATTTACCATTGTATCAAAACCATTTTTCAAACCATGTCATGTATACCATTTAGATCTTTGTCATGTGTTGTCATGCTATATGATCTTGTCTAGCTTGTTTGGTCAAATCCTAGTTTTCACCATTAATTTTTCAATTAGCCTTGTCAAGTTTAGATTCAAACATTAAATGATTTTTGTTTATGCCTCAATTCATGGGGATGATACATAGATCTTTCTCTTGTAGTTTGCATAACTTCAATTAATCAATTAACCAAATTTGAAAACTATTGATGGTTTGTTTGTTTAATGCCTATCCTCATCAATATTTGTGCCTTTATTTGGGATAACATAGCCTTTCTCAAAGATCCTTTTGTCTTATAATTTATGCCAATTGATCATGTTTATGTTTGAATCTATGTGCCAATTTATGTCAAAGATGTTTCCAAACATATTGAATTAAATAAATTCACATCATACCTTTGTTTAAGTCTAGCTTTTGACATTATTTGGCCAAAAGTCCTAGTGTATGCCTATTTGTTTGAGCCTAGATTTTGACTCCATGTTTGGAAAAAATACTTAGTAACTCAACTTTTCACTTTCTTAGTTTAGAACTTATTTAGATCACTTTGACCTAGACTTTTGACATGCAAATTTTTATTCATAAGCTTGATGTTTTATGCATATGACATTTGACATAAGACATTTGATGTTAGACTATTTTATGCCAAGTCTTAGCGAAAATCATTCTGGAGATACAACTCCACTTTCAGACCATATTGGAGATATAGCTCCAATCCTTTGACCAAGCTAAACCAAGTTTGAACTATTTGTCTTTTGGACATAGTTTTTTTGGATTTTATAGAACTCTAAGCCTTTTTGTTTTCATATATTTCATAATTTATGTGGATATGTCTAACTACAATTATGGTGGAGTAACATACAATCCAAGTTATGATATAATGGTTGCACAAAATGACTTTTATGGCTTTAGTCAAGACCCCAATGATGATAATATGGTTTGTGAGACAAATTTCTATCCACCTCATAATAATAATTCATGGAAACAAAGTCATAAACCATATCATGATCTAACTCAAGACTTGGATTGGTATGGAGAGGCTTATGAGGAGGACTTTAAAGACCCAACTACAAATAATGTTGTTTGGGATATGGATCCATACCCTCCTTTCAATAATAAGTACATAGAACATAGTTAATAACCATATTATGAGCCAACTCATGACTAGGATGATATGGTTTATGAGGAAGACTTGTATACTTTGGCTTGTGCAAGTAACCCAGTTCCATGACGTCTTTTTGTTATCCAATCATCAACTAACCCTAACCCTCCTTTATATTATATGATCTATCAAGCTCAAAAATATCTAAGGAATACCATTACCATTTCTAAACCTATTCCTTTGGCTTGTGTAAGTAACAAGGCTCCACAACACCCCTTCATCATTACAAGACCTAGTCATTTGACTTGTACAAGTAATCAATCCACACACTACCCTATTGTTACAATTTCAATACTTCATTCTTTGGCTCATGTGAGCAATCATGCTTCCCAATGCCCTACCATTATCCAACCACAATTCATTCCTCATCTACTACCAATCCCATCCAAACCTCAATCAATCCAATCATTTCAAGACCAAGATGTGTTCAAAATTGGTATCTTTTAACTCATTGGAAACCAAGGCCAAGAGAATAAACCAATCCAAGATGTTTCTATTAAATCAACCATTTGTGATAAGTTAATATATGATGAATCACCTATTGATCCTATACTAGTTATCGAGGAGTCTCACTCTGATGAGTCAATCTTTGTTGAGTCATTTCTTAATGATTATAACCACTTTTGGGTAAATTATTACCCCAACCATGTACATATTTTTCAAGATCCTCCTATTGACAAGATAGTGTCTAAAGAGTTATCTCTTGCCCTATTTCCCATCCTAGAGGAGTCTCACTTTGACAAACTAGTTTTTGTGTAGCCCATTATGCCAACACAGGGCATTACTTGTCCAAAACCAAATATTCAATAAGACATCCTTGTAATAGAGTACACATCAGATGAAGAATCAAATTTAGATTCAATTTTTATTCTTGAATTTACATCAAATTTACCATCATAATCTTAATCAACATCTAATTAGAGTCCCTTGAGTCAGAATCAGATTCAGAAAAAGAATATGTTTTTGATTATTACAACATTCGTTACACATGCCTTGCAAATAAAGTTGAATATATTTTTGATCCTTCTACAATTTTTGAGGATGAGTACTTCAGCTTTGACATAAGTTATCCTAGTATATTCTATGAGGATTATATAGCCTCTTCTCATTCCATTACCATTCCACAAGCCATTATCATCAACCAAAACATCCATATCATTGACATTTCATCTCCCAAAAGTGTCAATTGGGATCAATAGAATCACACTTTATTAAACTACATCCATGGTGACATAGAAGTTGGAGAAGAGCAAGGAGGCCAAGACCACATTCATATAGCATAAGAATACTTTCCTAGTGAAACCTTTTTAGAGGTGCTAGGGGATAATTTAAGTTAGAACTCAACATCTTCTAGTGAAACCTTTTTGAAAGTGATATAAGATAATCAAATTCAAAATTCAACATTCCTTAGTGAAACCTTCTTGAAAGTGCTATGGGAAAATTAAGACAAATTAATTTTTGAAAACCTCCTTGAGGCACCAATAGTTGAACACAAAATATCTTCACTATTAGATGAAGACAAAATCAAAGATAAAATCAAAATAAATTACTATCTATAGCCTAATAATATGGTAGTTACTCTCAAGATCAAACAACAAAAAAATCTAGTGGTCCTATCGAGAGAATAAGTCTTCATCCCTGCCACAACCAAAATTATGTCAAATTTGGCATCAACAACATTATGTGTGACTAAATGTCTTGATCTTCATTTATTTCCAAACCATTCCACATTCCATTATAATCAACAATTCCATTTCACAATCAAACCTACCATCCATTATTTTTCCTTGTTTACCATCCATGGCCACACTTTCCTTTGTAAAGGCTGCAATGATACCTTGTCTTGATGTTTGAAGGAATCAAAATCAATGACCAGTGAGGATCATAAAAGAATTCTTGAAAAGCAAATCTATAGGCCATTTTTGATAGAGTATTTTTTAAGATGAGGTGTGGGATAGAAATTAAAATGATCAAGTATTCTATTTCTATCATTTATTGATTATAATGTGCATCTCCCCATCAACAGGAACAATAGAATCAAAAACTACACCCAAGACAACAATATGTACAATACCATTTCACATTTCCATGCCATTACTATTATTGCATATCCTTTTTCCATTATCACGTATCTTACCATTCACCCCATCACTTGGGGTCAAATCCTCTTACCATTTTATTCATCCTATCATTCTATTCCTATCTAGACCAAAGCCTATTTTTACTCATCCTACCCAATCCTATTTTGATCTTGGTTACTTTGGTTCTTCCTCACCTTTTCATGAGGGGATTTTGATCAAGTTTCAAAAATTAATTGAATCCATATTTATAATAATAGTCTATGAAATTAGTGTGACAGTTGATCTGGCAAGATATTTTTCATCCTATATCCACATTTGTTTATGTGAGCTTTATTATAACCGCCTATGTGTAAATCAATGTTTCACTAGTCTTGATACTAATTATAACAACCTATGGGAAAATTAGTATCATTTAGCTATGTTGTTGTATCCTAGTTATATCCATCTATGGGAAAACTAAGGGTGACATTTATTTATCATGCATTATTGCATCACTTTTCCATCATTGTTTTCATTTGACTGGCCATTTACTAGATTTGAGAACTTGTTGGGACCTAGTTGGTTTTTCCTCACCTTTTGTGTGGATGAAATTAATATGACTTGAGCTCATTTTAAGACTATGCGAGTTATGCTCAATTCATGTTGAGGTCACCTCAGTCCCCCTTTCCATACACTCTCACCATTATAAGATCTAGCAATCAAGTTCCATGACATCCTTTTGTTATTCGATCATCGATTACCCCTAACCCTCCTTTGGATTATACAAGCTATCAAGATCCACAATATCCAAGGAATACCATTATTATTTTTAGACCTCATCCTTTGGCTTGTGTAAATAATCAAGCTCCACAACACCCCTTCATTATTCTAAGACCTAGTCCTTTAGCTTATGAAAATAATCATGCTCCACACTACCCTATCATTACCATTTTAGGACTTAATCCTTTGGCTCATGTGAACAATAATGTTCTCTAATTTCATACCATTATCTAATGACAAGCCATTCCTCATCTAGTTCCAATCCCATCCAAACCTCAACTGATCCAATCCTTCAAAGATAAAGCTATATTTAGAACTAGTATTTTATAACTCATTAGAAAACAAGGCCAAGAAAACCAAATAATCCAAAATATGGCTATTGACTCAACCATTTGTGATAACTCATCTTATGATGAATTTCCTATTGATCCTATATAGTTGTTGAGGAGTCTCACACTGATGATCTAGTCTTTGTCGAGTCACTTCTTAGTGATTATAACACCTTTGGGAAAATCATTACCTCAACCATGTGCCTATTTTTCAAGAGCCTCTTATTGATAATCCAATCTTTGAGAAGTTATCTCTTGATCTATTTCCCATCCTTGAGGAGTCTCACTTTGACAAACCAATTTTTATGGAGCTCATTATGCCATCATATGATGTTACTTGTCTAAAACCAAATATTTAATAAGACATTATTATAATAGAGTACCCATCAGATGAAGAATTAGATTTAGATTTATGTTTCATTCTTGAACTGACATCAAATTTACCATCAGAATTTGAATCAACATCAGTCTTAATGTTAGACTCAAATTCCCTTGAGTTAAAATTATATTCAGAAAAAGAATATGTTCATGGCTATTACAACATTAGTTAAGAATGCCTTGTAGATCAATTTGAATAAATTTATGATCCTTCTATGATTTTTGAGGATGATTACTTTAGCTTCAACACAAGTTATCCGAGTATATTTTATGAGTATTATGTAGCCTCTTCCCATTCCATTACCATTATATAAGCCATTACCATAAACCAAAATAGACATATCATTGACATTCGATCTCCCACAAGTGTCTATTGGGATCAATAGCATCACACGTTGTCAAACTACATCCATGGTGACATAGTAGTTGAAGAAGATCAAGGAGACCAAGACCACATTCATATTGCAAAAGAACACTTTCCTATTGAAACCTTTTTAGAGGTGTTAGGAGATAATAAAAGTCAAAAATCATCATCTTTTAGTGAAACTTTTTTAGAAGCACTAGAATAAAATCAAATTCAAAAGTCAACATTCCTTAGTGAAACCTTCTTAAAGGTGCTATGGTAAAATCAAGATAAATTTATTGGTGAAAACATCTTTGAGGGACCAATATCTAAGCAAAAGCATTCTTCACTATTAGATGAAGACAAAATCAAAGATTAAATCAAAATAGATTTCTATTTATAGCCTAATTAGATGGTAGCTACTCTCAATATCAAACAATATAAAAATATGGTGATCATATTAAGAGAACAAGTCTTTGGCCCCAACACAACCAAAATTATGTTGAATCCAACATCAGTAACATTACATGTGATTGAAAGTTCTGATCTTCATTTATTTCTCAACCATTAAACATTACATTATCATCTACCATTCCATATCATAATAAAACCTACCATCCATTATCTATCCTTGTTTACCATCCATGGATAGACTTTCCTTTGTAGAGGATACAAAGATACCTTATCTCAATGTTTAAAGGAATCAGAATCAACAACCAATGAAGATCACAAAAACATTCTTGACAACCAAATATATAACCAATTACTGATAAAGTAGTTATTTAGATGAGGTGTGGTCTTGAAATTAACATGATCAAGTATTTTGCTTGTATAATTTGTTGATTAGGATGTGCATCTCCCCATCAGTAGGAAAAATAGAATCAAAAACCACACCTAGGCCAAAAACATGTACCATATCATTTCACATTTGTCATAACCATTTTCCATTGTTCCATACCCTTTCATTTACCACACCTTACCAATTAGGGGAAACCCTCTTACCATCCTAATGGTCCATAATTATCCTAGAGCAAGACCATTACATTCTAACCATTCCATTTCTATCTAGACCAAAGCCTATTTTTTTCATCCTACCCAATCATATTTTGATCTTGGTAACTTTGGCTCTTCCTACACATTTTCATTGGGGGATTCTAATCAAGTTTAGAAAATCAATCAAATTTGTGTTTACAATGACATTCTATGAAATTAGTGTGATAGTTGATCTAGCAAGATATTTTTCATCCTATATCCACGTTTGTTTATGTGAGCCTGATTATAACCACCTATGGGCAAATTAGTGTTTCACTAGTATTTCTACTAATTATAACTACCTATGGGAAAATTAGTA
The DNA here is from genome assembly GCA_037957365.1 of Torreya grandis. Taxonomy (NCBI): domain Eukaryota; kingdom Viridiplantae; phylum Streptophyta; class Pinopsida; order Cupressales; family Taxaceae; genus Torreya; species Torreya grandis. Next base: position 726,896 of record JARHVA010005684.1, on the reverse strand, counting down.
TCATTTACCTATGCTATTTTATCCTATTTATAACCACCTATGGGAAAACATAGGGAAAAATTTGTTTATCATGCATTACCACATCACTTTGCCATCATTGTTTCATTTGACTATCCATTTGATAGATTTGAGAACTTGTTGGAACCTATTTGGTTTTTCCTCACCTTTTGTGTGGATGGAATTACTATTGCTTGAGGTCATTTTAGTAATATGTGGGTTATGCTCAATTCATGTTGAGGTCACCTCAGTCCCCCTTTCCATATGCTTTTACCATTTTATGAGCAACCTAAGACAAATTCTCTTTCCATTTTATGAGTAGGTATCTTATCTTTCTCTAACAAGTTAAGATACCTCAAAAATCTAAAAAATATTCAAAAAATTTCAAAAAATTCAAAAATATTTGTTCTGTCTAAGCCTAGTTAGTTATCATTGATCTACCTTACTAGGGAATTTTCATTGTTATGATGCTTTCTTCTGCTTTTATTTTTAATATTTCTATTTGTTTGTTTATTTCAAGTTGTTTGTTTGTTTATTTATTCACTTGCCTATTTGTTTTCTTTCAGAACTATTGCCTTGACTCATTCTATATGTATTCATTGGGTGATTCCTTGAGTGCATTATTGTTGAGTCTATCTATATTCATATTTCTATATTATCATCATGGTTTTTATCATTGGTTCTTTATTTTTGAGTGTTTATTGGATATCGAGAGTCAATACTCATGCATATTTTGGACAAGTCTTCATGGTGTTTTATCATGAAGCCTACCATCACATGCTATTGAAAAAATTAGCTTTAGGAAGGTCTATAATCAATGAAGCTCTAGAAATTTCTCCTTGGTACCTTGACAAATCCTCCCATCCTAGCCTTGATCAAATCAACCCATTGACCATCCTAGTTGTATAATTGGTAATAAGAAAAAGCATCTCCTCATTAGTAGGTACAATGAAATCATTTCTAATGATCAATCTTATTCCTCTATCCATCTCTTTAATCACTTTACACCCACTCATCTTTAATCTGTATTCAAAGTTATATCCTTGACTTATGCCTGCTAATCATCCCTAAGTGGGGCACCATCAATTTTAGCCAATCTAGGTACACTTAATGATTATAACCACCTATGTTCAAATAATTATTTTGAATATTATTCTTGATTATAACCACCTTTGGGAAAATCAACATCCTTTTTACATCAATGCATGCAAGCATTTTATTATTTGGATTAATCTCAACCATAGATTAATTACACCTTTCTTCTTATTTATTTTTGAGGAACCATGCATCAATAAATTTAATGGCCACTCCCTTAAGAGGGCATCATCATAGGCTTCCCAAAAACCATTTAGAGCTTTGTTCTTCAACCATCATCTTGTTTTTGTCATACAGGCCATCTCTCATTATTTGAGAAGACATTGCTTTTCCTATGGTTTGCAACATCTTCCCAAACATGAGCAAACTATAGACACCTAAATTTGGCCACCAATGACCTCTAATTAGGTTTTTGGTCAATTTCCATCCAAAATGTACAATTTGGCCTAAAAACTCTAAAACACACTAAATGATGGGAACCTAACCTATTCAAGTACCAATTTTTGCTATGGTATCCCTAAATGGGGTAATGTAATTTATGGGCCAACTAACTTTGATCAGATCATTTTGAGTCAAAATTCCAAATTTTCAGTTACGTGCTCTAGATTGATCTTTCCTATCAAATATCTTGCACAAGACATATGCCTTTTGTTATTTTTTATTGGTAACATCCTAAATGGGATAAAAAAATCCACCACATCTAAAATTACCTTCCAATTCCAATCTAGTCACATTTTGGACCAATAACAAGGCATTCTAATCAATTTGAGTAATTTTTGCACAAAGTGCTTACACATGATTAAGAGCTAATTAACCCAAATCAAGGCATAATTAAGAATTCCATTGAAACTTATTGAAATTTTTGTTTTAGAAATGAATATTTAATATCTACATCATCAGGTGACCTTATTTATTTGGAATACATCCCAAGGCCATAAATGCTATAAATATTAGTATTCATGCACTGCATGCCTTATCAATGCCTTCCATGATGCCCTCCATGCCAATTAACTACCACTTCTTCTAATTTCATGATGAGGATAATTATAATATTAATTCCAAAAATTGAATTAATCCTCAACCACACATATCAATCTCAGGATGTATGGTTCAAGTTGATTCTAGACATTCTCAAAAATCTAAAAATAGAGAGGCCATGAACACCATTTTTAACACATGGTTATGAAAATTTATAATTCAAAATTGATTACAAAGATTAATTAAGGTATTGCTACCAGTCAAATTGATTCCAAGACAAGCCAAGCCAGAAACACAAGGTGTCAAGAAGAAGAAGAGATAGCCAAGCCTCGTTTGATGAAGACTCCATGAGAACAAACTAAGTGAGCCACTATAACAAGCATTCAAGGAAGATAAAATAGGGTTTATTTTGAATTTTAGTTATGTGTTTTATTCATATTTGTTAACTAAGGTCTCCTTAGTATCTAGGCCTATAGATGTTATGCTAGTTAGTGTGTTTCTTTCATTTTTTTTTTCAATTTAAAAATAACACCATAATAACCATCCTCTCTTGATTCAAATTCTTAGATCACACTATTTATATAGCCTATTTTGATATAATTTGTGAGTAAATCTGAATCTTCCATGTTGTAATGGCATCTAATTGATATAATCTGAAAAGTGGGTTTGTTAGTGTGGTAGGCTAGACATCCTCAACACCCTACTATGAAGATAGTTACCTACATACCAATACTATGAAGAGGGATCAAGACTGATTTATTTATCCCCACCTATGTGTTAGTGCATGTGAAAGTGAATCTAGTATGATAGTTGACTTGAGTGCTTTGAACGTGCTTGAGATTAGAAATCTTATTAATTTAAACTTAGTAATGTTTTATATGGTAGTATACATAAGTAGGATAGAATATGGATTCATAACCTTAATTGTGTATAGTTTTTTATAAGTTTTCATATGTATTTTGCATATAAATTCCATCAAGTGGTTAGAGGGTTAAAAATCATGTATACATATTATTTTGGCACTTGTGCGGGTGCTAAAAGTGGTTTAGAATGACCGTAATAGGTATAATATTTTAAAATATATCCATTTGTGAAAATAAGATGGAAAGGATAGTAGAAACATTATTGGGACACTAACACCATGTGGCATTACTATCACTATTATGGCACTAGTGTCCAGGTCATAAAACACTAGTCATGAAGGTTAGGATGCAAGAATGAAGTTAAAGGAGTGATTTAGGGATGACTAGAGACACATGTTGCCCAATGAAGTCTAAATATGTGTGAAAATAGGCTTTAGGATAGATCTAGGGCTAAGCTACAGATAGGTGGTCTCAAGTATCACTCTTAGAACTCAACTATGACTTGTAGGTGATTACAATATCCTTTAAATTTTTTTTATTAGAACCTCAATAAATCTCTAATTAAAACCCATATGTATCATTTATTACATCATCATCTATCATGGTCCATATGGTTTTCTCTATCTAATTAGCCTACATCTATTGAAAATCAGTCATCCTTTTCCTACGAGGGGACCTTAAATCTCTCTTGATGTTCATATCTTCCATCAAAGAGATAAGATTGTTATGAAATCTATACCCATGATGCCTTATCACATTTTTGTATCCTATCCTATATGACCCCACAAAGTATTAATGGATGAAAATAGTTTGGATTACATCCCCTTGGGTATATCATATTAACTTATTTGTTTCTAACCATACTAAATAGGTTTCTAGTAATAACTTTGACAATATTATTATTCCTAATTATGATCATATTTATATTGGTCAGGTTGACTAATAAATTACTCAACTCTCTAGTCAACATCTTGATGTACCAATATTATTTTTATGAAAGTTCCTAGTGTTGAACTTGAGCTTTGATACCAAGTATAATAAAATAAAAATATGCATAAAAGTAACATAAAATTGGCCAAAATATTTATTTACAAGGGTCCAGATTGGACGAGCCAAATTTAAAGTTAATGGTCATAAGGACACACATAATTCCCTTTAGTGAAATGGATCAAAAAAATTCTATAAGTCACATACATCACATAAATTTTCAATGTTTTCATCCTACCAAGTATGGATTTCTTAACTATTTTAATTATTTTACACCTTACACATAAAATAGTAGAAACTATACACCAATATAGATTAAGTTAAATATGGAATTAAAAACACTAATCTAAATTGAAGTGAATTAATAAAAAAATTATTTAATAATTTATAAATGACAAATCAAGAGATTGATGATATACATAGTTAATTATACTTTTTTTTACTTGTAAAATATATCACTAAATATGGAAATGCTTTAAATGTGTTTTTTCCATGTGTCATGCCAAAAATAGTGGCTGAAAAATCTACCTAGATGGTATAGTCAAATTAAAAACTATGACAAATAACATTGATAAAGTTTAATAAAAAAAATTTATCACATAATAAGCATTTGATATCTTTAGGATCCTTTCACTTACACCCATAATTTGATTATATTATTTTCAACCACTATGATCCTACACAAAAGTGTTTGTTTCCTATCTTTTTTGTCCAACCCTTAATTATACTTGATTGACAACAATATACCCTTAAAAATTATTAGTATTTTGGATTGGGATAACATAAACCATTCCCCTCTAAATGGTTAAGATTTTTATACTTTTCAATACTCCAAAAAGGTCTCAAACTTCACATTATCATCCCATTAATGTGTTTGTGTGTGCAAGATATTGAACAACCTAGAATGCAATTCTATTTTATGATATTTGATATTTGGCACCATGAAAATTTGAATTTGTGTATCTATATTTTTATATTTTATACTCTATTGATACTCTTTGATTATTAGAGAAGTGTGTATTCCTTTTGATAATGTTTTGAGATAATTCTAGATGTTTTCCAATTTATGGTCAAGTGTGCCCTATATATAATAACATTATAAGTCATTTCTATTTATATATGACTCTTTTTTAATTCCTACTATGACCAACCCATGAAACATATCTAGGCTAACCTAGTGGAGACTTCCTAATTTTAAAAAAAAATAGTCATTTAGGGTGTTTGGACACTTATGTTAAAGGGAGACACTTGTGATAATCAACACTATCTAGGATTAATGTTACTAGATTGGAAGTGAAAAATATGGAAACTCTCTATCTAGGATTATATGGATTTATTATATATATTAAATTGACCCTAAAATTTATATGGTCAATAAATGTAGCTAAGATAGTAAATGGGTAGATGGATAGATGGAAATTTTTCTCAAGATTTAAATATATGTGCAATGTCCAAGAATTTCAAATTTTATGTTTCTAAAGTTCCAAAGGATAAATTATGGTTTCTAAAAATTTTCCCTTTTAATATAGTATCATAAATGCTAAATTAAAAGGATATAAGTAGTAAATTTGGTACCTATGATAACCATGCTTGGTGTTGACAGGCACAATAAAAATGTATCATTTTATTCAAATGAAAACTACAATAAATATTTATATATTAATGTCTCCTCATAATAATAAATATGAATCATTAAAAACTTGAAGTTAAAAATATATGGATTAAATACACCTAATGGTATAGAATTGCATTATTAGTTGTTAAACTTGACTAGAGAAACTTATGGGTTGGTCATGCCCCAAACATATAAAAATAATAAAATATATGACTTAAGGAGTGAAAATTCCCTTGTTACCCATATTAAAAAGGAGGTGTTATAAGTTGATTTATGTAAAAACTTAATCAAACTACCCTATTTAACAAACTATGCTTTTGTGAAACCCTAAAACTAGACTTGTATGTAAGAGGATCAACCACTAAAAATGAATGTATACCCAAAGTGTTTATGTATTTACCATCATTCCTCATCAATACTCACTAAATAACATAGAATAATTGTGTGATATGATTTTAATATTCAGCTATGCAGTTTCAATTCAAACTATGTCAACCTATATTTAATAATTATTGGTTCACAATAGCCCATATGTCATAAGTATGAATCTTCCACTCAGTACTTAATGCATCTATGTGATGATTATATGGGTGAAACACCAACACTTATTATGACGTCACCCATCCTATTATTACTCCAAATTATATGTAGTTAATCACTTTTTTCCCCACCATTAATCACACTTAGCTTATGACGCCATTTGTAAAACCTTCAACAAGTGATGTGCCTTATGAACCATTCAATGGTTTTTACACAGTGCATCAAATTATGTGATATAATTTTTTAATTCATATACATTATGTTGACTCAACCTATATTGACCCATTTTTTGTGATTAGTGGTTCACAAGAACCCAACTCTCATGAGTATGAATGGTTTACTTATTAGTCATTAGCTATAGGTGATGGTCACATGGGTGAAAATTTAGGACTTACAAAGAGGTAACCCATCAAAATAATGTTATGTCTCAAGCATGCTTAATCATGGATTTTATCCCACCATTAATCACACTTAACTTGTGATTGAATTTAAAAAACCCTCCACAAGTGTTGTGATTTTGAACTATTTGTTAAAACACTCCTTAACTATTCCAATAATGGTTTTTACAAAGTAAATAAAATTATTTGATATGATTTTGGGATTCATTTACATATTTTTGATTAAATCTATGTCAACCCATATTTAACAAGTATTGGTTTACATGAATCCATCTCTCATTAGTATTAATGGTCCACATGGGTGAAGTACTAGAAATTCCTAAGAGGTCACCCATATAAGTAGTATTCCATCTAAAATTCACTTAATAATATATTTTACCCACCATCAATCATACTTTTTTGACCTCATTTTCAAAATATTCATTAAGTGTTGTGCCTTATGAACCATTCATTAAGGATATTTAAACTTATATAGTGGTTTTTTCATATTGCATCAAATTATCTGATATAATTTCAAGATTTATTTGTGTAGTTTTGAGTCAATTCACATTAACCAATATTTCATTTAGTACTAGCTCCTCATATCTAATAAATATTAATTTTCCTCTTAGCACTCAATACATGAAGGTGATATTCATTGGGCTAAAGTAATTGGAATTTTAGAGAGGTCACCCATCCAAGAAATACTTTGTCTCAATTTAACATAATAATTGAGTTTATCCCACCATCAATCATATGTATCTTGTGACCCGATCAAGAAAAAATTAGTAGGTGTTCTACTTTATGAACCATTCAATAAAGAGCTCCCTAACTCTTTAATTTCATATATTTATTTTTGTAGTTTATCAAATTATGTGATATGATTTTGGGATTCATCTACATATTTTTGAGTCAACATGCATCAACCCATATTTCATGATTAATGGTCCACAATAACCCATATATCGTTTGTATGAATACTCCAGTTATCAATTATTACATTTAGGTTAGGCTCATAGGGGTGAAAAATTAGGACTTATTAGGAGGTCACACACCCTAAAACTACTCTTGCTCAAGATTACGTAATCATGGAGTTTCCCCCACCATACATCACCCTTATATTTTGACCCCATGTAAAAAAGCTTTAGTAAGTGTTGTGTATTATGAATCAGCTCCTAAATTCTTTAAATTTATATAATGGGTTTTTTGTAATGTATCAAATTATGTGATATCATTTATAAATTAAGTTGTGTATTTTTTATTCATCTTAAGCCAACCCATATTTAAAAACAATTGGTTCATAATAACTTATCTCTCATGAGTATTAATCTTCCATTTAGCACTCATTGCATCTAGGTGATGTTTATAGGAGTGAAGCATCATGAATTCTTATGAGGTCACCTTTCACAATACTACTCTAGCTCAAGCATGTTTAATCATGGAATTCCCCCCACCATCAAATAAACTTATCTTGTGACCCCATTTTCAAATATACATCAAGTGTTGTGCCTTATGAATAACTTGTTAAGGAGATACATAACTTTTTAAATTTATACAATGGTTTTTCTACAATTTATTAAAATATGTGATATGATTTCAAGATTTAGTTTCATGGCTTCAAGTCAACCTACATCGGTCCATATTTCATGATTATTGGTTCAAAATAACCCATATATCATGAGTATTAATGGTCCACTTATCATTCATTACATCTAGTTAATGATCACAAGGGTGAATTATAGGGGCTTCTTCAGATGTAACCCATCCCAGTTATTCTCCCTGTGTTTCACCTTTATGAGCATCACATTGATGAAATGAGTTATATTTAGGAAATTTATACTCATGAGGTATAGATAATTTTAAACCACTACTTGTGAAATATAGGTTAATGTAGGTTAACTTGGAACTATGTGCATCATGTGTTATTTATAAAAAAGTATTATCATGTAAATTATATGTACAAACATGATAGAATATTTCCTCATAGAAATATTTTTATCATTTCAATAGTGTATGAAACATGTAATGCAAGGAAAAATAATTTTTTTATTAGTCTCCTATAATATACAATTATTATAATTTATTTGAAAACATTTATTGTATGTATATAAATATATCAATGGACACAATAATTAGAATTGTAATAGACACATGACGTAAATAGTTATAATACACATTATAAATTTATGTGTGATAGAAATCATGGAACCAAGCACATAATAAAAATTCATTTTTTCCATATAAATGTATGTAAAAAGGAACATCCATAAAATATTATAGTCAATAACTACATAAATTGTGATCATGAAGAATAAAAATATGTAAAACATGACTCATGTTTAACTTGACATAACATGAAATGGACATGACGTGGACTAAAGGATCTTATGAAAACTAAAATGATTAAAAAAAACACAGTCAATTCAATCATAAAAAATAGAACACATAGTATATAACCAAAAAATTATCAAGTAATCTCACAACCATTGGCATAAAATAAGTATGGAGTAAGCAATATTAGTCTACATAATCAGTCAATGTCACCATCTAGTAGATCAAATCAAATATCCATATGAATTAACACTATAAAATATATGTAAAAACAAGTCATGTATAAATATTATAATTAGATCAATATGATTAATGAAATGACATATAAATATAAAACATAAAAATTTCATGAAGATGCACCTAGCATGGTCATACCCCCATATGAAAAGTTTTCATATATGTGTGATAAATTTTATGAATTTGTATGTCCATGTCACATGCGTAACATGTATAAATTAAACCTAACTCATATATTCCATGAAAATAATATGCATATAAAATGGATATGTAACTCACCATGTGTATGAAAAATGATGTGAATCAACTATGTGTACCATCAAAATAAGCTACTTATCACTCCTAGTTTCATAGTTTTTGAAATATTTGGTTTTTTCACAATTTTAAATAAATACATAAAAAACACTTAGAAAATTAAATAATTCCAAGTGTTAAGACTAAAACATAAAAGAGTGGAATGGATATGAACATTAAATTACATATGTCAACACATATTATGCACCATGTGTATTACAAATATTCTCTAAGGAAGGAAAATGTTATACTTTCATTGTATGATAAAGTATTATCTTAAAGGAGTATGTAATATAAATAATAATAAGAACATGGACCCATTGTGAAAGAGTTAGTGTGAGGATTTCATAATATTTGTAGGTGTAAAATATATGTGATTATGTAAGATCAATTTGTGCCATGACAAAATAAAGTATATATAGTCAATATGGAGAAGTGGAAAAGTATTATATCACATTGAGGTGTAACATGCCTCAAAAAATTTAAATTAGACTACTATGAAGGATGTATACACATATGTCATCATAGGATATATAGTTTGAATGTTATGAATCAAAACATGAAATCAAAATAAAAGGGATAGTAAAACATGGTGATCAATTGAAAATAAAAGGATATAAGAATGGTTGAAATAACCACACATGTACACATCCATTAAGAATAATGGAGAAATTAATATTTTAACTTCGAATAAGGTGATTAAGAAATAAAATAATAAGTTATGTACAATAAATTATGTTTAAGCTAACCTAATATCCCATCAATTGGGATGCTCTATTTTATATCCTGCATTATTGAGAGCTAATAAAGTACTTGTAGTACATCATGACAATAGGTTATGATGATATATAATCCACTCTAATTATATTTAAAGTTTATAATTATATGTAAACTCCTATTGAGATTTATTTTTAAATATTATGTTTTCAACATAGGTATTTATAATGTCATTTACCTAATTATAGATATAGTGGAAGGATTAGCTAGGCCTAAGGTTTGAAGAATTTATAAAACCATTCTAATAATGGTATGTAGATAAAAAGTGTAATCATAATAAAGACTTGTTAGTTATTCCAAAATTACATTCTTTGTGTTGTTCGTATGGTGGCTACATTCAATATGTGCAAAATTTTTTATTGTGTCTTGTTTAAGAAATCATAGTTGACATTGAGCCAATTATTCTCATTATTTTATCTTTAGCACATCTTAAGTTTTATATGCTATTATTTCTATCTAAAGCACCATCATTTTTAGATGGAAATAAAGGTACAATGACTTGTGTCCTTGGTATTCACATTACTAAACATATATATTGGTTTATAAGAGTCCTTGGGAAATCATTAGTTTGATTAAAATCCTTAACTAAAGTCATAACACTAATTATTATTACATGGTCTAAATTTTTATTAAAGTATTAATTAATAATTTGGTTATGGATTAAATCTTAATTAATGATTATAAAGGATTATATTACATATCAAAATGTGTTGAAGTTAGCTAATTGAGGATAGAAGTAAGTTATTGAAGGATGGAAAGTATAAAGAATGAGGAGGAAGGTGGACTACATGTCATACAAACCTTGCAATCAACAAAATATGAGGCTTTCATTTTTTGGCATCTGTGATGCCCTAGTCATGATGGATGCTTTGTGAGAGCATATTTTACTATTTTAAATGGGTATAGGAATATTTAGAAACACACCCACAAGAATAGATCAATAAATATGGTGTTTAAAAAAATAATAATAAAAGAGGAGAGTTGAGAAAATATATTGGTCTTTAAATCTAGTACATTTCTCTAGAATTAAGTGTGATCTTACTCTCTTTGTTCCTCACTTTCATTTTCTTTTGCTTCAACAAGTTATATGTGTGAATAAGCGTAAATGAAAATCAAAATAATTTATGGAGGAACCTCAAATGGAAATAATTCAAAACCCAAGGGTTTTATATGACCCCCATTCACCTTTAGTCTAGTTATCTTGATAGTATCTCATTTATTCCTATTGTATTTTTTATGTTTCTTGCATTGGTAAATTATGTAGAGTTTCAAGTTGATTTTTGGTAATACTATTTTTATTGGTTTATTTAAGAAACCCTATCATATTTATAGTGAGATTACTTTCATCTCACCCACATGTTATATTATATATGAATGAATATTTCATAAGACTCTTGTATAGTAATTCTATCTAAATGCATGATGTTGTGAAACCATGGTCAATATTATGTTGTTTTATATTAAATTTTGTGTGTTTCTTGACTTGTGTGTGGAAAACCCTATTTTTTTTGTGGAATAACTATATTTTTATAGATTTCTCTTTTATGATTTATTCTATTGATATTTTTATGTGTGAATTTTTAAATCTCACAACCAATGGATGGGGTGGTAAGGGTCATTTATGGTTGGTCTCTTCTTACTCTCCCCTTTTTTGGTAATTATAAAATAGATTTTTTAGTTTTAGTGTTCAAATTAGTTGATCTGATTATGACCTTATCAATTTTGGATTGGCTAATAATTTCATCATTTTGGGCTTGTTGACATGCATTTTGGCACGTGAAAAAATTTAGGAAGGTGTTTGGAAATATATATCTTGAAAGGATATTTGTGAGATCTATCCAAGGTTTATTTCTACCTAGTTTAGGTGCATTGATGTTCACTGAGGGGCTCATTGTAACCATTCCATTTCAAGGGGCCTACTAGTGTGAATATTTCAAAATTAGTTTTAATTAATATGAGGGGTATTCAAACAATTTAATATATAATTTTTATTTTATGCTTCGCTTATATGAATTTCTTTTTGATATAGAATGTAAATAAATAATCATTCATTTAGATTTTTCCCATGAGGTGAAATCAATATTTAGGGTTTTACTTATTGTGTTTTTAGTTGATTATATCATGCATTCATTATTTTTATTAAATCATTCAATAATAAAATAGTGACAATGGAAAAAATAAATGAATCAAGATAGACATGGAAATAAATTTTATTCAAATGCTAGATATAAAAACTAGATAAATAATAGCAAAATAAGGGAAAAGGGAGAATAAAATCTTGTAATAATGGTAGAAAATTTTAATTCATGATCACATGAACTCCATAAACTAGTTACTAAACCAACTAGAATATGCACAATCACATTCAAATCCAATGCAAATTTATGATGAGAATAAACAAAGAAAGAGTATCCATAACCATTGTATACACATGATTTTCAAGTAAATAGATCCCATCCATATATTTATAAAAAAATACATAATTTGATAATCAAATATAGAGTTCAGTAAAGTCAATCCCTTAAATTGTTTTTAGGATAATGATAAGAGACGAGTTGAGGGATAGAAAAATATAATAAAATTACAAAGTGTGATAAGACCAATATTTTGTGAGAGGAGAAAAATCAAACCTATTTTCCATAGAAATGAGTAGATGAATCCTTCCAAGCGAGTATTTTACCTCTAAACTTATCCAAAAACCTTCATTAATGCTCAAACTACCTCATTCTCCTTGATATTCCTCCAAATTTGCCACTTTTATTTTTCATTTCGTAAAAAATACCCAATAGATGAAGTTAAAACTTACAATTAAAAGAGTGAATAGTAAACCAACACATAAAAAAGGTGAAAAAGTTTTTAACTAGGCAAAATCAAGCAAAATTGAGACTATCATTGCATATAAGACAAAGTCATCTTTTTAGAGGCATAAACAGTTTTAAAAACTATGAAATGGTTCAAAATTTATCATAAAAAACCCATAAGGTAATCAAAAAGATTCCCAATAGACCTAATCAGGATTCTAAGGCATGATGGGCCATTTTTAAAATTACTTTTTTATTTTAAACCTCCTAGTTATAATTAGGCTTTGAAAGATTGAAGAGAACTACAATGAGCTTGTTACTTCAATACATAATTAGGTTTTTTTATCCAAATTTCATTGAAATAGATGTTAAGTGGTCCCAAAAACTAATCAAAGTTTAGACCCCTGATTAGTATTATCATTCTTTGAATTGGGCACTCTAACATTGGAGTAAATATTTCTATCCTGAATATCACTATGTATAGAATGTGATGAACCCACTAACCTAATTAGGTTTTTAGGCTTGAATATAAATATATTATGCACTACAAATGGTCCCCAACCTAATAAATTATCCATACCTAACTAACATTATGTACACACCCCCATCTAATCCCTAACCTAGTCTAGGAAAAACCCTTGACTACAATTGACTTGAACTAAGCCCTACTTACCTAGACCTATTTGGGGTTTAAAACACCAACTATAATAATGTGTCCCCCACTCAAATTAAGTGGGAAAAAATATTTCACATAACTATAATTACCCCCATCAAAACTTAATAGACTTAATCAAGAAATAAACCTGACTAGCAAAGAAGATGCTTGGAGTGGTAGGCTTAGACCTAATCGTTGATGGAAAGTCTAATTATAACTAAAAGCTACATATTATATATATATATATATATATATAGACTTATTTGGGTTTTTAAATCCTATTTAGGTTTAGGGTATTAATAAACTTTAAAACCAAAGAAAATTCACTTCTAAAAAGCCTGATAAGAATGAAGAAATCAATTTTGAATGTGGTAGACCAAATCATTTAATGATTTTTTCATCTGACCAAGTAATATTTTTTAAGTGTGAAATGGATTTCAATAAGTCATTCTAGGTATGGGTGAAAAAAATGAAACATACTTGCACAAGCCCAGTTGATAGGAAGGGATAATTATAAAATGTTGGAAGGGCACAAAAATCAAAGTGACCCATAAATCATCTACAAGGAGATGAGAGAGCAGGAAGGAAAGAATGCTAAGAATGGATACTTTATCATTCATAATTTATGGTCATAATGGGATATGTTTTGGAAGGTTGAAGGGAAAAAAAGTAAGATGACCTCCTAGAGTAGGCTAATAGAGATAATCAAGCCATACTTTAAATGTAAATTAGGAGGTCAAGACTCAACTTTCATGTTATGTTTTATATGAATTTAACTCACAATGAAATGATATTTCCATTTATGATGGTTGTGAGTCATGGTTTGTCATGTAATCTAATATATAACACCAAGACAACTTGAGATTGTTGAGACTAATGAACTGTGATTATAAGCAATAGTAGATAAAAAGTAAAAATAGGTTACATAATTCTTGAAAGAGTTAGGGCATGTTATACAAGCAACAAAAAATGGTGACTCTAATGGAAAATACTCATAAGTATTTTTGAATGATATAAACATGTCTAAAAATCTATAATATTTATCCAATAATATGCATGGAATGCAGATTTATTTAAGAGAGGAGAATAACTAAAAGACCAAATCAGACATTCTCATTGATCTAGTATGTACAGATGAATTATATTATAACTTATTATAGCCTCCAAGGATTAACTAATATAGATCCAATAAATATGTTAGTGAATCCTACCCTGAGAACACTTCCTATATATTACTCCACTAAAAAATATGAATTTATATCCCCAATGAAGTTATCTTTGATCCCACTTGAGGCCTTTCTCTACTATTACTAGGGCATCCATAACCCTGGTAAAGGTTGCCTGAATCACCTAGAATTGAGTTTTTTTTTTTTTTTTTTAATTTTTTTTAATTATTTATTATTTTATCCTTATTTTATTAACATCCCAATTTTGGGCTGGTGACCTCCGTGTCGAGTGAAAAGTAGAATTATATATTTTTTAACCTAGATTTTCAATGCAATAGGTTCATCCAGACAAATCCATAAACCATTATTATAGAATTTGTGTGCTTGGTTTTGAGAGAATGTATTAATTAAATGAATAATTTATCCAAAATTAACTGAAATAAAAAAAATTTATATCACACATGATAGATCAATCTTTATAAACTATTCAGAAATAAAATCTATTGCTAAAAACTACTCAGAGCACTTATGTATTGTTAATAATTTTACCACCATTAGTCAAAGTTGTTTATGTGCATATTTTAAAGAAGACTCCATTAATAGGTTAAATTTACAAAAAAATATTAAACATATCATATTACCTTCATCAAGAAAAAATCATGCTCATAAATAACTCACAAGTCTAAATTTTGATAGAGGTTTCTTTTATTCCTCTAATTAGCTATTTGTAAGCTAGTGAAGGCAATTTTCAAATGATCGATACATGAAGGTGAAGAGGAGTTGGATAAAAATTTATTAATATGATATTTTTCTCCTAATAATCCATAATTATATGTTTATTTTAGGTTACATGGGCCTATTTTCATGAATAATTGTTAATAAGAATAGGTGCTCCAAAACCCCTCTTAAGCACTAATGGCTTAGTTTTAAGCATTATGTTTGTATTTTTAAATTATGTCAAAAAATAATTTTTTTTTGAGACATGATGTGACATATAATACCTTTAAACACCTTATTAAATTAAAAATTTAAGATAAATATTGAATAAAGGCAAAGGTACAAGCATCAGGGTTCTAATTAAATAAGAAAGATAGTCAGAAAAGGTAATTTTTGAGAGTTTTAAGTTATTGGTTGAGAAAATAAAATTATTTTAACAATAAAATGGGTTATTCCATTTCCTAATTTTTTTTATGTCTTTTTTTCTAATAAAAATCAATAAAATGGTAAAACATAAACTTATATGCATTCAAAAATGAAGTTATGCAAACTAGGAAACACCAAAAAGTGCATTTCTTGAGTTTTATTGAATGGAATATATTTAAAGTTGAATATATGTATATTTTAATTTAATTTAAATTTTAAAATTGTTTTTATGTCTACACTATACCTAAATAGAGATAAAATTCTAAAATACAGGTATGTTCATGAAGGGAATGAATGTTTCTTCACTATTTTACTCATAAATAAAGTTGGAAATGAATCGTTTAGGTCCCTCCAATGGAAAAAAATGATTAGAGTGTTTATAATTTAATTAAATTTTTTAATAAATTTTTATGCAATGAAAACCAATTCAAAATATTCTCAACTCGTTGAAAAACATCTCCAAGTCATCCCTAGGGTAGCAAGCATGCACTTTTTGTGAATTTTTGTTTGGGAGTTTGGTGAAGAGTTTTGGATATTTTCAAAATTTACATTTATAACTCATTTATACATATAAAAAAATAATATTATGAGTGTTTGGTCATGCCTGTAATAGATTTTAGAACCCCCAATCAAAATCAAGGTTTTTTGAGAATAAGAGAGAAAAAGATGGTGTTTTTTGGAGTTGTACATGGATTTTGGACCTAAAATTTTGTTTAAAGGTATGTGAAACCATGGTGATTATGTTAAAATCATATTTTTATCCTTATATATTTTAATTATTAATATCCATCAAGTTATATGTTCTCACAATGTAGTCAATAGACTTGCCAAAACCGTCAAAGATGGATATATCTAGAAGAACCAATATAGGGAGTTCTTATTGTCATCATCAAACACATAATTAGAAAGAATATTTCATTAAGTTCTGAATAAAATCAACATGAAATGATTTTCTCTAACTACTTTTCCTCCTTTTTTTTAAATTTATATAAGTCAAGTCAAACACATCTCTTTGCTAATTGAAGATCAATAATGGTTTAAGTGTTTGTTTTCAAAGATGAAATCAAGGTTAAATATGAGTATTAATGCATGAAAATGATATTATCTATCTCCTACCACTCCCATTTAAAATAAATTTATAAAATTTCAAGTCAATGATCTAATATACATTCAAGAAAGCTAAAGTTAAACTACAATTTCCATGTGAGATAATTGAATTCAAACTCTAAGTTTCAAGTGAGATAACTAAAGACAAACTCCAAGTTTCAAGTCAAAAATGTCAAGTTAAAATTAAGAAAAAAATAAAGGAAACTAAATTGAAACTTCAATATGTATTGAAGATCAAAAAGAGTTAACTGAAGATCAAAATGAGTTTAGTAAAAGTTGCAAGTTCAATAGGAGTTAACTGAAGATCTCTTCAAGACTAAAGACATTCAAATCATGCAAGAGACCTTTGACGTTCAAAAAATCAAAAAATATTATCTCCTTAATTGTCATACCATATTCCAAGGTAAATAATGTTTAAACTAAAATACTACATTGGAATTTGGTTGAATTAAAGGTGGAGTTGGAGGTGGAGTTCATGTTTGAGTTGAAGTTTTAGTTGATGAATAGCGAACTAGGATTGGTAAGAACTCATTTGGAGCTTCATTGTCTTCTATCTCTCTTATTCCTTTCTATGTGTACATTAATTTTTGAAGGATTATTAGGATATTATTCTTTTTTCTTACTAAAAACTCTACCAACAATTGTACTACCTCACCTTTGAATCAATAAAGAGATGAATTTTCCTCTAACTTCAAGTTGGTCGTGAAGTGTAATCTTAATAGTCATTGATGTAGCTTAGTGAATAACTATTTTTCCTATGTTTATGTTTGAATATATCACATTTTTGTATAAATTATATTTCTTTCAGTTCATATAAATAGTCTAAGTTTTAATTCTACCTAATTTCAAAGTGAATTCAAGCATTGTTCATTCCTTCCAACCTAGGAGAGTTTCTTTCAAGACATATGTGTGAAATATTGACACAAGAATCATTGTATGAGAATGAAGTGAATGTGTCTAGGCTATTTAGATTCCAAAGTGTGTCAATTATAGGAATAATTGAACTTGATGTTGGTGAATCACCCATATTTTGAGTTTTTATTTCTATTTTTAGCTTTAACATTGTTCCTTTTACCCTTTTCCTAGTATAGAAAGAACTATTTGAGAGAGTTTAGAGATTTATGGATAAGTGTAATAAAGGGAAACAAAAATTCATCTATATATTATCTCCAACATAGTTTCACCCACACTTTGAAGTATTTCCATTGTATAAACATAAGTGAAAACTAAGCACATGTTCTTATCAGGGTGCAATTCTAAGTGACTACAATTTATAATATGATTGGTGGGACACAGATTGAAGCTAAAAAAAGACATTTATAGTAGAAATAAGTATCATTTTCATGCCTAAAGTCACTAAAAATAATCATGGTTATCCCAATGAATTAAGTATTTATTCCTTTCAATGATGGAATCCCTTTCAATTTTAGCCAATATGATGATATTATAGACTCAACCCTCGAAAGTGTACCATTTTCATAGGTGAAGATCAAACTATAACCATAGAGTATATAAAATATGTAACAAACTTGTGTTCATTCCACCATGTTATCCAAGAGAATGTTTCCATTAATTTAATTATTAAATCCTTTAAGGTAAAGGTGTTGTAATAGTCTAGTAACCTTCCCTTGAACTCCATAGCTAGTTGGGATGATTTAGGTGCAGTATTCTATAAATAATTTGAAGACAATTTAGACCATATATCCCTTCTTGAGTATCTCACTACCATCAAAAGAGAATAACATGAATTTATTATTGATTTCAATATTATATTTTAGAAAACATGGAATATAATCCCTCCCATGATAAGGCCATCTATTGAACATATTTTTTTATATTTTTTGAGAGCATTGAATTTTGATATTTTAATTACGATTCAGTCCATGGGTGGTATTACACTCCTAGATACCTACAAGGTTGCCATTAATGATAAAAATAATAGAATTCAAGATAGTAAACTTGAACCTATCCTTATAATTCCAATTTTTACATAATTACAACCTATTCTACCTCTTTAAACTCCATAAATATCCCAAATTCCATGTCTTCAAGGCCAAGTTCAAGCTTCTAATAGTCAATCTAGTTAATTTTGTAAACTAAAAGTATGCTACAATATTTTTATAATGAGTTAGTTGAGCTAAAGATGAAACAATATCAATCTAATATGCCTCCATATCAAACTCAAAGAGTCATTACACCATCCAAAGCATATGCTAAAATTAATCCTAATGCTCCTTCTTCAACCAAGGCCCTTATACCAGTACAAAATAATTTGATGCAATATTCAGGTTGGAAGCTTCTAACATCAATGATGTGAAAAATCAAGATTTAATGGCATATAATATGGAAATTCCTCAAATTACATAAGAGGAATCAAATCATGGAAAATTAAAACTAGATGCAATATTAGTGAGTTTTCAATTTGATGATCATGTCGTAGTAAATCAAGCTGGTGAGCCTAGAAAATTTTTAAAAAAAAAAATCAGCAATTACAAGATCTAAGAGAAGGGATATAGATGAGCCCCAAGAGGTAATCCATGATTCAAATGTTATTACTATGGTTTTTAAAAGTACTAATAGTCAAATTGTTTCCCCTTTAGTTCAAAAAAATATGCATGTTGAAGAAATCAAGCTTCACCAAGTGCCTCAAATTTAGGATCAACCCATAATGATCTATATTCATATGCCATAAAATAGAACCTATTTCCCTCCCATTGTATCCATTTTTTAAGGAGGACCTATTATATAGAATTAAAAATGAGAACATGTAGGTGAAGAGGAGAATTTGTCAAGAGAGGATGATGAAGAGTTGTGTTGGTTAAATGAGCTTCAATTTGACATAAAATAAAATCATATTACAACCCTTGAGGATCAAAATCAAATAGAAGATACAAGTGAATATAAAGAATGTTTTGATGAATTATGGTAGTAGTACCTAAATTTGATTAAATACTTTGATAATATTTGTATACATATATCTACTTGTGAAGATAGTGAGATTGTAGCTTGTGAGGTAGGAAAACATGTTCAAGAGGATGTTGATCAAAGCATATTTAAATAAGATCCTCATAAATATATAACATAGTATTTATAGATCATTTAAGATCTTGAATAATTTACACCAGTTGAAAATCAAGATGATATATATAATGATCTCACATAAATCCAATAATATTGTTCTAGTGAGACACTAAATGCTAAAATTATAGTTCTTATAAATTAGAATGGGGTTATATTAGAGAGTTTTCTTAGTGTTGAAGAGAAAAATGAGGTGATAATTAAAAAATAAGAAGAGTCTATGTATATTATATATATTTTTTATTCATTTCATTCACTTGGATACAAGACAAAGAAGTTGACAATTAGGAAAAGAGATGATCCAACTAGAATGACACTTAAAGAATAGCTTGTTGGTCATCTTCATCAAGAACATGGAGAATACCTTCACAGTATTATTTTTTATCCATGTGGATATTAAGTGTCGTATGTATTAATTTTATATTTAAATTTCATATATTTACTATTATTCACATTTCCAGTTACTAGTTTTAGTTTTCACTTTCCTCCAAGTGTTATCTTGCATAGTTTTTTAGTTGGTAGTTGTTCTAGTTTTTAATTCAATAAGTGGTTATGCATAAGTGTTGTAATTGATTTATGAAGATAATTTTAGTTTAATATTTGGTGATATTTTAATTAATATATAACCAAATGGATATATACACTTGTCTTGAGTGTTCAGAAGGCAAACATCCTAGCAAAGTCCTTAAGAATGTTGACAATTTTACTATAATTGGTCAAAGTTGTTTTTGTGTACATTTTAAAAAAGAATAAATTTAAGGATTAAAGGTCAAAAAATATAATAAAAATAAAATAAAACCTTAATAATTAAAAAATAACACTTAAGATCAACTCACAAGTACAAATTTTGACAGAGGCTTCTTTTGATCCTCTAACTAGCTATTTGTAATCTAGTGAAGGCAATTTTCAAATACTTGATACATGAAGGTGAAGAGGATTTAGATAAAAATATATTATTATAATATTTTTTAATATATTCCATAAATGTTAAATTATTTTTTAATTTTATAATGGATTAACTTTATGAACAATCTTTAAAAAGAATAGGTGCTCTAAAACCCCTATTAAACCCCAGTGTCTCAATTTTAAGCAGTATGTTTGCATTTTTGAGATCTTTGTTACAAAATAAATAAGGTGAAAGATATTATATGGAATATAATTAATTTATAAACCTTAATAAATCAAAATTTTATGGAAAATAATGGATAAATTCAAAGGTTCAAGCATAATGGTTTTAAGCAAACAAGAGAGAGTCAAAAAAGATAAATTTTGAGAGGAATAAATGATAGGTTGAGAACATAAAATTATTGTATTGATAATAGGTATTATTATATGTCCTAATTGAAACTAAATAGGCCTTTATGCCTCATAAAAATCTATAAAATGACAAAAAATAGACCAACAAGATTTCAAAAATGAAATTATGCAAACTAGGAAACACCAAAAACTGCATATTTTGAATTTTATTGAATGAAATATATTGAAATTTTACATATAGGTATTTTTTTATGTTATTTAATGTTTTAAAGTGTTTTAAGGTCTTTAATTTACATAAATATAGATAAAATTCCAAAATATAGGTTTAGTCATAAAGGGAATGAAGGTTTCTTCACTTTTTTGCTCACAAATGGAGTTACAAATGGGTGTTTTAGGTCCCTCCAATGATTTTTTTTTTTTAATAGTGTGTATAATTAATTTAAATTTTTTAATAATTTATAATTCAATTAAAACCAATTTAAAATAGGCTTGGATCATTAAAAAACATCTCTAGGTCATCCGCGGGGTAGCAAGTAGTCAATTTTTTATAATTTTTTTTTTTGGGAATTTGGTGAAGAGTTTTGGATATTTTATAAAATTTAAAGGTATGAATAATTTATAAATATATAAAAATATTAGGAGTTTTTTTTCAGTCCTATAACTCATTTTATACCCCCCAATCCATATCAGGGCTTCTTGAGAACAAGAGCATGAAATGATGTTTGATAGAGTTGTACATGAACTTTAGAGATAAAATGTTGTTTTAAGGTATATTACACCATGGTTATTATTTTTAATTTATATTTTTTTCTCATTATGTATTTTAATTATGAATATCCATCAAGTTCTATGTTCTCACGGTTCATTCAATAAGCTTACTAAAAGCATAAAACATGAATATATCCAGAAGAACTAGTATATGCAATGATTATTGTCATCATCAAACACATAATTAAAAAACATATTTAATTAAGTTTTAAATAAAATAAAAATTAAATAATTTTTTCTCTCTACTCTTCCCATTTTGGCTAAATTTAGAAAAGTCAAGTCAAACATATATCTTTGCTATCTTAAGATCAAGAAGAGTTGAAGTGTTTGTTTTCAAAGATGAACTCAAGGTTAATGAGGTATCCATGCATGAAAAATATATTATCTCTCTCTCCTACCATTCCATTTTAGGATAAATTTATAAAATTTTGAGTCAAAACTCCAATATGCATGCAAGAAAGCTGAAGTCAAATTGTAAGTTGCATGTCAGATAACTCAAGTCAAACTCCATGTTGTAAGTGAGATAATTGAAGACAAACTCCAAGTCAAAAATAAAGAATCTCAAATAATAAATTTAAATAAATTAAAAATTCAAGATACATTTATGATCAAAAGGATTTAATTGAAGATCAAAATCATTTTAATAAAAGTTGCAAGTTCAAGAGGATTTAATTGAATATTTATTCAAGACTAAAGACTTTCAAAGCATGCAAGAGACATTTGACTATTAAAAAAATCAAAAAATATTATCTCCCTAACTATCTTGCCATATTCAATGGGAAATAATTTTTAAAATCTAATCGTACATTAGAATTTAGTGGAATTAAAGATGGATTTGAAGGTGGAGTTCCAGTTTTAGTTAAAGTTTCATTTGATGAAGAGTGAACTACGACTAATAGGGATTCATTTGGAGTTTCCTTGTCCTATCTCTCTCTTAATATCTAAATGTACATTAATTTTTATATGATTATTAATATATTATGATTTTGGCTTACTAAAAATCTATGAAAATTTATACTACTTCACCTTTGAAGAAATAAAGAGCTGAATTTTCCTCCATCTTCAAGCTGGTCATGAAGTGTATTCTTAATATTCATTAATGTAACTTGGTGAATGATTATTATTCCTATGCTTATATCTGAATATCTCAACTTTATGTATAAAACTATAATTCTTTTAGGTCATATAAATATTCTAAGTCTGAATTCCACATAATTTGGCTATGAATTCAACCATTGTTCATTCCTTCCAACCTAGTGTGAGTTTATCAAGACCTATGTGTGAAATACCAATGACAGAGTCATTATATGATAATTAAGTGATTTTTTTTAGGTTATTTATCTTACAAAGTGTGTTAAGTATAGGAATAATTGACCTTAAAATGGGTGAGTCAACCTAATTTTTAGTTTTAATTTCCATTTTTAGCTTTAACATTGTTCCTTTTACCCTTTTCCTAGTATTAAAAAAATATCTAAGAGAATTTATAGATTTTTGGGTGAGTTTAATAAATATAAAAATCCCTTAATATAGATAATATATCCAAAATAAGGTCACCCCCACCTTGGAGAGTTTCCATTGTATCAACAAGAGTGAGAATTAAGCATAGTTTCTTAACAACGTGCACTTCCAAGTGATAACATGTACCAGAACATCATTCACATAAATTACCTATAGGAATTATATTATTCACTATTTTTAACAATATGAAACCTAAAAGGTAAAATAATTGGGTCAAACCAAAAGGATACAATCAACCAGGCCATATGGATAATAAAAGGTGAGAAAATAAATAAAAACTAACATGAAACAAAAGATATAAAGGGAAAGAGAGGGAATTTATAGGAAATATCCAAGCTAATACATTCAAATAAGTGATAATTCTAATAAATAAACTAGGGATGGGATAAAAAACATCCTCACTAGTTAGGCATCTAATACAAAATGCATTCATGTTTAGGATTTTGAGAAGATTGGTAGAAATCCTACTAAGGGAATGTAAATATTTATTCCTATGTTGACCTCTGAACTCATAAACACTATCTAACATAATTCTATCTTAATTATTTCCATTTAACTTCAACAAATTTATAATTAAGTTCATTATCATTCTTATGTTTATCTCATAAAAATTACTTGGGATATGTTCATGGAATTATCTTTGCCCACACATGGAATTATGGTGATGGATAGGGGTGGGTATTAGTACATACCATAGTGACTTACATACCCAACCATTATTGGTTGTTATTTGACTTAATTTAATGTATTTTAAGAATTATATTTGTTATCTATGTTATGTATAAGGTAAATGATTGGTTCTTCCCATTTTATTTATCAGCAATGGTAGAAGCATGTAGAGCGTTGCATTGGATCAAGGCATCTTCATATATAACTTCCATAAAATTTAATTATTCATAGATTAGGAACCCATTATTTTGATAAATAATTTTTATTTTGGTTGAGTCTATTTTGGTGATTATAAGAGGAATGTTACATTGATATTCCACAAGTTATTTTAAATAATCTAGACCTTCAAATGTATGGATAAAAACAAAATTTTGCTCTTCTTTCCAACTATCAATGGTAATTTATAGGTGATGTTCTTTAGTGGAACGGACACTCATGACTTCACCATTCAGGTCAAGATAATTGGATCAAAGGTAATGCTATCCATATGTGAGGTATCTTATATTTTTAACTAATTAAATTCATCGTCTTCAAATGTACAACCTATCTTAGTACTATTTTCATCTATTTCATAAATTTCTAATGATAGGATGGATTCCAAACTATTGCAAATGTTTTTTTTATTTAATTAAAATTTTAAGTGTATAGAAAACAACATATTATATGGATGTTTCATATGCATAACACACACCTTCTTCATCTAGTTCTTCCAAATCTTCTAATTCTACTTCTAGTTGGTTGTAAAAGATGTTATATTCATCTTCTTGTGTTGGTGGCTCACTAATATTTTTATTTTCATCCAATAGGTCACCAAAAAAAACTATTACTTTTTCATCATCAAACTCATCTTCATCACTACTCTCATGGACTTGATCATGCTTATATAATATTATGTTATGAACATTCATCTCATTTGCATGTTCATAGGCCCCAAATTATGATGTTTGGAACATGGTATTTTATATTGTTTTAGATAGTACTTGCTAATATTTTCCTATAATGAATAGAATTGGATTATAAAAATAAACAAAATATACTTGATCGCTTAATCATGGAAAAACACCATGACGTCCACATGATGAATTATCATAAATATATGTATTAAAATTAATAATAGTGTTTTCATTTGTCATGGGATGGATTGGTTAGATATAACATTCAGTCAATGATTCATTATAAGGTGTATATTGTCCAATGGTTGAATTATAGGAAAGTAATTTGGAAGATTTTGTGTGTAAACATCTAGTTATCTAAGAAAATAAAATGGGTACACACAATAGCCATGTGGCATTATTTTATGTTCAATTATGAAAGGCTCATAGTAAGTCCATGCCAATGAAATGAGAGTAGATAGAGTAATTATAATAAAAACAGTAGTTAGGGTATCCAAAGTATTGAGATAAACTTCAATATCCATTTCTTGTATTTGTAGGAATGGGTCTTTCAACCTCGTATATAGCTCATGAATGTGAATATTTTATGAGATAATAGATTTAATAGGTTCCCTATAAACTATATAAAATTGGTGGTACATGAAAATAGGTTTAATGGGAACACTAAAATGGTTGATAATTTTTTTTGATGATATCCCATAAGGTGATACATCCATTTGATAGGGTCAGGTACCAAATATATGTTTCCCTATCTAGAGAATAAGGAAACTGTTTTATTATTTTTTAAAATAATGGAGTTTTATTCCTAATTAAATAAATAGGTTTAAGTAGGTTAAATCAATAAATAATGTGTAATGATTAAACCACTAATTTATGTAAAAAAAATACTTTTTCCTTTTCTAATAATAATAAATAAGAAAAAATATGACTTAACTTATTCTATGTTGTCTAGTCTAAGATAGGGTCTGAGAATTTAGGTAGAAGACTAGGATAGTGCTAAAAATAGGTTCTTGAGCTTCATTTTTTGATTAGAAAGGAGTGCCAAAAGTGGGACACCCTACTATTTGGCACTGTAGCCCTTTTGGGTGCTATTATGTAGGTGGCCTAAGTTTTCTAGGTTCTTCTCTATAGGTTTGTGTTACCCTATCAGTGAGATATGAAATCTCAAAAGTTTATGAAACTCATTGTTCATCTATTTTAATCTTTAAATCTCTAGGAGATCTTAGTTATTGAACTTGAATGTAAATTTTGGAAAGAGAGAGAAGGGGTTAGTTTGTAAAAGATACATTGGATGCACTTCACACCTCATGTGTGGACACACTACCTACATATCAATACTCTAAACAGGGATTAAGCTAATGTAGTTCTCCCATTAAAGTGTTGGGGTGAAATTATGTATGAAAATGAAACTAGATTTGAAACTAGGTGTAATTTATATGGCTAGGGATTGGTGCAAGGGTTTTAATAGGATTGGAGTAATATTGGAAGGCTATATGCAGAGAATAGGGAAAATTACTTGAGTGTAATTGTTTATGTTCTTACTTATCTCTTGTAAATGAGTTTCAACCCATATAAATGGAATTTGAATGGAATTTTATAGATAAACTAATTATCATGGGTTAAATAAATTCATTTTAGGTTGACATGAATTAAGATAAAGATTTAGGAAAATATCACTCTTTGAACTAAATTTGCACTTGGACAATAGCACCAAAAATAGGACATCTTAGGTTTTAGTGCTTCTATCTAAGTTGGGAACTATTGTACAAAAGGAATGAGACCTAGGGGGATAGATCTAGGCCTAAAAGAGATGTTTAGTTCTATAAGGGTTAAGTTTGAAAGGCTATGGATAACTAGGAATCAGTGAAGGAAAAGCCTATGAGGGTTATGCAAGCAAGTAGGAGGACCTATGGATTAGGTTCTATTAGCCACACTAAAGTAACAAATATTTTCATTTTATATGAATAAATTTCCCCCCTATTTATTATATTGATGCAAAAAAGTGAAATACTAGGATAAAGGAAAAAATAAAAAGTGTACCTAAACTTACCTATAATGGTGAAGCCCATGAAGCTTGTGTGATATTGAGTAATGATAGATAGTACATAAAGAACACATTGTGTAGCTATGATTATATGAAATGAAACAAATATTACATAAATTATTATTATATGTGATATGAAAAAATAACATACATAAATTAAGTAAAATAAAAAGGAAGATAAAGGAATGAATACACATCACCATGCATGCTCGATAGGTTTGTGTTACCCTATTAGTGAAATATAGAAGCTTGAAAGTATGTGGAGCTTGTTTTGCATATATATTAATATTAAAATCCATATGATCTCTTTTTTCTTAAAATTTAATGGCAATTTAGGAAAGAGAGAGAAGGGGTTAATAGGCTGGATGCACTTCACACCCCATGTGTGGGCACGCTACCTATATAACAATACCTAGATGAGAGATCAAGATAATGTAGTTCTCCCATTGAAGTGCTTGGTGTAATTATGTATGAGAATGAAACTAGATGCAAAAATAGGTATACTTTATATGGCTAGGGAATGGTGCATTTAATAAGCTTAGAATAATATTGGAAGGTTATATGTAGAGAATAGGGAAATATACTTGAGTGTACTTGCTTATATTCTTGATTCTCTCTTGTAAATGAGTTCCAACCTTCTAAATGGAATTTGAATGGCCTTTTATATGGAACCTAATGATCAAGGGTTAAATGAATTTGTGTTAGGCCAACATGAATTAAGATAAATAAATTGGGAAAATATTTCTATTTGGACCAAATTTGCACTTGGACAATAGTGTTAGAAACATCACACCTTAGGTTTCAATGCTCCTATCTATGCTGGGCACTATTGTCTAGAGGGAATGAGACTTGAGGGGATGGATTTGGGCCTAAAAGAGCTACTTGGGTCTATAAGGGTTAAGTCTAAATGTTTGTGGATGATTGGGAATTAGTGAAAGAAATGCCTATGAGGGTTGTGCAAGCAAGTAAGAAGACTTGTGGATTGGGTGTCATTAGTCACACTAAAGAAACCAAATTTTGCATTTCATATGACTATAAAAACATAAGTTAGGCAACATATCACGTGTTAGATTTGATTCTTGATTATGGTTTCTTTTAATGTTTGAATGTGTTATTCTACTGTCTATATACCACCATGTGTGTAATTTTGACATAATTCATTAGGCTCCTTGGGCAAGTCATTAGTAGGTCTTGGAATGTTCACATGGAAACCACCTCAACATAGCAATGTAAAAACCATAGTTGGGTCTTAGAATTTTAGTTTCTTAGTTTTAGAGCTTATTAAATCACTTGGGCAAAGCCTATAAAGTGTTTAAGTTTAAAATTTTATGAAAAAAATATAGTTTTTCATGTATGGTTGTCCTTCTAGTGCCAATTATGTTTATGTGCATTTTAAGCATACAATAGGTTAGGATAAGTGTAAAATAATAGGTGACAAGTTTGAAATTGATAACCAATTTAAAATACTCCAAACATGCCCTCTTTTTAGTTTCAATTATTTTGATGGGAATTTTAGCATGTGCACACATTTAGGTAGGTATTTCAACTTTCCTCTCTTGAAATGAGATTTGTGAGATCTTTGTAAGGTTTATTTCTACTTGTTCTAGGTGCACTAATATTCACTTAGTGGCTCATTCTAACCATTCCATTTTAAGGGTCCTAAAGGTGTGAATAATTAAAGCTTAGTTTTAACAGAGTCCAAAGGGTACTTGAATAGTTTAATATATAATATTCTTTTTGTGCTTCATTGATGTGAGTTTCATACGAATATAGAAAGATGATAAACAAACATTTGTTTAGATGTTTCCCATGAGGTGAAATTAGCATTAGGGTTTTACTTATTATTTTTGTAACTTATTATATAATTTTTTTATTACATCTATTAAATTATTCAAAAATTTAATAGTGATAATGGAAAAAATATTGTAATCAAGATACACATGAAAATAGATTTCATTCAACCCCTAGATCTAACAACTTGATAAATATTAGTAAAAAAGAGAAAAGGGCTGAAGAAAAGCCTACAATAATGGTAGAAAAATTGATTTCATGATTACATGAAATACATAAAATATATATTGAAAAAAGAAGCATATGCATAATCACATTTAAATCCAACACAATATTCTGAGGAAAAAATAAGGAAAAAGTAGTTGTAATCATGGTATACATGCACAAGTTATAATCAAATAAATCACAAAATTTTAGTAATCATGAATACACAATTTTATAATAAATATAGATTTAATTACAATAAATCCCTAAAAAAATTTCCATCATAACCTCAATGAAGGACTTGAGGGATATAGAAATAAAAGCAAAATGTAGAAAATACAAAGAATGGTTGGTCTAATCTCTTATGTTAGGAGAAAAATATAACCCTTTGGCTATCAAAATGAGAAAATTTAGATAGATTTATCATTTAAAAGGAGTATTTTTTACATCCAAAATGTTCCAACAACCTTCATTAATGCCCTACATACCTCATTATCTTCTAATTCCCTTAATATTTTCCACTTTTACTATTCATTTCCTACAAAAATACCAAAAATGAAGTTATAGGATGTAATTAAAAGAGTTAATAGTAAGTTAGCACACAAAAATGTGAATAGGTTTTAAATTAAGCACAAACATGAAAAATTGAGACCACCATTGTGTTTGGGATGGATTCATATTTTTGGAGACTTAAAAAATTCAAAAAACTAATAAGGAAGTCAAAAGTTATCATGAAAAAACTAACAAAGAGTAAAAAATAGGCGTAGTAGACCTACTCAAGCTTTTGGGGCATGATAGGTCATTTAAAAATTTACTTTATGATTTTAAACCTCCTAGTTTTTTATCAAGATTGGAAAAAATGAATATAACTAGCGTGAGCTTGTTACACACTTCAAGACCTAATCAATTCTTTTTTCTATTTACATTAGAATAGATGTCAAGGGAGACCCAAGACCTAATCGAGGTCTATACCCTAAATTATCAATATCAAGCTTTGAACTATGCACTATATCAATGTAATAAGGATTTCTAACCCAAATAAAAATTTAGATATAATGTGAAGGGGTGAGCATAGACCTAACTGGGTCTACAAACCCAAATAAAATAGAAGTACACATTAGGGGATGGTTTTTGTCCTAATCAAGGATCCATACCTAATTAAAATTATGTGTATTCCTCCATCCAAGCCCTAACATAGTCTAATAATACCCAAATATAACTAACTCGACACCTAATCCCTACTTTTTTAGACCTAATTATGGTTTAAAACCTCAACACAACTACATGCCTCCACTCAACCTAAGTGGGAAACAAAACCCACATAGAACTACAATGATACCCAATGAAACTTTCTATACCTAAGTAAAGAAAAATACCTAACCACCAAAGGAGATTCTTATATTGGCAGTCTTAGACCTAATCAATGATGACAATTCTAATTCTAATTATGAGATAAATAAAAGATATCCCTAGAATTATTTAAGATTTTCAATCCTGATTAGGTCTAGGACCTTAATAATTTTCCTTACCAAATAAAATTCACCTTATAAAATAGTAATTAGAACTTGGAAAACATTTTTGAATGTGGATGATCAAATTAGATAATCTAACAAGTTTTTCACTAGACGAAGCAATATTTTACAAGTACAAAATAGAGGTCAAGAAGTCAATTTTTAGAGGGGTGAAAAACATGAAACTTACTCACATGAGCCTAGTTAAAGGATGGTAAAATCATAAAAGGATATAATCTCATGAAAATAAAAATGACCCCCTAAAGTGGCCACAAGTACTTTAGGGAATAAGCAAGAAATAATGCTAAACATGAATAAGTACAACAAGACTCTACTTTGGGATCATGTTTTATATATTAAACTTTATAATTTAGACTTGGTGGTCATATTAGGATAGATTTCAAGAGTTTAAAATGCATGAAAACTAAGATGACCTCCTATATTAGGCTAAGAGAGCTAATAAATCTAGGCTTCAAATGAAAATTGGGAGGTCAAGACTCCACTTTCACACTAAGTGTATAAATTAAATTATCTCTCATGGATTTGGTCTTTCCAATGGTGATGGTTTCAAGTCATAGTTAAACATGTAAATTCAGATGAAAAACAAAGAAAAATTGAGAGTCATGAGACCAATGAGCCATGAGTGCAATCAAGAGTAGATAAAAAATTAAAAAATATCTTCTCGAATTCATGGAAGAATTAGGGCATATTGTGTAAGAAATAGTAGGACTTGAATTATTTAATGAAAATAATTATAAACACGGTTTAATTGACATAAAATGTGAATGATATTTTAAGGCACTATAACATTTGTATATATATTCTTGGTATATTCTGATATGTAATAAAATTCATTCTTGGAATTTATTTTACCCTATGTATTGTTGGTATTGTTTACTTCACAATTCCATTATCAATTTTCACAATCAAAATTTGTAATTGTAATAAACCTAATTCTTATTTTGGCTTCATTTAAATGATTCAATTATATTTTTTAAGTTTTACATGGTTATAAAACAAATACATGCATTTATAAATTACAATATACATTATTATAATATATAACTTGTAGGATTAATCTTTAACACTCCACTCTAAATTTGGTGAATTTATAGTTTTTCATTATGAAATGCATGCTTTAAATTTTCACTAGGTAAAAAACCTAGTTTCTATCTTATAAAATATATAGTGGAGCATTGCAATCCTTTTTGGAATTTAGGTTATTCATAGAGTATTTTTTTTTCATTTGTAATCTTGTCAATCTCATCTATGTTTATATCTATTACATTGAATCATGTTAGGTGATTTGGAAACTTATCATCCATACATTAGAATCATATAGGGTAAAAATCCAAATGTGATTATAGTTATGGAATAATTCATAGTTGAATACTATGTAGTCTATATTTACTTTTAATACACATCTTTTTTATCTTTGAAATCAGATTCATTATGTGTTTGTAGTCTTTATTATAATACATACAACTTGAATCGTGATATTTTAATAGTATAATATTTATACTTAGTTGTTGTGTTTACATACTTTTATGACTTGTTTTTGAATAACATGAAACCCTAACTTTAATTTTTATTTAATTTTATTGTAATTAGATACATGTTAGGTAATCTAAAGTTACTCATAATTTTATTAATTTTATAAATATGTTACTAAGTCACTCAACATACTGGGATATATTTTTAAATTTTTTATAATGGATTATTATTATAGCATCTTATATTTTATAAATGAACATTGAAATGGTTTTTAGTAGATAGATAAGAATTTTACTTCAAAAATTATAATGGTATTATGGAACAATGATATATATATTTTACATTCTTTGATCTGGTAACTATAAGCATGTAGCTGATACAAATTGATTGTAGCATGAAGGTTATCTGATTTTGGTTTTGATTCTATGTAATTATTTTTTCATGCATGGTTTGCATTCATTTTGTTAATTGTGTTATGTTTTCATCCCTAATTAAAATGGCATTGAAGGTAAATGGTATTAATAACTAGTTTTTTTTGTAATCATAATGAATGAGAGGGGGTGGGGTGAATTAGTCTTCAGAACCTTTCTTTTAATTACACTTAAGAAATCATGAAGCATTCAAACACACATATAGATTTATGAAGCATAAACGACTATCCACATAAGCATGAAACATAATAACACATAACATATGTGGTAAAATATCAAGGGGAATATAAAATATTGATATATATAAATGAACTATATTCCTATAATACAAAAACAAAATTTAGTGAGGTACCAACTCCACATGTATCACCAACCCAAACTAGCCAAACACCCACTTGACTAGGCTTTAGTAAACACCCACTTTGAAGGAGACACCAACCCCCTAGATGACTCAAAACCAAATCATCCACATAATTTCTTTGAATACCTTAAGAAAACTTTATTTCTCAACAAATATATGATGACCACCTCTTCATCTCTTCAAAATACTATCCCTCTCAAACTTTATTATAGGCCTCTTCACTCAACTAGATCTCTGAAGGACTAATTATGTCACATGACATTGATATTCATCCTCAAACCTCATGTTAGATATTCATGATATTACCTTTACTATATTTTGATGGTATATAATACCTCAATCCACTCCATGTTATTTTATCTCTTTTCCCCTCTAAACATACTCAAATAGGCTTAAAATTACCTTATACTTATACAAGTCTCTTACTCATAAACCTCTTGGTCATCCACACACACTTTACCAATTATATTGGCTGAAAAATAGGCCTTATGACACATTAAAATTAATATTAAATAAATACACTAGGTATTCCATAACTCAAATAGACCAAGTCCTTCTTTAGATCTTATGGAGACCTAATTACATTAGGCCTAATTTTTACCTTATGACCCTTTGCAACACTATTCATATATAGAAGAATTAAAAAAATTCATACAAAAATCAAATAGGCCTTATACAACATCATATGAGAACCATGCCACTTTTTAGATCAAACCACCACTTGAAACACTACATTAGCACTATGCACATTAGGCCTTTGAACACACAAAAAAGTCTATCTTGAACAACTAAAGATAACACATCATTTGGCCACATAACCATGATAATAAATCAATTATAAAAAACCTACATAATATCATCATATTCTTTAAATAATTCAACAAAGGGAAAAAAGGATTAAACTCATCTCTTAAGTATGCTCACTTAAAACTACCAAGACTATCAAAAACATAATCATGAAACATTAAACTTATAAAACCTTTATAGGGACTCTAAAAGAATAAAAATTCATGAAAATTATATTATTACATATCCATCCCATATTAAAATATAAATTTAATATGTTCTAGTGGTAGCTATTGGTCTTAGAAACCAATTTGTTGACCTCACTACACATAGACCCTAGTGATCCAAACAAGCCACTTTAGCTTCATCATTTTCACCACTTATAGTATATTTAAAACTCATAAAATACATATAAATGACTTATAATTCATTATAAACAACTTTATTAACTTTAATCCATAAAAATACTTGCTAACGCACTCAAAATTATCTTCTCACTACTACCTAAGTTTTGCACAATTTGCTCTATTAGGCCTGTGTGCCTAAAAAAACATTCTTTCAAGAATGAAGATTAAGAATGATTAAGACAATAAAATATTATAAAATAGTTATATATAAAAAGTATAAATTACCTCATGGTAATCACCAATTTCATTATACACTTTCACTTAGAAGATAGGGCTTCAAGAATACATCTACAACTCTGATGCACTGGCATCATTTCTTTCACCTCAACTTTGTTCTGCATTCATGCTCTATGGGTCTATCTCAGTCAGCATCTCACTTATAGCAGTAAATATACCAATTTGGAATAAAATTTGTGTGTTTAGTGAAACTTCCAATGCAACATTATCCTTAATTTGATTCATGATAGTGTTCTGCTGACTGACACAGTTCTTCCACCTTAACTTCAGACTGCATTACTTCTCTCTTCTTGGGTTTTAATAGTTCTGCTACATGCCTTACCTAGGCAGGTCTCATTTGAGGCTCAATAGCATAGAAAAACTTGTAATCAAATATAAATAAAACAACTCTACTGGAAACCATGTAAAAAAATAAAATCTTCCTTCAGAAACTGGAAGTAATCCGCATTTGAAACACATGCCACCAACACCTACCACAAAGCGACTATGGTTAGCAAGGGCCATAACATCATACCCCCATTGGTTGATTATTGATGAGTTTTCAAAATTTCATCTGCTTCTCTGTTTGAGTGCCACCCATTGCCATTTGATTCATTGAATAAAAACCAATATGCACCCTCCCTGGTTCAAATGACAGTTTCCTAAATACACTGCCACTGCGAGGGGTTATATGTCTTCTCTACCCTTTGCCAAGTAGAGAATATAATTGGGGAAATGTCTGAAATTTGTTGAATATTGGGTGTCATGCATCGCGTGGCATGAAATAATAGATGCTTTTCATAATAGTGACAGGGTCTTTACATCTATGCATTCAGAGTTTGGTCTTAGTGACTCTACCAATGCAAAATTTAAACACTTCATATTTGATTCTTCATATCAAGTGCTACATAATCATCAAAAGCCAACATTTGATGGAATCTCAACTATACTAAAATGTATGAAACATAACTATGGGATTTGGATGCACAAGGATATGAGTTACAAGTCCGACGATCTTTGGTTTATGAACAAAACACTACACCAACAGGCAGTAGCATGGACACAATTTATACCAATACCGGCCAACATAGATCACTGAATAGTCCACTAAGCAACCTTCACTTCTGATACTATTTTGAAAGAATCAAAACTATCTACATGTAGACTGAAACCATTTCGAAGAACAGATGATATAAAAAAATCAACATCATTTTTCTTTATCAAATAAGAACACTTACATCATTCTCTTCTTGAATAAGAGATCCTCACTCTCTCTCTCTCTCTCTCCTCTATATTTCTTCACCCAGTTCCTGCATTTTCTCTTTGTTACAAACCTGGATTTTACATACTGCTGATCATTCGTTTCCTCTCTCCTTGAATGAGAGATTCTCTTCTACGTACCTCTCATGCCACCCTTGCATATCTTATTTTTTTTGTTTTTAAATAATTTCCTCTAAACCTCCATGCCAAACTTGGGCTCAGGTAAAATAGCAAATAGTTTTTAATTTACCAGCATATTCTAATATGAGAAGATTTATCTCCAATGCTATCTTACGGTTGAAAATCTTTCAACCATTCCCCTCATTTCCTCAACAGCTCAACAATCATTTTTTTTTAATCCTTTCACTTTTTACAATTACTCCTCATTAAAACATTTAGGAGGGAAAATACAATAATTTGGATTTAATTTTAATCATAACTATGTCTTGTGTAGATGCTCCTCCATCAAACTCACTAACTTAGAACTATGAGATTACCTCAAAACATAGTCATGATGAATTAGACCTCCAACACATGTATAGACATTTTAAATTATTTATTATGAATATAAATGATAATATGATATTATTATATTATTATTAGATATAAAAATCATATTTTCAAATTGAAAATATTGGTATTAAAGACCAATCTCATGACCTTATATCTCACTATCTTATCTGAACCAGATAGGTCAACTTGTGAGAAAAACTTTCACCACACACATGACCTATATATATTATTACAAGAATTAAAATGTATTAAAATTCATTAGAAACATATTTATGCACTTTTTTTCATCATTATATCATTAAAACACATTCTAACTCACATTCTTGCTTCTACATGTATTTTTCACTGTTTACACCATTAGGCTTGTTAGCGAGTAACTAAATTAGATGACCAATTTATAAAACTTGAGGAATATAAAATTTATATAAACCACCATGGAAATAAAATAAAATTATCTAGCTTATCCATCTAATAATTTTAAAACTTTGTCTAATATAACTTTTGATAACTAGAATATCTTCTTCAAAAATAAGCTTATAACACAACATTTTCTCTCTCCTCTCTCTAACCAATACCACTTGGAGGTACCTAAAATATTTAAACAAAATATAAAATATCTTACCTGATTAATTAAATTAATATTAAGAAATTTTTAGCAACAATAAGTCTTTATTAGGGTTCTAATAGTGTCAAAACTAGTTTCCACTTTTAACGATCGTTCATAAAGTATAGTTCCTCAATCCAAAAAATAATACAAAGAATTTTTACCTAATAACCTTAAAAATATACCATTAAGTACTTATTTTACCAATAATTTTTTTAATATATTATGATCACAATAAAATCCTTCTCAGGTTGAGACCCTTCATTTTGAGCACTCAAGAGACCTCTAAACAACTTTCCATGCCTTATCTTTCAATATAGAATATCAAACTTCATTTACATGCATAAAATAACTTTAATTAAAATTTTAAATGATTAAATTAGGTCAAAATTATTTAAATATAATAATAAACCTTCATTATTCCACCATTTCTCTCTTTGCTCTCTAGACCTTGACCTACAAAACACATTAGGCCTTAAAATTGACAATCATTCCTCTTTCCATGAAATAAACACATTATTATCATTATAATAATCTCAATATCATGAGTAAAACATCTCTAATTATTAAAAACTACCATAAATACTTCACATGACTTGACAATAGATCATGATACCACATTAGGCTAGGCAAGGTTTGAGTATAGACCAAGATAAAATGACATACCCTCAAATACCCACCTTAAAATACTTATGATGGATTTTATACCTAATTAAAAATAAAATAAAAAAATAATAACTTATCACTTTATTTATCTCAATTAATTGAATATACCTTCTCATAAGGTCTAGACTAGGCTTCACAAGACACCTTAACTATGCTCAAACATGCCAACCTCAATGATATCACTTAAGCTAATATAAGAACAATCATAACACAATCATATAAAATTTATAATATATAAACATTATTACAATATTATTGACACAACTCATTACCGATTGACCTTGCTCTCAACAATACTCTTACAGACCTACTTGTCATCATTTCTTCACATGCCAATAATAACTCAACCTTCACATCAGCCAACAGAGAAGACAATGCTCAAGAATATCACCTTATCATATAATTCATATACCTTAATGATAAATATCCATGTAACTTCACTATATGCACCTTTACATCAATGACATCAACTTTAACATCAATGATAACAATATGCCAATAAACTCCCCCTTTGTTATTGATGTAAAAAGTACTACAACCTAATCATTGTCATCTCCCCATTCTATTATTTATCCCAATTTTAAATTAATGAAAAATGGTCTTCCAAAAAATAACATCTAATTACTTGATTCTTCTCCTCACAAACACTAGATGATAACCACTCTCAAAAACTAATCATTCTCTCAAAAAGATACATCTCCCTCTAGTATTCATTCTCCTAAAACTATCTCTTTTATTAAATAAACATGATCACACCTTATTTTAAAAATTATTAACACAAAAAATAAGAATCATTACAAAAACATGTTATCCCTTATTCCATGCATACCTCATTCAAATGATCTTAGATCATAAGACCACTCACCTTGTCCTTGATATGACTGATATGACTCAAGCCTTTGATCACACACTAGGACAACATATTACTGACATCAACTAAATAATTATGGGCTCCCCCTTTGTATTTCATATATTGAGCTCAACACATGAGTCATTAATACTCTTAGACCATCCTCATCATCTTTCAAATATCTTAAAATTGATAACACTTCTCAATGTAGATCAAGCTCAACTACGAACTATTATAAACAAGGAAAAAGTCCACCTATCATATACCGATAACAATTATATATATATCAACATTATTATATTGAGATATTTTAAATTATTTCCCTAAGGTGTCTAAGAGTGTTAATGAGTTGATATGTATGCATGATTCTTAATGACAAAGTTTGCCTTAGTGATCATGCATGGACCTTGCAATGTTTTCTTGGTTAGGAAAGATGATGGATTTTGGTGATGTGTTTACCATGTTTTAAGGGTCATATGATGTGTAAATAGTGCTTATTTTACTTTTTGAAGTGAAATTAATCCATCTGAGTAGTCTTGTGAAGGTCTAAGTTGTCCTAGTCATCTTGGTAGAATTTTCCTAAGTAACCAGATTGATGATGTCAACATTCACATGTGTGAAGGTGTAAAAACAAAGTGCTCACATGGGTTTGTTCATATTTTTTCCTATATAATTTTTTTAAATTTCATGTCTTGACATGATGTATATAAAATTTTATGGTATTTAAAAGTTGCTCTCCTAGGTAGATTTCCCTAGTTTCCATAGTCAAATTTACATTAAAAAGTGATCATTGGAATTAAAATATTTTAATTTATAAAGGAAAACTAGTTTATAATGATTTATTTAAATTTTTTGATGATGTATGAAATTTATGGAGTAAAAATCAAAGGGGTAGATATCTTCAAGGACAATATAGGAAAATTGATTTGGAGGTTTGACTTGTTGGACAATTACATTTATTATAGTTCAAAGTTGACTAATGGTTTGACTCTCTTCTGTAAGTGACCCAAGATGGATGTTTGAGTTTATATTGATGGTGTTTATATGTTTCATGGTGAATTATATATTGGAGAGTGTTTTATAATATTTTAGGATCATATGTATGGATTTTTGAGGTTTGACCAATCCATCTTGAGGATGAACCATTACTTTAAAGTTGACAATTTGATCATTCAAGGTGTTTTCATATATAACATAATTGACTGAAAGGTTTTGCATGTGCATAGGAGTGTAGTGATGAATGTAATAACTTCAGGGTATATTATGGGTCATGTGGTGAGGACCTATGTGATTCTAAGTAATATTATGTTCCTATTTTTTCTTCGTGAAGTGTTAAATAGATGAATAGGTCTCCATGGACCTAAAAGGGCTTCATAGGCCTAATTGAAAGGTGTTTCTGATTAAGAGTGATCTATCAAATATATGGCTGAACTATGTGGGTGGTGTTTATATTTTTTTAATTAGGATATAATCCTTAAGGTTTAAGGAATGTCTTATGGCCAACCAATAGGGTGGTGATCATGAAGGCTCTATAAAGAGCATAAATAAACATGAAGGCTTCTAGAGTTGATAACTGAAGAAAATAGAATTGTGAGTGTGTTTGGTGGATGAATTGAAGAACATAGTAGTGTGAGGAATATGTGTGTGTCTTAATGGTCATATTTATTATTTTGTAATAGTGATCTTATATGGTTGAAGATTGAGGATGAGTGAATAAGTGTAGAGTGATCCAAAATGTTATTTTAGATGCATTACTTGTGTGTGGAGGCTCGAAAGAGTGTGAAGGGTTGAAGATAATTACTATTCATTGTTTTTGCATCAAATTGGAATCCAATAAAATTTATGGAGGTGTTGATATCATAAGTTTTGTGTGATTTCTAAACATCTAAGACAAGTGGGTTCTTACTCATGATTAGGGGTTGGTACTCCTTTTGAAGTTGGTGCTTCACTAAAGTATCTTGTTTGTAAATCTCTTATAGAAATTTAGTCTACTTGTATAAATAATTGAGAGTTTTATCCCCCATAAGGGTTTCCCACATAATTACTATATTATATGCTTTGATCCTTCATAGTTTCCTTTGTTCATTATAATGACTGGTTTATATGCTTCATGAAGGATTATGTTGAGTGGTTAAGAGTTCAATGTTTTGGAATTGGAATTGAATTGATTGCATCATTGATTCACCCCCAGTGATTGTAACTCTAAAAATTGGTATCAAAGCCACACCTGGTGTGTAAATTTAACCACTTGAAGGTGATCAAAGGTATAATGGATGATAAAGAGGATGAGACATCTTCAAGATGAATTATTATGTGCTTTATTAGAGATCAAATGTTTAGATAAAGAGATTGAAATATTGAAGAACAAGAAAGGAATTGAAAATTCAGATCTAACTTCTTCAATATGTTATGAGATTAGTGCAATCATTGATGGTGTAAAGACATAAATAGATAAATTAGAAACAACAATGAGGAATTTTTACGACATGATGGATAAAAGCTTAAATCAAAGAATGGATCATTTGAATGGTAAATTTATGACATATATAGATGTTCTTTTATCTAAGGAAAAATAGAGTCCTATCTCTACCAAAGAATTTAAAGATGAAAATTCTTGGTTTATTGATAATCAAGTAAAAGGAATGTATAACATGAACAGCTATAGTTATGTCTTAAATGGGTATTATTACACTTATAATCAATATGATCACAGATATAGGGACTATACTTTCTTTTCAAAGAATATAAATGAGGTTATATGCTAAAAATAAAATTATCAGAGACATATAGCCAATTAATACAAGAGATCTTATTATAGAAAGGACATACAAGTCATTAACACCATCAAATGGTTTAAGGAAGATAAATCCAAGATTGAAGAAAAGAAGTAGAATTTAGATTGTACACCAAAGGAAAAGTAAATGTTTGTTAAAACTACCTTGGATACTCAATAAGATGAAAATAATAAATAACACATAAACAATGGATGCTCAAGTCATATGATAGGAGACAAGAGAAATTTTATCTCTCTTAAAAAGCATAAGTTAGGTTTAGTATGATTTGGTGACAAAAATTCTACTAACATAGTTGGCAAAGGTTATGTAAGTTTGGATAATGGTCATACTAGAAATAAAAATGTTTTATATTTAAAATGTTTGAAACACAATATTATAAGTGTTATCTAAATGTGTAAGTGAGGAAATGTTATGAATTTTCATAATAAAGGGTGTGAAGTGAGAAGAGCCATGTTTGAAAAACTAGTGTGTGAAGTGAGAAGAGCCAAGTTTGGAAAATTAGTTGAAAATATTCGTAAGGAAAACAACTTATATGTGTCTCATGAATATAAAAGGGAGGAATGTTTCTTGAATCAATTAGA
Source organism: Torreya grandis (assembly GCA_037957365.1). NCBI lineage: Eukaryota > Viridiplantae > Streptophyta > Pinopsida > Cupressales > Taxaceae > Torreya > Torreya grandis. The sequence continues at coordinate 685,236 of JARHVA010005684.1, read as the reverse complement.
GTAAAGTTATCTTTGGCATAGAAGACTTGGACATCTAAATTCTTACAACTTGGTGAGGATTAGTTCAAAAGGGTTAGTGAGGCATATGCATAAAATCACTAAAATTCCTCATAATTTTTGTAAGGCATGCATTCATAGGAAGAAAACTAAAAGAAGCTAAAAATCATAAGATAGTTCCACCATAGTACCATTGGAGTTGATCCACACTAACCTATGTGGACCTACAATAACTCAAGGTATTCAAGATAGTAGCTACTTCATGTTATTAATTGATGATTTTAAGAGGATGCCTTGGATATATTTCCTCAAAGAAAAATTAGAAGGCTTTACAAAGTTTAAGCATTTAAATCTATTGTTGAAAATGAAAAGGGACCAAAAATCATATATGTGAGATTAGATAGACGAGGTGAATTTTGGTATTATGAGTTTGATACTTTTTTTGAAGATCAAGGGATTATAAGATAATATTCTACTACTAAGACACCCCAACATAATGGGGTAGTTGAAAGGAAAAATAGAATTGTCTAAGAAATGAGCAGAACCATGCTTCAAGATTCCAAACTATCATATGTTTTTTGGGAAGAGGTAGCTAATACATTAGTTTACATCTTAAATATATTTCAAGCTGGAGTAAATGGTGATAAGACTCCATATGAGCTATGGAAGAATAAAGAAGCTAATGTCAAACATTTTAGAGTTTTTGGGAGCAAGTGCTTTATCAACAGGGATGAAGAAAATCTTGGAAAATTTGATTCAAGATCTAATGGGGGTATGCTCTTGGGTTATTCCTCTATTATTTTTTCTTATAGATGCTTCAATAAGATACTTCATAGAGTTTTTAAAAGTTCAAATTTAAAAATTGAGGAAATAAGTGAAATCAAGAGGCCTAAATTGTAGATAAATAGCAAAATAGATAACCCTAACTCTAATGATGAAGGTATATATATTTAGTTATTTGATGAAGAGGAAGAAGTAAGACAAGACACTAGAGCTACATATAGGATAATATAAAAGGATCACCTAGAATCCCAAATAATTGAAGATTTGAATGCAAGTTTATAGACTATAAGGAGAATTTTGATCAATTAGAATCAACAAGACACATATTTATTATCCAATCTTAAACCTAAAACATTATTGGCAGCTATAAAATATGAAAATTGGACATGTGTAATAGATGAGGAACTCGATCAAATAGTAAAGAATGAAACATGGGATTTGGTACCTAGGCTAAAAGACAAAAATGTTATAGGCACTAAGTGGGTCTTCAAAAATAAGATGAATGAGAAAGGAGAAATCACAATAAATAAGGCTAGACTGGGATGTAAAGGATATGATCAAGTAGAAGGGATAGACTTTTTTTCCTATGGAAAGAATGGAATCTATTACACTATTCTTGTTATATGTTATCTTCAAAGGTTTCAAAGTTTACCAAATGGATGTGAAATCTACATTTTTGAATGAAAACTTAGATGAAGAAGTCTATATTAAGATACCTAAAGGTTTTTACATGAAAATTAATAAATACTATATTTTTAAATGAAATAAGGACTTATATGGTCTTAAACAAGCTCCTAGAGCTTGGTATGCTAGGTTAGACAAGTATTTATTGAGACAAAGCTTAAAAAGATGGGTAGTTGATAGTAATTTATACATTAAGATAAAAGGCAGTCATCAATTATTAGTGGTAGTCTATGTTGATGACATAGTTTATGGATCTAGCAATGATAATATGAGTACAAAGTTTGCAAATGTAATGGAGGTTGAGTTTGAAATGTTAATGTTGGAAAACTTTTTTTTCTTTTTAAGATTGCAAATTAACCAAATTGATGTATGGATATTCATTTCATAGGCATGATACAATAAGGATATGCTAAGGAAATTTGACATGATGGATTATAATCCAATGAGTACTCCAATTATCATAGGATAAAAGTTATGTAAACAAGATGACTCACTAAAGGTTGATCAAACCCTATATAGATGCATAATTGGAAGTCTTTTGTACTATAATAATTCTAGGTCTAATATCATGCAAGTAGTAAGCCTTGTAGGTAGGTTTAAACTTTATCCTATAGAGTCTCACTTTAAAGTAGTCAAAATAATCTTAAGGTATCTCAGGGGCACCATAAAATATGGTTTATGGTACCCCAAAAGCAAACAATTCACTCTAAGGATATACAATGATACAAATTGGGTAGGGTGTGTGGATGATAAGATGACTACTAGTGGTGGTGATTTCTTCATGGGTGAATGTTTTGGGTCTTGGCTAAGCAATAAGTAATCCTTTATATCCCTATCAACTAAATAAGTTGAGTATATAGTTTTTGCTTCCTATTGTACTCAAGTAATATAGATAAAAAAACCTTAAAAGACTATAAGGTAAGACAAAATTCACCTTATCGTGTCTATTATGACATTAATAGTGAAATTATTATCTCAAATAATCCTATTATGCACTCAAAAACTAAAAAAAATCCTATTATATATCATTTCATGAGAGAACAAGTGAGTAATCAAAGTGTTAAGTTGGAGTATGTGCTTATAAAAGAATAACTTTTAGATATTATGACTAAACCATTGAAAAAAGTAACTTTTAAATATCTATGACAAAGCTTGGGATTCATGTCCTTTTATATAAATAAATATAAGGTCATTTGTTAAGAAGGAGAAACAAGCTCATGAACTTGATTCAAAGGTTTGTAATGAAAATCTTCAAGAAATTTGTTCAAGGACATTGGTCCTAAAGGCATGTTTTAGTCGAATTTTGATGCTTGGTTTAAAAGGCCTAACCATAGAGTATGAAGGTAATATTGTTTTTTACTGTGAAGAATATTTTTAAAAGTGTATTACATTGGTTCAAATGTGTTAGGTTAGTCAAAAGAGCGATTTAAAACCATTCATTTAATTTGACCATTTTGCTTAGTGTGTGTTCATCATGTATAATTGATGATTTTAAGGTATTTAAAGCTAACCAAGGGTTGAGTATAATTGTATTTTATTTTTATAAGTGAAAATAGTGCTTTAAATATGTGATAATGATCACATTATTAGATGAAGGTGTTTAAGCATAGTGATAGGGGTATACACAGGGTCTATAGGCATAGTCATGATCTTTCCATGTGCCAAATGAAGATAGGTGAGTGTTCAAGATGAATTTATGGAATAGAAAGGTGTGTTGACCTCATACAATTTTATTTTAGGTGGTTTTAGGATTTTATGGCCTCTTGATGGAAAATTAAAGAATCTTAATACTTCTCAGGTATGATAATCCTTGTTAAAGGGCTAATAAGACAAAACCATTTGATGGTTATATGGGTAACCAAAGGATTAAAAACTAAAAAATTGATCAATTGGAGTGTATTTGTGACCTCCTAGTGTGAGAGACGTTTCAAAAGCTAATGTTGACTAGAAGATAGTAAGTTGATCCTATTTATTTTTTATTCCTTAGGTTTTGCACCTTGTGAGTTATTAATATTCCCAAAGGAGTTGAGGTTTGATGCTGCTTAATCAATTGAAATGGCCAAAAGGGTGATCAAAAAGTTCTTTACAGTCATCTGGAAGTGTATAGTTTTCCCTATCATTGAGATTTTATGTAAATGGAAGGCTAATTGGCAAGTTAGTTTGTGAAGGAGCTAGAATGTAAAGGAAGAGTTGGATGATGATTATTATCATGAATGATGGGTAATATGAGTTATATATATATATATACAGATATATATATATATATACAGATATATATATATATATATATATATATATATATATATATAAAGATATATATATACAGATATATATATATATATATACAGATATATATATATATATATATATATATATATATATATATATATATATATATATATATGTCTGTGTGTGTGTGTGTGTAATTTTAAAGTCATGAATGTACATACATAGAAACTTATGGCCTCTGCAAGGTTCATGTAGGGTTATTAGGCCTCTATACAAGGCTAGGTGATTCAAATGGACTTTTTGGTCATTTTATCCAAATTACCAAGGTATGAGTGTTCTTATATGAGTTTTTATTATATTTTAAGCATATTTATTGTTTCTAGTATGGATTTAACATTTTTTTTTGATCATAGAGCTGACTTATGAGAGAAAATTCGAAGACAACTATGAAGTTTCATCATGTTTGGAGATGGTATGAAATTGATTAAAGGGTGACCAAGTTCAAGTAACTTAGGGGGAGTAATTATAAGTGTTCTCAAGGTGTGATCAATCCTATTTTCTTGATATTTTTAATTTCTTCTTCATATAGTAGTGCATGGTCAAAGAAGAGTGTTGTCAATGAGCAGGCTTGAGGTAGTCATGGTAAGAAATTGTGTGCATAGTGATAGGAGTTTTATATCATCTATAAAATGAGATACATTATTTATTCTAGATTTTAAAACATTTAAAGTTCCTCAATATCAGTAGGTAATTCCACTTTGTCATTATGTCAAAGGCGGAAAAAGTGTTTGTAGAGGGAGAAAAAGTATGTGCATAGCTTTATTGTTGGCTTTGAAAAAATTTACACGTGTTTAAATAAATGAAAAATGGGGAGATTTTTTAGGTGTTTTTAATTATTTCCAAAATATGGACAATATTTTCCATGAGTTGATATGTATGCATGGTTCTCAATGATAAAGTATGCCTTAGTGATCATGCATGGACCTTGTAGTTTTTGCTTCGTTAGGCAAGATGATGGATGTTGGTGATGTGTGGACCATGTTTAAAGGGTTATATGGGGTGTAGAGATTAACTTATGTACTTTTATATTTTAAATTAATCCTTCTAATTAGTCTTATAAAGTCTAGGTTATCTTAGTAATCTTGGTATAATTTCCTGACTAAGTAGATTGATGATGTCAAAATTCACATGTGTGAAGGTGTTAAAAGAAAGTGGTCAAATGGGTTTGTTAAAATTTGTACCTAAATAATGGTTTTAAAAATTAAGGTCTTTACATGATGTTTATTAAAATTTATGTTGGTTCAAATTTTCTCTCCCAAGTAAATTTCACTAGTTTTCATAGTCAAATTTGAATTTAAAAGTGACCGATGGAATTCAAATATTTGAATTTACAAATGAGATCTAGTGTATAATGATTTATATATAAATTTTGATTATTAATGAATTTTATAATGGTGTAAAAATAAAAGTGGTAGATAATTTCAATAAAAATCCATTAAAATTGATTTAGAGGTTTGACTAGTCGTATAATTGCATTTATTATAGTTCAAACTTGACTAAGGGTTTGACTCTCTTTTGCAAGTGACTTGAGATGGATGTTTGATTTTTTATTGATGGTTTTTGGATGTTTCACGGTGAATTATATATTGGATATTTTTTATACTCCTTGAAGATAATTTATATGTATTTTTAAGGTTTGACCAATCCATATTTAGTATGAACCATTGCTTGAAAGTTGACTATTTATTTGTTCATGGTGTTTTCATACACAAGGCAATTGATTAAAAGTTTAAAGTGATGAATGAAATAAATATATGGTGTATAATGGGTCATTTGGAGAGGACATATGTGATTTGAAGTATTCTGGTGTTCCTATTTTTTCTTGGTGAAGTGTTAAAGAGATGAACAAGTCTCCATGGACCTAAAAGGGCTTCTTAGGCCTAATTGAAAGGTGTTTCTACTTAAGGGTGATCTATCTAAGCTAAGGTTGACCTATATAGGTGGTTTTTATCTTTTTATAATTAGGATATAAGCCTTAATTTCTATGTAATATCTTGTGGCTGATCAATAAGGTGGTGATCATGAAGACTCTATAAATAGCTTAAATACATATGAAGGCTTATAAAGTTGAAAAATGAAGAAAAGAGAAGTGTGAGTGTGTTTGGTGGATGAATTGAAGAGAATATTAGTGCAAGGATTATGTTTTTGACATACTAGTAATATTTATGATGTTGTAATAGTTATATTATAGGTTTTAAGATTGAGGATGAGATAATAAGTATAAAGTGATCCAAAAGGTTGTTCTAGATGCATTTCTTATGTGTGGAGGCTTGACAGATTGTGAAGGGTTGAAGAGAATTTATATTCTTTATTTATCCATCATATTTGAATGTAATTATATTTTTTTATGTTTTTATATCATAGGTGTTGTTTGGGTACTCAACATCTAGGACAAGTGGGTGTTTGTTCATGCTTATGGGTTGGTGATGCTTGTGAAGTGGGTGCTTCACTAAAGTATCTTGTTTTTAAATATATTATAGGACTATAGTCCAATTTTTTTATATACTTTAGAGTGGGTTTGATCCTGCATGAGGGTTTCGTACATAATTATTATGTTTTGTGCTTTTATATTTCATAGTTTCCTTTGTTCATTACAATAATTGGTTTGTATGCTTCATGAATTCTTATGCTACATAGTTAAGAGTTTGAAGTTTTAGAATTATAATTTAATTTAATGCATCACTAATTCATCCCCCCCCTCTCCATGATTTTATCTATAAAATATTCAACATGTCTTCATGATAGTTGTCAAGCTTCCACTAACTCATTAGTGTCTCTGTGAATCCTAATGGTATCACCCCTTACCATAGGTAGTTAGAACACCATGAACTCAAGAGATTTATAGATCTTCAATCCACTCTTCTCAGCCATCTTCCAATCATGAGAATGCTATTCCTTATATATAATCAACTGTGACTTGACTGCAGCATTTGACTCATCCACCTTGTCATCCTTATTCTTCTCTTTGATTACCTTATCAATATATGCAGATAACACATATTATTGACATTACTTCAAATATAATCCTTACTATACCTTAAAACATAGTCCATTTTGACTAGTATACTAATCATGACTCACCTTGACTATATTTGGTTTACATATAAATGTTTACCCCTTCTCATTTACTCTAGGAGATCTATAGACCTTGTTATGTCTTCAGGGCCTTCTAACTCTATTATGATAGAATATTTTAATGTGTATCATATTATGAAAAGTAAAGAAAACAACATTATTGTTATGAAATCTTTACTAACAATTGATTATCCCATGGTCCCATGATAAATCATCCCTTGAAATGATTATACAATTGCTTGCTCTATGACCAAAGATATGACAAGAAAAAAAACAACCATTGAAAGAATAGGAATACCTCATTGCATTAGGATGTTTGATTGGTATCTTGATACTATATTTCATGTTGGTTCTCTTAACATGTTCTATATTATCACACTCTTTCTCAAACTTTCTCATCTTGTCTATGAGATTCTCATGCTCAACCTTCAAGTAATCTAACTATGTCTTCAACTAATCATACTTATCTTATTTTGATCTAAAATTTGTATTTATATCTTCTAACTGATTATTAAGATCCTTGATGGTATTATCATATGTTTTATCTTATTTTACAATGTCACTCTTTAAGGTACATATTTATTACTTATAATTCTTCACCATAGATCTCAATTCATGTTTCATCTTCATTTGATTCTTTAAATCATATAAGGCACTTATGAGCTCAACTTCAAGATCTAATTAATATTCACCTTCTTTAATATCTTAATAGACTTATTCATCATAAATTTTATCTTATTCTTTGAAGAAACGTACTTCTTTAGCCAATAATATAACTCCATTTCTAACTTGATCAACATAGTCATCATCATCATAATAAAATCATTATCACTTCCCTTAAATTAATTCTTCTTACCTTCAAAAATTTTCAACATCTCTCTTACATACTTATCTTGTGAAATTAATTGATCTTAATTGCTATCATGATAAACACTATCATCATCACAATCTATGCTTGCTCTTTTAGGATCTCCCTTAGGCTATTAGGTCTACTTCAGATGACCATGCTATAGTACAAATTTTTGTAACCAAAATAACCAAGGGGGTTATGGGTGAAGAAGTATTAAAAACCTTTATTTCAATTACACTTATGAAATCATGGACCATTCAAACAAACATATAGATATAGCAAGCATAAGTAACTATCCACATAAGAATGAAACACAATAACACATCACACATGTGGTAAAAATATAATGGGAATAAAACCCACTAATATATTGAAATTTACTAAAAACAAAATTTACTTAAGAACTAACTCCACATGGAATACCAACCCCAACTAGCCAAGAACCCACTTGACTAGGCTTTAGAAAGCACCAAATTACAAGGAGGCAGCAACCCCCTAGATGAATCAACACCAACTCAACCAAATAATTTATTTTATAAAATTTATAACACTATGTTTCTCAACCAATAAATTATGACCACCTATTCATCTATTCACACTCTTATCCCTTTCAAACTACTATCTAGGCCTCTTCACTCATCTAGGTCTCTTAAAGACTGATTAAGTCATATAACCTTGATATTCATACTCAAACCTCATATTATATATTCAATAAAGTCACTATAATATTTTTTTTATAATACCTCCTTCCACTCTATGATCTTCTATCTCTTTCACTCCTTTAAACATACTCAAATAGGCTTAAAACTACCTTATACAAGACTCTTGCTCATACACCTCTTGGTCAAGCACACAAACTTGAGAAATTATATTGGACACAAAATAATTCTTATTAAAAGTTAAAATTAATAATAAATCATCACATTATGTTTTCCATAACATATATATACGAAATCCATCTTTAGGTCTCATGGAGACCTAATTCCATTAGGCCTACTTTCGGTCACATTACCTTATGACATGTTGGAACACTCTTCATAGCTATAAATTAGAAAAAAAAACCATAAAATAATAAAATATGCCTTATAAAACATCCTTTTAATATCATGATACTTTTTAGATCCAAACATCACTTGAAACACTCCATTAACATTGTTTATATTAGGCCTTTGAAGACATAAAACAATCTACCTTAAATAACTGAAGATAAAAAATAATTTATCCTCAAAAAAATGATAATAAATCACTTAAAAATAACATAAAATACCTAATAAATATCACCATATTCTTTAAATAATTCAACTCAGGGCAAAAAGGCTTTAACTCATCTCTTCAGTATGCTCACTTAGAACTACCAAGATTGTCAAAGACACAATCATGAAACATTGACCTTCTAACACCTATATATGGAATATAAAGTACTTAAAATGAATTAAATGGATCATATTTCATCTATATAACATCTTAAAATATAAATATCATATGGTCTAATGGTAACTATTGGTCTTATAGATCAATTTGTTGACCTCACTACACACAAACCTTACCAAGCTAGATAAGCCATTTTGGCTTCATCATTTTGACCACTTACACTATCTTTGAAACTCATAAAATACATTTAAATGAAAAATAAGTCATTAAAAATAAATTAATTCACTTTAATCAATAAATATACCCTTAAAACACTTATAACCACCTTCTCATTATTGCTCAAGTTTTGTATAATTTGCTTTATTAGGCATGTGTGCCAAAAAAAAAATTCTTACAAGAATGAAGATGAGTCATACTTAAGACACTAAAATATTATAATATAATTACACATATAGATTATAAATTAACTTATGGTCATATTAAATTTAATCATACACTTCCAATCATAAGATAAGGCTTCAATAATACCTCCGTAACTCACTCACTCAAAACTACCAGATTACCTCAAAACATAGTCATGATGAGTCAGACCTCCAAAACCTGTATAGAGATTTTAAATTAATTATTATTAATTTATATGATCATATTATATAATTATACAATTTTTATAAATAAATATCAAATGGTCAAATGGAAAATATTTCTCTTGTAGACCAATCTCATGACCTTATATCTCACTATCTTATCTAAACTAGATAGGTCAACTTGTGAGAAAATTTTTCACTAGAAACATGAATTGAAAATATTATTTAAATAATTAACATATATTAAAATTATTGAAATATATATATATTCACTTTGTTTCATCATTCTATCATGTAAACACATTATAATTCATCTTCTTACGGTTGTCTAGGTTTTTCACTATTTGAACCATTAGGCCTATTAGTGACTAGCTAATTTGGATGATCAGTTTAAAAAACATAAGGGATATGAAATTTAAAAAAACCATGAGTTAAATAAAATAAAATTCTCTACCTTCTCCATTCAATCATTTTCAAACTTTTTCTAATATAACTTTTGACATCTACAATAACTTTTTTAGAAATAAGGCTATAATTCAACATTTTCTCTCTCCTCTCTCTAACCAATATCACCTTGAGGTACATAGGAGAGTCCAATACAAGATAAAATATCTTATCTAAGAAAATAAATTCATCCTTATCACTTTTGAGTAACATCTTTAACATTTGTTCTTTATTAGGGTTTTAAGAGGGTTTGAACAAGTTTCCACTGTTAACAATAATTTATAATACATAACCCCCCAATCCAAAAACTAATAGATATAGTTTTTATCTAGGAACCTTATACATATACCATTAACTAATTATGTTCAAATATGAAGGTTTGATAAGCTGATGATCACATTAAAATCCTTCTTAGGTTGATAACCCTTCATTCTAAGCACTCGAGAAACCTCCAAACAACTTTTCATGCATTGTCTTTCAAACTAGAACCTAAAACATCATGTATATGCATTAAAAAAATAATTAATTTTTTAAATGATTATATGAGATAAAACACCCTAAAATATGATCATGAGCCTTCATTATGCCACACACTCTCTCTTTTCTCTCTAGACCATGAGTTATAAACCACATTAGGCCTTAAAACTAACCTTCATGCCTCTTTACATGAACTAAACACATCAATTTCATAATAAAAATATAAATATCATGGAATAAAACCTATCTCATGCGTAAACAGTTCCATACATCCTTCACATGCCTTGCCAACAAATCATGATAACTCATTAGGCCAAGTAAGTTCTAAGTATAGAAAAAGATATAATGTCTTACCCTCAAAGACCCACCTACAACACTTACAAAGGATTTTACACATAATTAAAAATCCCATACAATGCCAGAAAACTTCTCACTTGCTTGAGATCACTTAATTCACTATGTTACTTATGCATACTGATCTGGGCAACACTTTAGGTGACCACTCGGGTGGCATAAATGATTCGAGCAACCATTTGGATGACCATTCGGGTGACAGTTAATTCCTCGAATCTTGTATTGTTTTCATTCTTGGAAGTCACATTGTCGGTGATAGTTATTTCCTTGAGCCATTATGTCCTTGAGAACTGTAGTAATTTAATTCTATTATTTCTCTCGATCCACTCATTCTAAAAAGTTCATTATTGGATAGGGAATAATGATTTAGTCATGATTTTTACCACTATTACTTCTTAAACTCGACATTTCAGTTAAATATTTTTTTTGGATACAATATTGTTTATAAGTTTTAGGTGTTATTATATTAATAAATAATGAAGTTATAATTTTCATTTATTTAAAATTTTGATATTAATGGATGCAAGTTCTAGGTGTCATGGTACAACTCTATTTTTATTTAGAGTCAAATTCTTGATTTTGCATATACTAAAAGTTATACACAAAGTTAAAAATTATAAATGGACCTCAAAGTAATTAACATTATTTTAATTTTTATCTGAATCTAACATGTCCTTGGTGTCTTATGAAGTGTTAGTAGGACCAACATGAGTAGGTAATTAGGATGGGTTGGTTGACACTTTATTGTGTTTTAAATAGGTTTCTTTATCATTTTTAAAATAAAATATGGATTGAGAAAGGTATAAAACCTACTATATTGATGGCATAAATATTCATGTTTAGTAAATTATAATCAAAGGAAATCATTTGATTTTATTTTAAATATGAACTAGTGTAACCTTATAAGTTATTTCCATGATGAAGTCCTCGTTCAAAATTATTAAGTGGTTGAATATTTTTATTATTTATATTATGGAATATTTTTAGTTATTTATGGATAATTTCATAATTATAAAAATATATTTTGTCCTTTTTATTATAAAATGCAATATGTTGATAATGAATATGAATATGAGTACATTAAGGTTATTGGTTGAATTCATCATATGTAGTCTATGGTTTTAACACTATGATATTCCATTTTCATATATTAAGTTCTATAAGGAAGTTTGGAGAGGGCAAAAGAGAATTAGTTACCCTTGATGAGGTATTTTTTTAACACATAATTTTAACATAATAGACTCTAATATTTCTAATTAGCCTACATCTTAAATGACACAATCAAGGAATGTTACATTTAATTTTAGGTCTAATGAAAATTATTTTTAAAAAACATTAAGAGGTGAATAATCTTTGATTAATTTTGAGTTCTTTTTAGTACATTGTTAATAAAAATGAATTATTGAGATTTATGTCTATAATATTTTAATTGAGAGGTATTTTATCTATTTCAACCAACCTTCATTGATAGTGTGGGACCTAAACATGTTTTTATCTACATTTGATATTTGTATGGTGTGATTTTATAAATTAGAATGTCAAATTTCTATAATAAATTATTATTTTTACAAAAAATAACTTATTATAAGAAGGTTCATAGCTCGAATAATTTATAATTTTTAAGTTTGTAGTTTTGAGTTTTTTACATTAGGTATTATATCCCAAGTTCCAAATCTATGGATCTTTGGGGAATTATTTTTGGTCTATATTTTAGTTTTTGTATCTTATGATGGCGAGGACATGAAATAGTAGAGGTGGAATTTCTAAAAATATTTCCCATAGAGGTAAAGGTGGTAGGAGAGTCATAAGAATAAAAAGGGGACTGATCTCCCTTTGGTGGTCATAAATAAAAATAATGTTGAAAATAATTACAAAAAAATAACATTAATAAATAATAGTGAATGATGACATTATAAATAAAATCATGTTTATGATCTAAACATCCAAGATAAAAGTGGATGCACATGGTCAAATATTATCCAATGTTGAAGGCCATGGTGAAAATTGTTAAGTGGAGGAACACATGGTTATATATTTTGAACAATATGAACCCCAAGTTTTCATTGGACCTATCTCCCACCTCCGACTTGTGTTGGAGTAAATTATAGTGATTCCATTAAAGAATTAATGGTAAATTTGTAAAAGTATTTCACCATGTATAATATTAGTTCCAATGTTAACACTCACATTTTGGCCTACCAATTGGTGGGTGATATAACATTATCATAGAATAATATATATTATCTCAATCGATGTGATCTTATAAAACTTACTTAGGAAAATTTTGAAAATTAGTATAGAAAAAGGTGATTAAATGTTACCCATGAAGAGTAAAATGCTATATAATTTTAGCTTATGAAACAAGGTGTTATGACTATGGTAGAGTATGAGAATAATTTTCTTAGTATCTTAAATTATGTGAATTATGTAAATGAAGAGGAAAAATTAAGAAAGTTAAATTTGGAATTTTAGGATATTTTAATTTAGGATATCAATATGGATAACCCTCTTAGTTTGGCTACAAAAATTGAATCTGCTTACTGAGCAGAAGATATAGAAGTCTTTCCTCAAGGCAAGACAAGAGTTTAAGAAATATAGGTTATTATCTAAGCCTAGTAATCCTAATTATAATATTTTAAATAGTTTTAAAATAAAATATCATAATAATACATTTGTGAAGCCTACTAATTTTGGTAGATACTATAATTTAAATAATAGTCCCAAGCCTTTTGATAGGAAAATGTTGGGAATAATAAGTAGCCTCAAGGTAAATCCCATAGACTAACCACTAGAGATAATATTATTCCCTTACATATATAGATAATAATGTAATGTTTCTAATATGGCAATAAACACTACATTAAATATTACCCATTGTTGTGTAATATTCAACTAGAAAATATTCAAGTCTATGGTATAGTTGACAATTGGAATGTGGACATGTAGTCCACATTGATTGAAACTAGAAGTATTATTTTTATCTTTCATTTGAAAATTTTAATTTTTTATGGTTCCATCAATAGATTTATTTAAAATTATATTGCTTATAAATACAAAAATAAACCATTTAATCTAATATAATGTTGTGATGTACACTTTGGCATAGGCAAACAAATTTATATTAGAGTCTTTAAGTCCAATACAAACTTATTTTTATCACCATTGGGGTCTTATGAATTTATTTTGGATATGTATTGGATTAAAAAACATAAATCTAATATTTATGTTTTTACCAAGAAGGGTCAATGTTTTAATGACATGGAAAACTAGGTGGATATCCAAGGCACTATGAAACATGTGGTTTATAAAATTATTTCATCCACATAGCTGAAAAGATCAGTTCATAAAGTTTGTAAGTGTTATATTATGAAAATAAAATAAGTTCCTATGGAGAAATGATACAAACTAAGGTACTATATAATATTAATAGAATTTGAGGATCTATTCCCCAAATAACATCAAGGATTCCCACTAAAATAGAATCTAAGTTTTCTCTAGATATTATACCTAGATTTGCACCTACATCAAAGGCTCCATATCATATGAATGCATTAGACTTGAAGGAATTGAATGTTCACCTACAATAATTTTTTTGGACAAGTGTATCACCTTGGGGATATCTATTTTTTCAAAAATAAATATGGAACCACGAAATTTTATTCATTGATTATATAAATTTAAATAAAGTCATAATAAGGAATAAATTTCCTATTTCTAGCATTGATGATCTCTTTTATCAGATGAAGGAAGTTACTTTATTTTATAAAATTGATCTTCGATCAGGGTATTATCAAATTTATATCAATGATGAATACCTATACATTTTTTATTTTGAGTAAGGTATGGTTATTATGAGTTCATTGTCATGATATTTGGCTTGACTAATACATATACTATATTTATGAACTTAATAAACATCATCTTGAAATATTTATTATATCACTTCGTGCTAGTGTTCTTGGATGATGTTAATGTTTATTCAAATAATAAAGTGAATATGAGTAGAACTTACACTTGGTATTGAAAGTATAAGGCAAAACAAACTATATGGTAAACTTTCTAAGTGTACTTTTAACCAATAAATATTCCATTACTTTTGGCATGTTATTTCAAAGAAAGGGAATTATATTCACACTTCTAAGATAAAATCCATTAATGAGTGGAATGATCCAAAAAATGTGCATGGATTAAAATTTTTATGGGTATATATTGTTATTATAAAATATTTTTTAAATTTTTTATAGAATATCTAACCCTATCACTTCATTGTATAAAAAAACAAAAAAATTGTTCTAAATCCTTAGCATGAGGAAACCTTCAAAAAATTTAAGTAACTATTAACTTCTAACCCTAATCTTATTATTATAGATCCTAATTACAATTTAAATATTTGTGTATATGCATGTACTATTGGCACTGGAGATATTTTGACACAAGATGGAAAAGTTGTTGATTATGAATCTCATAAAATCAAGGCACATGAGAAAAACTATCTCACCCATGATCTTGAGTTTGTAGTTTTGGTGAATGAACTCAAGTAATGGAATCATTCCTTACTTGGTAAGAATTTCAAGTTAGAGTCTTATCATTAGATCCTTATAATATTATTTTCTCAAGATGAACTAAAAGCAAGGTAGCATATATAGCCAATGTCCATTAGTTATTTTCACACTAAAGTTGATTATGTCAAAGGAAAATAAAATAGGGTTGTTTATGTCATTAGTAGAAGGAATTAACTTGTTAAAATTTTCATTTTATAGTCCATTTTTATAACCTTTGTTCTATAATAGTAGAAAACAAATGTTTTTTGCAATGAAAATCATGAAAATTTGGCCAAGAGAGTAGTATAGAAGTATTTTTTTGAATACTCCTTAGACTCATATGGAATTTTGAGGTATAAAAATAAAAATAAATGTTCCAAATTATATAAATTTAATAAATAAACTATTAAAATAAGTTCATATTACACCTCATTTTTCTCACCCATGTGTCTTTAAAATGAGACATAAACTCAAAAGATTTTATTTGTCTTATATTAAATAAAGATGTAGTTTTTGTGTAAAAATGCTTAAGTGTTGGCATATCAAAGGTATTTTTTTATCCAAGTTCTTTTTTGTATCCACATTAACTTATAAATAACATGTGGGCTATAATTTCAATGGATTTTATTTCAGGATTTCCCAAGTCTCAATGGAGGCATAATACAATACTTGTTATTATTGATAAATTTAATAAGGTTACATATTTAATTGTGGGAAATATGATTTATGATGATGACACTTTTAATATTTTTTTATGAAGGAAGTTTTTCACCTTTACGGTGTTCATTAGGTTATTATATTAGATAGAGATAAGTTATGGACTTCAAGGTTTTGGTAAACCTTGACTGTTATATTTAGGACACACTTCAATTTTAGTTTAGCTTATAACATATAAATGGATGTATATATAGAAATGTTTAACCAATTTTTAGAGTAACTGGTAAGAATGTATGTCATATATCAACAATATAAGTGCGAATACTATCTCCACTTGGTAGTGTTTTCTTATAACAAAACTTATCACTTAGTGATAAAAATGGATAATTTTGAACATTTATATGTTTTTAAATTATGTTTCCTAATTTATGGTATGGATTGGAAAATATAGTGTTTATAAGTCCTAAAATTATGCAAGAGTATGATATCCAAATTATTCTTCTTCATTGAAGGCTAAAATTCACCTCTAATCGGCATAAGAGTTGTGTTGATTTAAAAATATCTCAAATAGAATTTGAGGTCATTTAAAAATTATTTATGAGTGTTAAACCTTATTAAATATGAATAAATTTTGGTATTACATATAAACTAGCTCCATGATTTGTCAATCTATTTTAACATTTCAAAAAATATTATCTCTATTACCTATCGAATAGTTTTCTCTCCTTCCCTTTATAGATTTCATGATGTGTTTCATGTTACTTTGATAATATTATATGTACCTTATCCTTATCATGTTTTTTATTAGAATAATATATATGTGTCATAAAAGGAGATGATATAGCTATACCTAATACGAGTCTTCGATCATAATTGTGTCAAACTATGAAATAAATACATTCAACATGAATAGTCTAATAGTCCAAATTAGAAAACTTATACTTGGGAATATGAGAATATTTTCAAGCATCATTTCTCACCTTGTTAATATGGCCTAACATGGAACTTTTTATTAGATAGAGTGAATTCCATATCCCATCTTTTTGAGACCTAATAAAGTACTTGGTGTACCTTATCAAATCATGTGATGATGATCTATGAGTCATTATGATTTTATTTCATGTTTATATTTAATTTATAGTATTATATTTTTGATAAATGCACTAGTGATGTATTTTTCATGATTTAAAGTATATTATATGGATGAGCTATGTCATAAGGTGGAAGAGTTCAACAAACCATCACATAAAATGGTCTACATGTATAAAAGAGTGAGTGAAAAAAAGAGTTTTTAGTTATTCAAAAATTTCATTACTTGTGTGCTTTGTATTATTATACTTATGTTATGTTTAATTATTTTATTATATCTTTTTTAAGAATTTTTCATTGACATTGAGAAAATTATGCTCACTATTTAATTTTTTGTACCACTTATATGGTGTTGGTTGTTATGACTATTTAAAGCATGATGATGCTTAGATAGAAACAAAGGTACAAAGTCTTGTGTCCTTAGTATTCACATTACTAAACATAGAGATTAGTTTATATAATGCCGTGTAAAATAAATAATTTTATTGAAATCCTTAGCTAAGGTCATTCCACTAATGATTATTACATATTTTAAAATTTGATTAAAGTCATGATCAAGAATTTGGTTATGGATTAAGACATGATAAATGATTATAAATTATTTTTTTAAATCCAAAAGGTGTCAACCATGGTTTAAATGTAATATAATTAAGTTAAGGTAGAGTGAAAATTATAAGGAAAGATAAATAAGGTAGATTTCATGATATACATACCCCATTACAATGGCATTATGAGGTTTTCTATTTTTGACATCCATGATTTTCTAGTCATGATGGTTAACTCATGAGAACATAGTTATTATATTTTAATTTTTTTATAAGAAGATATATAAACACAATCATAGGAAGAGAATAACACAAACCATGGCATAAAAATTTGATAAAATAGGATAATTCAAAAAAATAGTGGTTTTGGGATCGAGTATTTTTTTTTTATATAAATAGAGTTGATTTTACTCTCCTTTTTACTCATTTTCATTTATATAGAAAATATTTTATTATTATATATCACCTCATTCTTTTACACTTCAAAATTTTGGACTATGGTTATTCCTCTTAATTCTTTACCTTTTCCCACTTTCATAAGTCTCACATCTGCTATATCTTTATGCCCCTTGGCTTATATCTCTTAGTCTAACCAATAATATATTAATGAACCAGGCCTTCTCTCTTGGTAAAAATGATTATAATGTACTTATCTTCCAACTTTGAAAATTTTGAGCCTGTATGTGCTTCCCTAATCCTAATATACTAATGTCTATGATAGACAGTAGTGTCAACACTACTATATGATCCTGATGCAAGAGTCTAGTTCATTAAACTCATCAATTTTCAAATAAACCATATCCTAATGGTTATAATAAGTGAGTTAATGTGATTTATTACTCCAAAGGGATTGGTATAACTACAATATCAACCTTCATTCATTCCTCAACTAGGTATACCTAGTAAAAGACCAAAGATACAAAGTTAATTTATTAAAAGCACACTATCAAGAAATTAATTAAACAAACCATTCATATTTATATACTATTTAGAGGTAAAACATGTATATAGGTATATATTAATAAAGGAATATCCCAAGATCCCAATTTTATAAGTTACAATCTAGGTTACTGTTGTACTTGATTTGCACAACATTTCATGATTCACACACAATCCAACACATAGGGCATAACTACATAAGTATGAGGCCCTCAAATGGAGTATTAGATATATATGTAGTGTCTTATAATAGTGGGGTATTTAAGATCAACTCAACACCATGTTTCTACTAATACATTTTCTCCAAGGTCACTATGAAGATGGAAAACTAGGGTTTTTTAATTTCATGAGTGACTGTCCATGACCTACATTTGAATGTACCACAGTGAAGGCCAAGTAAAACCTAAAAACATCTAGGTGGTTTCATCTTGTTATAGTAAGTATTTTATACATGACACTAGCATCAAACCTAGAAAGTAGCATTAGCACAACCATCCCAAGTAGACATTAGTGTCTAGAGCACTAGAAGCATTAGATCAAAAAATTTCAAACTCTTTCATAAGATATTTCCTACCTCCTTTGAACCTTTCCTAGATCCATAATTTCATTAGATTTAAAACAAGTTAATTACATCAGTTCATTATCATTTATATATCTATAATAACTATACTTTTAATATTTAGATTATCTCAACATAGTAAATTTATTGTATGGTTATATATGAGTTCAACATCTAATTTGCCTCCTATAGATATAATTATCACCCTTGTGTCATTTTCATTTATATATACCCCTTCAATTCAAATCTATAGTTAACGATAAGATCACCCTAGATCAACATTTTAGGGTTAATCATTTGGTGGACCCAATCCATGTGAATGGAAAACAAATCTAATACAAGACTTCCAAGCCTCCTAGGGTTTCAACTTATTGTGATGTATTTTTAGATCTTAAACTTTACCCTAGGGTTATTCCCTAGGGTAATCATTTATATATACCCCTTCGATTCAAATCTAGAGTTAACGATAAGATCACCCTAGATCAACATTTTAGGGTTAATCATTTGGTGAACCCAATCCATGTGAATTAAAAACAAATCTGATTCAGGACTTCCAAGCCTCTTAGGGTTTCAACTTATTGTGATGTATTTGTAGATCTTAAACTTTACACTAGGGTTATTCCCTCCTTTGGTCACAATGGATTCATGTTCATATGTTTAAAAGTGGATCATTTATTGATTGGCACATTTCATCCTCCAAACAAATCCTTTTTAAATTTTACATAGACATTTTCTACTTTGGTTGGTATAATAAAAAAATGTCTTTTTGTTTACCAAAAATTAGTACATATTTCTCAATTTTTATAATTTAATAATTATAGTAAATATTATAATATAAGGTGAATGGTGTACTTATGTTGAACCTAATTTATGGGTTTCATAAAAAATAATATTGTATTGAAAAACCTCTTTTAATTTGTGAAAAATTGTTTGGAGTTTACAAATTCAGCATTTTAATATTTTTAGTAAATGTAGATCTACATGTCATACATGAACTTTTGTTTCCCTATTTTCCTAGGTTTGTATCATTTCATTATTTCACAGAAAAACCTATATCATATTCTCAAGAAACTCATCCAATAGTATAAAAAAGTGTAACCTTATTGTATCATGATCGATTCCTCCCTTTCATTTTCACGCCTTTATTATCATGTTCTCATATAAAATTTTAGAACATTTCAAATGGATACAAAGAAGATCATTCCTTCTCTTAACCCAAAGGAGGGTGTATATCTTATTGCTCTAACAAAGTCTAGGTTATCACTTATTTAAGGGGTAAGGTTTCCAACCTTATAGTTTTAAATGAAGTTATTCAATCTAAAATACCTAGGGTTTGTGCTTTTGAAACCCGAAAGGAACAAATAAAAACTATGACCAAGCTAATTAAAGAGTCACAAAATCAAAATCAGTCTCTAAATTCAAATCTCACTTTATTGAAAACTCATTTAATATAGATATAACATACCTTATGCTATCATTAACCATGTGTTTGAATCTTCACATGCCATTCATGTGCCTAATAAAAATAAATATTAGAAGATAAAACCAAATTCCCCTAATCACAGTGATTCTAGAAGTGAACAAAGGCCTACCAATAATTCAAGTGAGATTATAATGAGTATTATTATACATAATTTGGTAAAATTACCTCCCATTAATACTGTACAAAAATACAAATATTAATATGCATATCATAGAATGCCTAGTCACCATATCAATTATTGTCTTGCATTGAAAAGAAAGATATAAAGGATAACTTATCATAAATCAATGGTTAAAAATGAAAAAAAATGGTTAAAAAAAGAGAATAAAACACAAAAGGAGGAAAATTTGCCACTTATACCTTAATATTTAAATGATACATCATTAAATGTGGATGAGACTTCATATCTTATGCAAGTTCCTAATGTTCAAAATTCTCAAAAAGACACACCAAGCATTCCAAAAAATGATCTAAAGAAAAAAAAATTGAAATAACAATCCCAAATGGTAATATGAACAATAGAATATCTACATATTTTTCTAATTTATTTCTCATAGGTTGATAATGATGAAAATAAATAAGAAAAATCTATTTCCAAGATTGAAGTTCTAACCTATGGTGAGGTTGGTTTTTCAGACACAGATACTCAAATTGTGAAACCATTTATTTAGAAGGAATTTATTCAAAACAAACCCCCATTTATCATAAAATTATTTTACAATAATGATTACATTGATGGATATGATCCTAATAATATAGAATATTGGTATGATCATGACCATTTAGATTATGGAACATGTGAATATGGAACATATGATACATGGAATTCATAGAGTAATACCTTTGATGAGATCCTTGGGTTATAGTGGCACTTTTCCTTTTTATTTCCAAAAATTCAAAAAATACAAAAAAAAAAGAAACTTTCAAAAATACAAAAAAATAAAAAATAAAAATAATTGGCACCTACATGTTCTATTAGCTCTATCTCATCTATGTGTTAGTTCCATATTGATGAATGACATATTTAGTAACTCATTCATACACATATGCATCAAACTTATACTTGAGTTTTATGTAATATATATTTTATCTATCCCTATTTAATATGTTAGGCCTTCCCTCTACTCATGTCATGTAAACATTAGGGGCATCCACTTCTTTTATATTGATACACACAAGTTATATGGTTTGACAATCACATTTTAATATCATGTTTGAGCTTAAATATGTACTTACAAATTAATTTATATATTAATATATGTTACATAAGGTACTTTTTAATAAATACACTTGATAATTTTTCTACTCAGGTTCGTATAATAAAAACGTTCTTTTTATTTGCAAAAACTTGGTACAGATTTCTTAACTTTTACAATTTACTAGTTTTACTAAATATTGGAATACAAGGTGAATGTTTTATTTATGTTGATCTTAATTTTTGGGTTTATTTAAAAATAATATTTTATTATAAAACCACTTTTACTTTGTCAAAATATTGTGTGCAGTTTACAGATTTAAATTTTAATATATTTAGTAAATGTATATCTACATGTACTTTTGTTTCCCTATTTTCTTGGGTTAATCTCATTTCATATTTTAATATAAAATCCTATATAATATTTTAAAAAAATCCAATAATATAAATTTTTATATCCTTATTTTATCATGATCGATTGCTCCCTAGTATTTGCAATCTTTTCTTATCTTATTCTCATATCAATTTTTGAAACATTTCAAATGGATACAAAGTAGATAATTCCTTCTCCTAACCCTAATGAGAGTGATATATATCATCCCTCTAACCATGTATATTCTATCACTTATCTAAGGAATAATTTATCCAACCCTATAGTTTTTAATGAATATGTTCAATTTAAAATACCAGTAGGGTTTGTGCTTATGAAACCTTGAAGGAAAAAATCAAAACTATGACAAAGATAATGCATGAGTCACAAAATCAAAATTTGTCTCTAAATTCTAAGATCACTTTATCTCAAAATCATAATTCATATGTAAATAATCCACACTATGCCAGTGTTAACCATGTGTTTGAATTTTCATATGCTAATTATGTGGCTAATAAATATCAATATTTGAAGCCAAAACCAAAGTCCCCTAATGACAATGATTCTACAAGTGAACAAAATCCTACCAAGAATTCAAGTGAGATTTTAATGGAGATTATTATAAATAATATGATAAAATTGCCTCATATACATTCTATACAAGAATCTAAATACTAATATGCATATCATAGAATGCACAATCACCATAGTGATTGTTGTCTTGTATTGAAAAGAAAGTTACAAATGATAACTTGTCATAAATTGAAGGGTCAAAATGAACAAAAATGGGTAACAAAAGAGTATAAAAAATAAAATGAGGCACATTTACCACATCTACCTCAATATTCAAATGATACATCATTAAAGGTGGATTAGACTTGACATGATGTGAAAGTTTCCAATGTTTCAAATTCTCCAAAATACATACCAAATAATCTAAAAAGGGATCCAAATAATTTTTTTTGAAATAAAAATACCAAATGGTAATGTTACAAAAATACAAAATGAATCTTTTTAAAATGGGTAAGAGAAGATGTGCATTTTTCCCCGATTTTATATCCCACAAGTTGCCAATGATGAAAATAAACATGAAAAATATATTTCTAAGAACAAAGCTCCAACCTATGGTGAGGTTGGTTTTTCATTCATATATACTCAAATTTTCAAACCTTTTATTCAAAATCCATTTATTCAAAACAAACCCCCACTAGTCTTGACATTATCCTATAATAATGATTACATCAATGATTATGATCCTAATAATATATAAGATTGATAGGATCATGCAAAATATTACATGATACATGGCATTTATAATGGAATATCTTTGATGAGATCCTTGGGTTCTAGTGGAACTTTTCATTTTCTATTCTTAAACTTCTAAAAAAATCAAAATTTTAAAAAAATCCAAAACATTTTTGGCACCTACATGTTTTATTATATCCATGGCTTCTATGTGTTATTTTCATGTTGATGGATGGCATATTCAATAACACTTGCGTACACATATGTGTCACACTTCTACCTGGGTATGATACATACATACACATATACATAATCTATCCCTGTTTTAGATATTGGGCCTTTCATCTACTCATGCCATGTAGACATTGGGGGCATCCACTTATTTTATATTGATACACACAAGGTATATGGTTTGATGATGACATTTTATTATCATGTTTGAGCTTACATATGTACTTACACATGAATTTGTCTATGATTATATCTTTCATAGGGCACTTTATATGAAATACACTTGATATTTTTTCCTAACACGTTGATCAATGGGATAAAATGATATATTTATGATGGTTACTTATCATTTCTTTTATTCTCTTCATTAAGTGTCTTGTCATGCTATTGTATTTCTTGTTCAAGCATTTGAATATGCTCCTTTGATTCTGGCCCATGTGCCTATGTATGATTTCTTTGACATTTTCCTATGTCATGGTTTTTTTTATGGGAATTTTAATATGTCATCCTTTCCTTTATGGACATTTGACTAAGTCATGTCCCTTTGATTTTACAGTGTTTGAACAAGCCCCTTTTTTATGGTCTTCTTAGACCATTACCTTTTTACTTGATTTTGAGTTCTCTTGTGTGTGTGGTTCTTTATTTGTTGATCTTATATATATATATAGGTTTCCATGATATTTAAACATATTCCTTATATAATCTACATGGTTACATTCACAGATTATACAATTGTCTTATCCTTTTTATGTGAGTAAATACTAGTTCATATATTTGCCTCACCTCAAAGGGGTGGGCATAGTAGTGGGGGTATTTAATCCATGCATGTTATGCACACTTGGCATAGTTTTTATATTTAGTGGGGGCATTATTTTGAATTATTTAATTTAGACTCAATTAGTATATCGTACTTATATTAGTTTTGAGATTTAGCTATGGAAGCATGTTATCCACACATATTCAGTATATATATATATATATATATATATATATATATATATATATATATATATATATATATATATTTATATTTAGTTGGGTATGTCATATGGGAATGGAATTCAGACATTCATAGTTCCTAGATTTAGTGGGGGAATACTTTGGAAGCATGTTCTCCACAACTATTTAATATTTATCATCTCCAAATTACATTAGGGGAATCTTTTCAAAACATATCCTTGAAACTTTTACTTATATAAATTTTCATATTTCTCCATATATAGTGGGGGTATGTTTTTGAAGCATGTTCTCCACACTTACATAATTGTCCAAATTGGCCAAATAACATTGTTATATGATTCAAATTCATAGTCATGGTAGAATTATATATATTAGTATTATTGTTATACATAGTTTCAACATGAGACATGCATAAGGTCCATATACTAATAAATATGTGCCTAATATTACAAAATCCATATTAATTACATATTCCAAAACTCTTTTATAGACTGTTACCATATCATGAATTTTTTTGTACTGATATCTAATGGACTTTTACAGACTTTATTAAGTCAATCTAATGAAATAAATGGTTCACCTTTTTTTGTGGTCGAGGTGATCAAATCATTCAATCTTACCAAGTTTTTAGGTTTGAATTATTTATCTAACATCACCAGGTTATAATTATCATTGGATTTTATGATTGAGATAATCTCAACTAGCATGTGGAAACTCAATTTTCCTCTAAGGTTTGGGGCATTTTCCATTAAATCTCTCTCTCTCTCTCTATATATATATATATATATATGTATATATATATTTATATATATATATATACATATACATATACATATATATATATACATATACATATATATATATATATATATATAGACACACACACACAAAGATATATATATATATATAGACACACACACACGCACACACACACACACACACACACACACACACACACACACACACACACACACACACACACACACACACACACACACATCCTTAGATAGATGCACTTTAAATATTTATCTATGTTTGTCTTAATCTCAATTTTAGAGCCTTAAAATGATACATATTTTTCAAAATAACTTACCAATAAGCAAGGAGGTTACATCAACACATAGGTGTACTCCTAAAAATTTCTCTTTAAAGTTCAATATATTTGAATTAATTTTATCCTAGATTATAAGCATGGATTTTATATTTTAACATATTGTTGGTTATAGGTCAGTTACTAGCCAAGCACTCAAGTTGGGCACATGTAAAGGTAATGTGTGCATACAAAGCTATGGATATATTCCTTTCTTTTAAAATAATAATTTCATCACTAGATTAAAGGGGGAAATGTAGATTATATTTTAAAATTATATAGCACCTCATTCTTATGTACACATGTCAAAATTAGATGTTGGTTATTCCTCTTAGTTCTCTAGCTTTACTACTTCTACAAGTCTTGCATCTACTCTATATTTTTTCCCCTTAGCTTATATGTTATAGTATAAATTTTTAGTCTTATTTTTATGACACAAGCCTTATCTCCTTCCATTAATTCTTAAAATGTACTTATATTCCCCCTCTACAAATTTTTAGCATGTTCCTACTTTCCTACTCTCTAGACACTAATGTATGGGATATATAATAACATCGATGCTAATATCATGTACTGACATAAGATTTTAATTCCATAAATTCATCTAAATTGAATATGAAACATACCCTAATGTTCAATCTAATTTTTTTAATGTGAGTTATTATTCCAAAGGGATTATTATAAACATAAGATCAATCTTTATTCATTCCTCACCAGTTACACCTAGTAAAATACCAAAGAGACCAAGGCAACTTATTAAAATCACTCTATCAAACATTCAATTGAACAAATATTTCATATTTACATTTAAATCATAGGTAAAACATATCTATAGGTCTAAATTACTAAAATAGTATCTCAATAGCTCGATTTTCCATTTTAATATCTTGGTCACTATTGTACTTGGTTTACACAAAATTAAATGATTCACACACAAGATAAAATATAGGGGAGAAATACATGAGTACGATTCCCTTATTTAGAGTATTATATATGTAGGAATGAACTCTTATAGTAGGGTTTTTGGGGTCATATTGACATCATGTTTCCATTAATTAATTTTCCCCCAAGGTCACTATGAAGATGGATAACTAGGGTTTTGATATTTCAAAAGGAGTGATAGTTCATGAATTATATCTGAATGCACCAATGTGATGGTAGAGAAAAACCTAGAAGTATATAGGTGATTTCATCATGTTACATTTTGTATTATATATAGGACATGAGCATCAAACCTAGATAGTAGCTTCGATGTAATCATCTTAGGATAAAATTATTGTCTAAAGTGATAGAAATGTCAAATATAGAATTTGAAGACTATGGCAAAATATCATTTCATCATGATTTCAGCCTATTCCAAATCTAAAAATACATTATCATAAAAATAAAAAAATTTCATCACTTATTTATCATTTCTATATCTAACATAGTTATACTTTATATATTTAGACTATCTCAACATAATAAATTTAATATTTGTTTATATCTATGTTTAGAATCTAATTGGCCTACTATAGATATTGTTATCACCCTTGTGCCATTTTCATTTATATATGCCCTTTTAATTCAAATATAGGGTTGAAAATAAGATAAAAATAGATCAACATTTTAGGGTTAAATAATTTCCTTATAATTATGCATGTTATAAGTGTGACTATGGATAAATAAAAAAGGAAATAATCTATGGAGTAACCCAGTATGGGAGTCCTGAAAAAATAAGGTTCGGTATGACCCCTATTCATCTTTAGTTATATTATCATAATAATGCCTTGTTTATTCATGTTAATTTTTTTTTATTTGTTACATTTATAATGTAAACAAAGTTTCTAATTTATTTTTGGCAATAGTGTTTTTTTTTTCTTTGAGGAACCCTAGCGTATGTATAGTGGGGTTACCTTAATATCACCATAGATGGTGTTATATACAAATGAATGTTTCATAAGAATGTTATATAGTCATTTTGTTTATAATATTGATGTTTTGAAGCCATATTCAATGTTATGTTCTTATTTTATCTAAAAAAAATTGTGTTGCTTGACTTGTGTGCTCAAAAGCACTAATTATTTTGGTGGAATAATTCTCTTCTTGCACCTTGGTTTTTTATGATATTAATCCATTGGGATTATTTTTTCATAAATCTTGAAATCTCATGTTTTATTTATGGGGTGGTAAAGGCCAAAAATGGATGGGCTAATCTTACTTGCCCTTTTTTGATGATTGTATAATGGAGTTTCTAGTTGTAGTGTTAGAATTAGTTGATATCCTTGAAACCTTTGTAGTTTTGGCTCGATTAACACCTTAATAATTTTGGACTTGAATTAGTTAATAATAATAGTTTTAAGTATGTTTTAATTGACATATCATTCCAATGATATTTTTATTTACTATAAAATTATTGTATACATTATAGGTATAGTGATATTAGTAATAAAATGCATTCTTGGCATTTAGCTTACCTTATGTGTTATTGGTCTTGTTTACTTGGATTAAAGTGTGAATTTTTTAATCAATTGTTTAAGTTTAAAAACCATAATTTTGAGTTTGTGTTTATTATATTGATTTGATTAGACTGTTTTATTATTACATTATTATAAAACATAAGCATACATTTATGAATTAAAAAATATAAATTAAAATAATATTGAAATTTTAATATTAATATTAAACACTCCACTCTAAATTTGGTGTTTTCATAGTTTTTAATTATGCAATCGATGCTCTAAATTTTAATTGGGTAAAAAACCTAGTTTTTATCTTAGTAAATATATACTGAAACATTTCAATATTTGTGAAATTAAATTTAGTCTTAGACTATTTACTTTTGGATTGTAATCTTTTCAATCTCATCTTTGTTTATATCAATTTCATTGAATCCTATTAGATGACTTAGAAACTTTTCTTTCATGATTTTATATATTTATTATATCACTTTGGGCTAGTGTTCTTGGATGATATTCTTGATTATTCAAATAATAAAGTGAACATGAGTAACATTTTACACTTGGTATTGAAAATATAATGAAACATAAATTGTATGGTAAAATTTCTAAGTGCACTTTTCTCCAATATAATTTCCATTATTTTTGGAAAATTATTTCAAAGAAAGGGATTTATATTCATACTTATAAGATCAAAGCCATTAAGGAGTGGAATCATCAAGAAATGTTCATGACATAATAATTTTTATGGGTCCAGATTATTATTATATAGGATTTGTTTAATTTTTTGTATAATTTCTAACACAATCACTTCATTTTATAAAAAGAGAAAATCATTCTTTTGACTCCTCAATGTGACGAAGCCTTCCAAAATTTGAAGTAACTATTAAAATATACCCATTTTATTTTTATTCTATATCTTAATTATAATTTAGAGATTTGGGTATATGCATGTACTATCGGTATTGGGGATATTTTGACCCAAGATGAAAAAGTTGTTGCCTATAAATCTCATAAAATAAAGACACATGAGAAATATTATCCCACCCATAATATTGACTTGGTATTTTTGATGCATGCACTCAAGTAGTGGAAGAATTTATTACTTGGTAAGAATTTTAAGGTAGAGTCTTATCATTAGATCCATATACTCTTATTATCTCAAGATGAATTAAAAGCAAGGTAGCATATATGGCCAATTACCATCATTAATTTTGACATTGAAGTTGATTATGTCAAAGGAAAAAAGGGTTGTTGATGCCCTTAGTAGAAATAATTATCTTCTTTCACTTTCTATTTTATAGTCCATTGTTAAACCTTTGTTCTAGGATAACAAGTAACAAATGTTTCTTTCAATGAAATTCATGAATATTTGGAAAAGGAAGTAGTGGACAAGTATTTTTTTTTGAATACTCATTGGAATAAAATTAAATTTGGAGGTATAAAAATAATAAAAATTATTCCAAATTATAGAAACTTAAGAGAACAACTATTAAAATAAGTGCATATTACACCTCATTTTTCTCACTCATGTGTCTTTAAAATGATACATAAACTCAAAAGGTTTTATTTTTGTCATATACTAAAGAAGGATGTAGTTTTTTTGTAAATATGCTTCAATTTTTGGCATGTCAAAGGTAATTTTTTTTGTCTATGTTGTTTATTATATCCACATTAAGTTTTAGAGAACATATGGGCTATAACTTCAATGGATTTTATTTTGGGGTTTCCTAAGTCTTAATGGAGGAATAATACAATCCTTGTTATTATTGATAAAGTTACTAAGGTTTCACATTTAATTTTATAAAATATGATCTATGTTGAGGCCACATTTAATAATTTTTTGTGAAGGAAGTTTTTCACCTTCACATTGTGCATGATGTTATTACATTAGATAGAGATAAACTATTAAATTTAAGGATTGGTACAACTTGAATATTGCATTTGGGAAACACTTAAATTTTATTTTAGATTATCATTTATAAATGGATATAAAAATGGAAAGGATGAACCAATTTTTATATTAGTTATTAATAATTTATGTCATGGATCAACAATATAAGTGGGAAGACTATCTCCACTTGGTAGAGTTTTCTTATAACAAAACATTTCACTAACTGATAAAAATGAATAAATTTTTAAGATTTGTATGTTTGTAAATTATATTTACCAAATTTATGGTATGGATTGAAATATTTATTTTTGACAAGTCCTAAATTTATGCAAAAGTATGATAGCCAAGTGATGTTTATTCATCAAAGGCTAAAATTTAACTCTAATCAACACAAGAGTTGTGCCAATTTAAAAATATCTCAAAGAGAATTTGAGGTCATAAAAAAATTATTTATGACTGTTGGTCCTTATAAAATGTCCATAAATTTTTTTATGGCATTCAAACTAGATCCATACTTTTTCATTCTATTTGAAAATATGAAAAATATTAGCCCTATTACCTACCAACTAGTTCTCCCTCATTTCCTTTTTAGATTTCATGATGTGTTTCATCTTAATTTGATAATAATATATGTACCTTATCCATCTAATGTTTTTTTATTGGAATAATATCTAGGTGGCATAAGAGGAGATAATATAGTTATACCCAATGTGAATCTTGGATCATCTTATGTCAAACATTGAAATAGACACATTCAATAAGAATAGTCCAATGAGTTCAAGTGAGAAAATGTATACTTAGGAAGATGAGAATATTTTCAAACATAATTAATCTCACCTTTTTTATATGACCTAGGATGAAACCTCTTATCAATGGGATTGGTTTCCATATAACATCTTTTTGAGACCTAATAAAGTACATATAGTACTTATTAAATCATGTTACGATGATCTCTAAGTCATTATGATTTTGTCTCATGTTTATATTTAATTTTTAGTATTATTTTTTTGGTGAAAGTATTGGTGATGTATTTTTCATGATTGTAGGTATAGTTAAGGTATGATCTAGGCCACAAGGTGGAAGAGTTTTGTAAACCATCAAAGAAAATGGTATACATGTATAAAAGATTAAGTGAAAAAAATAGTTTTTAGTTATTACAAAATTCCATTAATTATGTGCTTTTTATTATGTATACCTATGTTGTCTCTAATTATTTTATTGTCTCTTATTTAATTCATTATCATTGACATTGAGAAATTGTGCTCACTATTTAATTTTCAGTACATATTATTGGTGCAAGTTGTTATGTTTATTTAAATCATGATGATGCTTGGATGTAATAAAATGTAAACGGTTGTGTGTCCTTGCTCTTCACATTACTAAAAATGGATATTTTTTTATAAGAAGCCATGGAGAATAAATAATTTGATTGAAATACTTAGCTAAGGTCATGTCACTAATGATTATTACACATTTTAAAATTTTATTAAAGTCATGATTAGGAATTTGGTTATGGATTAAGTCATAATAAACGATTAAATTTTTAAAAAAATAAAATAAAAATGGTGTTTACCATGGTTGAAAGGGAATATAAGGAAGTAAAGGTAGAATGAAAATTATAAGGAAAGAGGAAGAATGTGGGTTGCATGCTATGCAAACCTCATTGAAAATTCATTATGAGGTTTTCTATTTTTTAAATCCATGATTGCTTAGTCATGATAGTTAATTCATGAGAGCATCTTTTTGATATTTAAAATTTATTCTAGAAACATTTCTAAACACAACCAAAAAAAGAGAATAAAACATAGTCTATGGAATAAAATAATAATAAAATAGGGTAATTGAGGAATAATTGCGGTCTTGGGATCTAGTAGTTTTTTTTATAGAAATAGAGGTAATATTACTCTCTTTGTTCCTCATTTTAATTTATACAGATGATATTTTATTATTATAAATCACCTCATTCTTGTACTCTTGTAAAATTCAAATGTTTGTTATTCCTCTCAAGTTTTTACCTTTTCCTATTTTTACAAGTCCTGCATCTACTTTATATTTATGCCCCTTAGCCTATATTTATTAATATATCCAATATTATTTTGATCAACCAGGCCCTCTCTCTTGCCAAAAATGATTAAAATTAACTTATCTTCTAACTTTACAAGTTCTAATTTCAAAATTACTTCCATGATCCTTAGACACTAATGTTTAGGATAGACAATAGCATCAGTTCTACTATCCTATCCTGACATAAGATTCTAGTGCCCTAAAGTCATCAATTTTCAAATGAAACATATACTAATGGTTAGCCTAAGTTCTTCAATGTTAGTTATCAGGTGAAAGGGATTGGTATAGATACAAGATCAACCCTCATTCGTTACTCAACTAGATACAAAAATAAAAATACCAAAGAGACCACAACAACTTATTAAAATCACTATATGAAGTATTTAAATATAAAAATCTTAAATATTTCCATACTATTAATAGGTACAAGACATCTATATGTATAAATTACTAAATGAGTATCCCAAGATCCCTATTTTCCAAGTAACAAGATAGGTCACTATTGTACTTAATTTACACAACATTACATGATTCACACACAAGCCAACACATAGGGGATAAATATATGATTCTAAGGATCTCTTATGGAGTATTGGATGTGTAGGTAGTGCCTTCTAATAGTGGCATATTTAGGATTAGCTCGACATCATGTGTCAATTAACACATTTTATCCAAGGTCACTATGAAGATGAAGAACTAGGGTTTTACTATTTCACAAAGAGCGATAGTCCATGACATAGATTTAAATGCACTAGAGTAAAGGTGAAGTAAAACCCAAAAGCATCCAAGTGGTTTTATCTTATTCTAGTAGGTATTTTTTACATGAAACTATCATCAAACCTAAACAGTATCAGTGGCAAAACCATCCCAAGATGACATTACTATCTACAGCACTAAAAGAATCAATCCCAAAATTTGATTATTGTTACATATTAGATTTCAAACCTACTTTTTCCCTATTTTAAATCCATAACTACATTAGCATCAAAACAAGTTAAGTACATCACTTCTTTATCATTTATATATCTAGCATACTTTTAATTTCCATATTTAGACTATCTCAACATAATAAGTTTAGTTTATGATTATATCTATGTTTAGCATCTAATTGGCTTCCTATAGATATGATTATCACCCTTGTGCCATTATTATTTCTATATACCTCTTTAATTCAATTATAGGGTTAACACTAAAATCACCCTAGATCAAAAATTTTAGTGTTTAACATTTGGTGAACCCAATCCATGTGAATGCAATAAAATATGATTTAGGGCTTCCAAGCCTTCTAGGGTTATAGCTTGTTGTGATGTATTTTTATATTTGAAACTTTACCCTAGGTTTTTTTCCTCCATTGGTCACAAAGGCTTCATGTTCATATGTTTGCAAGTGGATCATTCATTGATTAGCACATTCCATCCTCAAAATAACTCCTTTTTAAATTAATCAAAGGTATTTTATACTCATTTTGGTAGAATAAAACCCCTCTTTTTGTTCACCAAAATTTGGTATAGATTTCTTAATTTTTACAACTCACTAGTTTTAGTAATTATTGGAATATAAGGTGAATGGTGTATTTATATTTAACTTAATTTCTAGGTTTTAGAAAAAATAATATTTTATTAAAAAAAATATTTTAATTTGTTAAAATATTTTGTCGAGTTTAAAAATTTATCATTTTAATATTTTTACTAACCATAGATCTACATGTCGTACATGTACTTTTGTTTCCATAGTTTCCTGGGTTCATCTTATTCATGTGGGTTTTATGCACACTTCAGAGAGTTTTAAACAGGGTAACGTCTACCATTTTGGGATATATATGGAATTAAGTTCTACTTCAGGTCAAGATTTTTAGGTATGTGGTTAAAATAATTGAGTGGTGGAATAGTAGGTTGAGTCTATGGGTTGTTGACCAGGTTTGTGATCAGATACATATATTCTATTAAAAAGGTAAATCACTATGTGAGTTGTGTGGGTGGAAAACTATCTGATGGTGGGAATATATCAAAAAAAAACCTAAAATTAAGGAAGGATAGGGCATAAAAAAAAATTTATGTCTTGGAAAAGGAGTTTATTATTGTCTCTTTAGTGGACAAGTATATCAAGAACTAGTTTCTATTATTTACAGCTTTTGCACACTCATGAATAAACACAGATAGAATTCTAGGGTAATATATATAAGATTATTAATCGTTTCAACTAAAGGTTTATCTTATTTATGTTGTTTTTTCACACCTTAGTATAATATATTAAATTTTAGGCCAAGAACTTATCTAGGGTAGTTATTGCTCACACCTAAAATACCATCAAAGGAGATACCTCTACACACCTTAGATTATAAATTTAATTTTTACTAACTATTAAAATCAATGAAATCTATCAATATTAAATATATATTTCATACATAATACTAATATTAATTAATAAAACAATCATATTCATCTGTAACATTGACACACATCAAAATCATTGAATCAATATAGACAAATAAACTTCAAATTCATTAAGAAAGAAAAGGAATAAGAGAGAACAAATAGAGTTGCATGAAAATAAATTTATTTATTTCTTCATATTATTCATAAAATTATTTTACCCTTTTAAAATATGCTTCTACATGTATATAAATAACATGGGTAAGGGGTCACCTCATCCTCCAAATTTAGAACACTTTATTTACATCTTAAAAGACTATACTCTAATTCTAAGTTACATGTTAATAACTTATATTTATCTCAATCATAGAACATGTGCATGCTAAAAAAATTATTTAGATGATAATAATATAGATGCAACTAGGACTTAACTATTCAGTTATAACTATTTAAATTAAAAATTATATAAAAAAAGCTTTCATGCTAAATCGGCTCTTGCTTAATGTGTCTCAAAATAATCATTAGAACTATATTTGTACTTACAATTGATGACATGGTAACTATATTTTTACTTATATATGCACTTTTTGATTGAGATAAATTTACCATTAGAGATGAAGTGTGAGGTGGCATAGATGTGGTTGTAGTTGTTAGCAATGTAGGTGGAGTCTATGGAGTAGAACTAGTGGGTGACATTTACTGGGTTACCTTATTCTTAGCATCTAGATCTTAATAGTGCTTATGCACCTTAGCATGATGTGATCAAATTAGGTTCATATATCTAAGATGTTTCCTAATCACCCTAATTTTCTACTCCATCATCTTAGTATGTGTGGCTATAAAACCAAACTAGAAGAGTTCTACCTCTATTGCCATTTTCCTAGTTGCACTTAATTTAGCTTCAATGTCTTCTAAAATCAGACCTTGGAAACTTTTTTTAAAGCCATCATAGGCTTTATAAATCTTCATGAAATCATTATCACAAAACAAAGAGATAAGGGTACCAAACTTGGTTTTTATACGTTCTTTAAGAAAACTTATTACATCTTTGGCTCTAGAGTTCTTGGTGGATACTACCTCAACCCATCTAGTGAAGTAATTTATAGCAGTGAACACAAACTTGTGTCCAACTAAAGAATTTGGGTTTATAATAATAATGAATTCTAAGACCCATTAATTGAATGACATACCTTCAATCATAAATTATAGTGGAATTACTTCATGTACCTCTATTTTTACCAAAAGCTGGCATTCATGGCATGTTATCACATGAAAATGGGCATCTTTAGAGACCTTCAACCAGTAATAACACATTTTGAGTATTTTAAGAGTAGTATTATTTACAAATGGATGGTTTTTTCCTATATTTTACTACATATTTTATAAGATTTCATAATCTTATCCATGTGAAACACATCTTAGATAAATGCCTTCATAATTATTCCTATAAAAGACTCTCTTCTTGATCATATAATGAGTAGCCTTGACCCTTAGAGCTCTTTTTTGTTCTCTTTTGAGTTCTTGGGGGAATGTTATAGTGAGTAGTAATTTAATTATACCTGAATACCAATCTTTTGTGGAGACATATGTATGACAAATCTCATCAATGATGATGAATGGGTGTAGTTCAATCATAAATTGAATAATTCCTTGTCCTCTAATGATCCTAGAATGTTTAATTTTAATATAAAATTCCTATAGTTTTCCAATCAATTTACCTCTTCACTCTCCCAAGTCATTTTGTCAAAGTGTGAGCTTGACCTCAAGATCTGGCACTATGTTAATGGTCTTATTCCTAAGGATGTAGTTCTTAAACTTATTAATTACTTTGATGATAACAAATATTTGCTTGTTAATTAGGGAATACTTTAGATCTACATCTTTCAATTTAGTACTCATAAAATAAATAGGATTTTTGTTTTCTTCCCTTTTTTTCATAAGTATAATAACAATAATATGTTTTGAGGCAAATGAGTACAATAAAAAGTCTTTAGTGAAATTTGGGCTTACTAGTATTGGGGCTTGTGAAATAGCCTTTTTTATGTATTAGAAGGAATTTTTAGATTCAGGTGTCCACTCCACTTTATCATTTTATTTGAGAATTATATTTAGGGGTCTACCAATATTTGAGAATCTTGATATAAAATTCCTTAATAAATTTATCTTTTCAAAGGAGGATTTGAGCTCCTTTTTATTGTTTGGAAACATTATTTTTGAAATCCCTTGAATCATATTTGGGTCAATAATGATCCCATCCTTATGAATAATGTGGCCTAGAAGCTTGCCTTTGGCAACATTAAATATACTAATATTAGGGTTAAGAGATCCCCCAAAATTATTACACCTTTTAAAAATAGATTGAAGATGTCAATATGATCATATCTATTTATAGAAAAAATAGTGAGATCATCCATGTATATAATTATGCACTTCCTTATCAGTCCCTAGAATGCATGATCCATTCATCTCTAAAAAATAGCTCCAACATTGATTAACCCAAATGGTATTAAATTATATGCATATGTTCCCCATTTCATAGTAAATGATGTTTTCATCCTATCCTTTGATTTGATTAGTATTTGATTGTAACCTAAAAATACATTCAAGAAAGACAACATCTCAAAGCCACTCACAATTTGTATTACCTCATCTAAGGAGGGCAAAGAATTATTGTACTTATCTAAATCTTTATTTAGATTCTAAATTTGATTCAAAGTTTGATCTTGCCACTCATTTTCCTGACTAGAACTAGATTGGCCACCCAAGTCGAATGTCTAATAGGAAAATTTGTCTTAACACTTAGCAACATTTCTAATTCCTTATAGATTATTGATTCTAAGGTAGGATTAACTAGAATTTAACTTTTCCTGAATGGTTTATGATCAATATTGATTTGAATTGTATGCTTAATTACCCTAAGATTTAATATACTCAAATAATAATATATCCATGTAATTACATATTTATTATTAATAATTGACTCTTTGAATTTTTGCATTTCTTATGGTGTGAATATTAAGCCAATACTAATGAAGTGTGTGTTATTCTCATCACCAATATTTTCCAAAACAAAATTAGATTAATTAACCTTGAGATGACTTTATTATTGGGCTTGTGGATTTGTATAGAAGGTCCTTTCTAGGATGACCATTCCCAATGGAAGATAATTCTCTTTTAGTTGATTTTTCATCCAATTCTTCATGGCACGTATGGTTTCTATCTTATCATCATTTTTTTTAATATTCAAACTATCCTAGATTGTTAAAAAATTATATAATTAGCTTATCATCATCAAACACTTAAATTTTTCAACATTGTCTAGTATTGAAGGATAAGGTACCAATTCAATGGATAAATTTTGGATTTCTGACTCCTATAAGGGTGCCAAATTCACTAGTGGAATGGCCAATGAATCGATAGATCCATTATATTCTCTTAGGATAGATACTATGTTGAAATATTTGAATGATTCAATTATATCCTAGGATTTGTGCTTGTATTTATTCAAGTATGAA
This sequence comes from Torreya grandis, assembly GCA_037957365.1. NCBI lineage: Eukaryota > Viridiplantae > Streptophyta > Pinopsida > Cupressales > Taxaceae > Torreya > Torreya grandis. The sequence goes on along the minus strand of JARHVA010005684.1, from coordinate 647,141 downwards.
AATTTGCATTGCTATTTATTTCTAACCTAGTTAATAAATAGTTTAGAATCTTGGTATACCAAGAATTATTTGACATTGTTCTTGAGGGAAAATTGTAATCCTATAATCATATATTTGTATTTTACATTGTTCATACATGGGAATTGGATAATGTATGTTTCCAATAGTTTCTCTCATTGTGGATTAATCAAATTAATATCAACCCCTGATCCTTATTTAGATCTTGATCCATCAAAATGGAGTGTCCATAATTGAGGACCCTGAATTTCATTTGATTCTTCATGATTCATGGAAAATGTGTAAATTTAGAGACTAGAAGATTTATAACCTACTACTTCATTGGTGGTAGTATACTCCATAACAGGATGCTTCAGTCATGGCTCTTGATCAATTTTAATATGGTTGGTTATGCCCCTATAAGGCATCTAGATATGTGAAAAATCTATGGAGAGATATCCATTTAATGTTTTTAACCAATCTCTTCTTAACAATAACCCATAACATTTATAAATATCCACCACCAAGATGTAGATATTCATCTATACTCTAGGTTTTGAGGCAACTTAAATTATCACATCATTAAGCTCTCCCAATAAAAGAACTAGTATTTTATCTAGCTATGACACAATCCTCTTGGTTGGATTTGGTGTTAAACCAATCTTTTGAGAAAAAAAATTTGGCATTACCATTGTTGAATCTCTAGAATTTACTAGGCAATTTTGCATATTCTTACCAAATGCCCAAATGGTTAGCAATAAAGGGGGAACTTCAGGCTTGCTTTTGTATATAACATTCATGTTGGCTATCTTGGAGTTTTCTACAAGAAATTTTGAATATTTGGTACTTTCATAGTCCACATAGATAATAAAGTAATTTTTGGGATAAACTATCTAAAATTTATAATTTTTATCAGTGTTTCATATCCACATCTATGATGTGATTCTTAATTCATTTTTTATTTTAACTTGATGAAATATCATAGATGTGGATCTAAAACTTTGAGAAAAATTAAAAATTTCACATAGTTTATCTGAAAAACTACTTTATTACAACAAACTTACATGTGATGGACTTCCATTAGAGCTCCTTTTGCTCTATGATTTGTTCTAGTTAATGAAGATTGATGTTGGTGTTTATTTTATTCATATATTTGACAATATTGTATTCTCATTTATTCTATTCCTCTATATGTTGAGGTTGATCATTCTCTTTGAGGGGAGGAGGATTATTGTCATATTTAGGATTTAGAAGGATAACCGTATTATTGGGAGGAGTAGAAGTAGTAAATGTTTGCATTTTCTTTAGATTATAATTATTCTTATTGAACTAATGGAATGCTTACACTTCATCATAATTATCCTCTAGCATATTATCATCTTCATTAAGGAAAGAGGAATCAAAAGTATCAAATAACATAGCTAAACTTGAAGGGATAGACTCATGAGGGAGATATGAAATACTAATCATTTGATCTTATCTAATCATATCTCTCTATAATATTTCAAAGGCTATCCATATCTCTATATAGTCTAAATCTTCATGATTTGATGTATTGTGGACCTGCACCAATTGGGCAAAGTTGTTGCCATGATATTAATTTCTAGGAGCTTATGAGACTATTATTATTTTGTATTATTAGTGGGGCTATTTAAATTCCCATTATATCTTGGAAATGCTAAATTATGATTATTGGTATTACCCATCCTCTTCTGCATATTAAAGAAATTGTTGCTCAACTTTTGAACCATTATTTTATAGATTCCAATTCAAATTTTTTGGAGTCAGAACCCCAATAAACTATTGTGTTAGTGTGATTTTGATAATGATTCTAATATTGGTTAGTCCTTTATGTGTTATTTTTTAATAAATCACAATTTTGATTCATTATTTGCTACATCATGGGAGGTATCATATACAATTGATTTTGATTGAATGTGGTAGCATTATACATTGTACATAGAATTGTATTAAATTGTGTAAGTCCATTGTTGAATGCTTGACCTCATATATTATAAATTCTAAGCTATGGATTGAGTTTCTTTTTGATGTTGATAGTTTTCTCGAATGACAAAGTCAAAGTTTTGGTAGTGACAACTCTTCACAAGAACACTAAAGTAATAGGATCTAAAGTGTTCATTTATATCTCAAGCATTAGATTCTCATCTAGATTATATGTGGCATTCAATCAAGTGTTAATATTCTATAATATTGTATTGAAGGCTCAACTGGACTCATTAGGTTCCCTTTTCATGTTGTTAAAGAGATGATATACCAGAATTGGATTAGTCACTTGCATAAATTGTGTAAAGAATTTTTTTTGACACTCATTCCATGAGGTAATGGAATTTTCCTAAAAATTGAGATACCAATCATAAGAAGAATATTTTAGAGTAAATGGAAAAATCCTACATGAAACATCCTCATGGATATCATTTATTAATCTCAAGGTGGCCTTAAAAGATTTGATATGTTCTTCTACCATCCTCCCAATTAAGGGGGAGAAGGTAGGAAAATACTTTTCCCAATTCTTTGGTAGATAATGTTTGTCCTTAGGGATGGTAATAAAAGATATGATTAACTAGGGTTGAGACATAAGAATTTTAATAGGTATAATATTCCTTATAGGGTAAGGTATTGAATCTCTACATATCTCAGGGATGATAGGTATGGGTCTAGGCCTCTTAATATTTGATAGTGGTAAAACCAAAAGGATATATTGGTCCCTAGACCTTGTTAATATCTAGGGTGTCTCCATAATGATGGCCCCCCTATTTATTTTGAGAAACACATAAGTGTGCCCTCATTCTAGTGCCATCTTTTTCTTCAGATTGATGTGGGTTTTATGCACACCTTGGAGAGTTTTAAATGAGGTAAACTCTAATTCTTTGAAATTAGGTTCTACTTTGGGGCATGAGTTGTAGGTATGTGGTTAAAAATGGTTGTTGGAATAGTAGGTTGATTCTATGGGTTACTTAACTAGGTTTGTGGGCAAACACATGGATTTAAATAAAAGGTAAATCACTACGTGAGTTGCATGGGTGGAAGACTATAATATGGTGTGAATATCTCAAAATAACTCAAAAGGAGGGAAGGGAAAGGAAAAAATAAGATTATATGTCTTTAAAAAGGAGTTTCTTGGTGTCTCTTTGGTGGGTAGGTATATCAAGAACCGGTGTTTATTGTTTACAAATTTTACATAGTCATGAATAATCAAGGTTAGAAGTCTGAGGTAAAGAATATAGGATGTTTAATGTTCTAAATTGAAGGTTTATATTCTTTAGGATATTATTATACACCTTACTGTAAGAGATTAAATTTTAGGAGAAGAAGTTATTTAAGGTAGATATTTCTCACACCAAAAAGACTATATCAAAGGAGACAGATCTATATAGCTTGGATTATATATTTAACTTGTACTATCTAAATCAATTAAAACTATCAATATTCAATAGTTATTGCAAATTTAAGACTAATATTCATTAATAAAATAATTAAATTCATATGTATCATTGTCACACATTAAAATTATTGAATCAATATAGACAAAGAAACTTCAAATTCTTTAACATAGAGAAGGAAGAAGAACTAGCAAACACAGTTTCATGATAATCAATTTCTTGATTTCTTCCTATATATTCATCCAAAACTTTGACCCTTTAAAAAGAGGGTTCTACATGTATATAAATAATTTGGGGAAGGATTCACCTCATCCTCCAAGTTTAGAACACTTCATTTACATCTCAAAATACTATATTATAAGTCTCAATTACATGTTAATAACTTGTAGTTATCTCATTCATATAATGCATACTACTCACAAAAATAATTTAGTTGATTACAATATAGATGAAACTAGGATGTAACTATTTAGTTATAACTTTTTACATGTAAAATTGTACAAAAATAGCCTTCATGATAAATCAGCTCTTGCTTAATGTGTCTCAAAATTGTTGTCAAAACTATAGTTATACTTGTGCTTGATGATCTAATAACTGGAGTTGTACTTGGAGATGCACTTGTTGATTGAGATAAATTACAATTAGATCTGAAGTGTGAAGTGGCATAGATGTGGCTATATTTATTAGAACTTTAAGTAGAGTCCATGGATTAGAAATAGCAAGTGGCATTTATAGGGTTGATTTCTTCTTAGCATCTAGCTCTTGATAGTGCTTATACACCTTAGCATGTTGTGCCTAAATTAGGTTCATGTCTAGAAGATGTGGCCTAGTCACCCTACTTATCTTCTCCATCATCTTAGTGTGTTTTTTCTTAGTAGATATAAAACCAACCTAAAATACTTCTACCTCTATCACATTTTTTATAGCTATGATCAATTTGGATTCAATGTTTTCTAAGCTTAGACATTGTAGAATCTATTTGAAGTCATCAAAGGCTTGCTAAATCATATAATAAAATATGGATTGGGTCACCAGCTTCCCTATGTTATGCTAAATTATTCTTAATTCAAGCTCAGTCAAAATTTTCTTGACTTACTTTTCTTGTTCAACCAATTTGTTCATAAGAGATTCAAAGGATGATATCCAATCCTATACCTCCTATATTTTTATTAAGGCTAAATTCAAAGAATTTGATGCCTCAAAAGGGGGTATCAAGTCCAAGTTGATAAATTCCTTATTTGGGGTATACAATACTAATTTTTTTAATCTTATTCTAATCTTTTATAATAATTTTGAATAATATGGCTATAGAATTAACATAGGGAGCCAAATTGACCCTCAAATAATGAATGGAATCTATAATTTCATATAGATAAAGTGTTACATTTTTCACATCCTAATTAGTAGATTGGGTAACTTGAATTACATGTTTTTTCTCCCTAATATTTTCTAACTCTTCTTCAAGAACTTATCTATCCATTTTGTTTCTCTCATGTATGGATATGATTGTATTTGTCTGGGTATCGATGTAGGACTTGAGGTCTTCAATGTATGGGGATTGACCCTTCTACTTGTTTAATCTCTTGATAAGGGAATAGACTTCTTCAATTTCCTCTATGATCAAATTCCTAACATAGTTATGCTAAATTTTCCTATTATTTACCCACTTTACTAATGTTTTAGCCTTATCAAATAGTGAGATCACCATTGAAAGTTTAGTGATATTTAGATTGGGCTTCTTAGAAGAAGATCCTATCTCCTTGGCCTAATCTGGAAGAGTGAGATTAGAGGGATTTAATGGCTAAGATTCAACTTACACATTCTCTTCAGGATAAGGCTTGATTTTAGTATAAGGATTATGAATTGATGGCTAAATTATTTTTGACTAGTCTATGTTTCCAAATTATGGCATTAGATACACAACAAAGACTGGTTGCATCCTTGGAGCCTTTTTGGTGGTCACTATTATGGTTATAGAGGTTGGTGTAGAATAAGGCAAAGGTGAACCCAATTGGGTATAAGTTACAATTTGAGTGATGAATTGGATAATGCATGGAATGGACAAATCTATGGCTGATGGGATGGACACTAAAGGAATAGAAACTATAGTAGTGGAGGGTAGAGTAGGTGGGGTGTTAGTAGGAAAATTAGTTGAAGGGTGCATAAAAAGGAAACCCATATAAAGTGACCAAATAGGAATGAGTGTAGAAAAAATTGGTGTGGGGATGGTAAATATTATGGGTAATGAAATCAAAGGAAAAAGGCCTAACGGGGGTGTAAGAAAAGGACCCTTACTAGAGGGTTCCCTGATGAGAGGTGCCTTTACCTTTAGTGCTTATAGGATTAATATCTTAGCTTGATACAACTTGTTCTCATCTATCTCTTATGAAGGCTCACCTTCTAGTGAAGGTCATGCCTCCTTGAGTTTCTATGTGGGTGGGATATCTAGTCTATACCTCTTAGGCTATTTTTGATAACACTTTGTTGATATTTTATATTGTGGAACTATCATCTATTAAGGAAGAGAATGGGAAATAATGTTGGATGTTAGGGATTGTAAATATACTATTTCCTCTTCATTAGAGGAGTCCAAGTAAATAATCTTGAATTCTTCCCACTATGAATTATCTCTTCTTTGAGTTAGCTCCTCTTACAAATCTAATTTAACCTATATCAATTCAACTATTGATGCTTAAACTAGGAGCATTTATTCCTCTTCTACTTGTGTAGAGGTAGGCACTTTTGTTTTTGTTTTTATTTATCCAATCCTCTAATGAGTGGTGCCTCACTTACCAATTGTTGTCAGTCCTATGGCTTGTATTGATCCATGAGAGGACCTTGGGGATATTTTCCATTTACTTTTGGCTACAATGATGGTCTACCACTCCAAAATTTTGAATATCTCTATCCTTTAAAAGGTGTTATCTTGAAAATTGCTTCACCATATGTGAAGGAAGCTTTAGTCTGTATCACCCCTAGTAGGTCCTCACTCAAGTCTACAATTTTTTCCCTTTATTTCACCTCTTCAGCATCCTTAGAATTTAGGAACATAAAATCATGATCCATTGTTTCATATTTTGAATTATGTCCAGGGGTGTGAATCTTCTTCTAAACCTTCCCATGCGGGTCCCAATATATATGGGAAATAGTAGGCAAGGCATATGATTTTTTGACATTTCTAGATTCCTCATGCTACCTATGTATGGTGTATTTCGTTCTCCCAATATTAATGTGGGATTCATGGAATTTATACTTCTTTTTCTTTGTCAATTATTCATCAATTCCATTCCATATTTGGTATGTAATTTCCTACTCAGCTACTTTGTCTATAATGAACTTAGGGTGTTGAAGGGGATCCACCTTATAGCCAACTACCATGATAATAGTGTAATTTGGGTAAATGTAATTTTGGTAAATCCAATAGTCTCATATGTTGTTATAAAGTGTTATTAATATATTGGGTGAAATTTTAGCCAAATGTCAACCATGGATTGCCATACAAACTTGAGGGTAAAGATCCTTATCAAGCTTCACTCTGTTACTAACATAAGATTAGATATGCACAAAAATATAATAATCAAAAATTTTATTCTTGATCACTTATGTATTAGGATCCCATAGGAATCCATTGTGCCTATATATTGTCCCCATGATTGCATATAATATATAATACATCACGTAAAACATTCCTCCTAGTGGCCTCTTATCTTTGTGTAAGATTTGTTCTTTATGGCATGTGTTACTTAATTCCCCCAAAGTGTAGGTGCACTCTAAGGTCATTAGTAGGTCTAATAAGGGAACCCACTTTAAATTCAAGAAGTAGGTGCTTGTATGGAAAAAAATCAAATTAATAGTGTCATTCCCATATAGATCCCCATTTTAAATCAGGTGCTGGGAATAGAATAATTCAGATGTTCTTTTAAATTAAATGATTCTCTAAGGAGAAGACACCTTGATAATGCTCACTTTGCATTATTGGCCTCATTCTAAGTAATGATAGTATGCAAATCAAAAGTAACATATGAAATAGGTAGGCTCAAATACCTATTAAATATGTCACCTAAAATATATGTTATAACTATGTTATTATCAATGTAGTGAAGGCATATACCATTTTATATTTTTCCCTTTAATAATAGGCCTCCCAATATGTCTATGCATAACATAACATCTAGATTCATAGTTGCATAATGTAGGGATTGATGTTTGAATGGTACTAGGTCCTTCACCAACTAATTATCCTCAACTAATATATCCTCTTCTAGTGCAAAAGAGTCTACATTCTCCATAACTTCCCATAAGGTTGAGTAATTGGGATAATGACCATTGAATACATTATCATCAAACACTATGTCTAAATAGTTTATGGAATCCTTGAGAGAGAAAATTGAGGGTGTTGGGGCTCCTTCATATGACCTAGATGATGATGCCATGGTAGTTTGATGAATACTAGTATGCTTTAGGACTTTTGGAAATGGTGTGTATGGAACTAAATTTTATGGATAAAAACTCACTTTGATAGTAATTAGGGACTTTGTATTGTCTTAAGGATGAAGTTTACTCAAGATTTTAAAAATGGAATGATGTGAACATGGATAGGGCTTGATGTTAATAGATTTTTATTTTTTTAGTTCATGTACCATTAATATCCAACATTTATGAGCTCATCCCCTTCATTTAATTCAAATTAGACTAGATTATACTAGTGTACATGCCACATAGGATGCATTGTCATTCAAGGTGCCAGGGTGTTACTTGTCATCCTTTTCTATGTGTCATTACATAGTCCAATCAAGATAATTTAAAATTTACCTTCAAAACAAAAGACTCTGAAATGTAGACTGTTCTTTAGAAAGATTTGTATTTAAAGACTTTATGCCAAAGTTTTCCAAAAAATGTTGTCGATGACTAGGTACTCTTTGAGAACATTGGTTCAGGTAAAAGTAGTCACATATAAGGTCTCGAAGAGAAATATTTTGAAATGAAAGTTACCAAAATAAATCTTCCAAATTGAAGTATCCAAAATGAAATTTGTTGACACAAAGCCTTCGATGATAAAGTTTCTAAAGAGAATATTTTTGAAATAAACCTTTTGATGAAAAGTCTCTAAAATGAAAGTTACCAAAGAGAATATTCCAAAACACATTCATCAAAATAAGGCCTCTGACACAAATTTTTTGACAAAACTTCCAAATGAAAAGTTACTAAATGAAAACTTTCTGAAACAAAGTTTTGAAAGATAAGTTTCCAAAACACAAACTTGCTAAAGTAAACCTTCCAATCCTTTTGAAGATAAAGTTGTCCATGATAAAATTCTCAAAAATAATCCTTTTGAGTGAAAGTTTTGGATGAAGTGAAGTCTCCAAACTGAAACTCACCAAACAAATGTTTTTAAAGGTAAAGTTTCTAAAATTAAGTCATCAATGACTAAACATGTTAAGGAATTAATACTCTAAAATAAATCAATCTGAATTGATATAATGCAAATCCATTCTTCCCATATTTTTATTAATAGGTTAGTTTGAACAAGTGCTTCCAAATGGAAATAACTATACTCCAACATTCAAGTCACTGAGTTTTTATAGATAATAAAAACCATCATAACCCTTAATAAACGCATAGATACCCAGATAAGATATTCATTATTTCCAAAAAAGAAAAGGGGTCCCCACTTTTTAGATAAAATATAGACTGGGGTGTGTTGAATACAACATGTCTCATTTCATGTTTCTATGGAAAAACCTATATCATATTTTCAAAAAACTTAACCAATAGCCTAAAAATTTTATATATTTATTGTATCATGATCAATTACTCCCTATCATTTTAAAGCCTTTCTTATATTATTTTCATATAAAATTTTAGAACATTTCAAATGGATATAAATAAGAGCATTCCTTATCCTAACCCTAATGAAGGTGATATCTCTCATCCATATATACAATTCCAAGCTATCACATTTCTATGGGGTAAGGTGGCCAATGATATAATTTTGAATGAAGATATTCAATCTAAAATACCTAGGTTCTATGCTTGTGAAAACCTAGAAGAATAAATTATATCTATGACCAAAATAATGCATGAGCCACAAAATGAAAATCTATCTCTAAATTCCAAGATCACTTTATTGCAAAATCAAATTTCATATTGAAAGAATATACATTATACTAGTGTGAACCATGTGTTTTCATCTTCACATACCAATTATTTACCTAATATAAATCAATATTGGAAGCTAAAACCAAATTCCCCTAATGACAGTGATTCTACAAGTGAATAAAATCCTACCAAGAAGCCAAGTGAGATTCTATTGGATTTTCTTAGAAATAATTTGATTAAATTACCTCCTATAAATCCTATAAAAAAATAAAAATAGTATTATGCATTTAATAGAATGCACAATCACCATATTGATTGTTGTATTTCATTGAAAAGAAAGATACAAAAGATAAGTTATCCTAAATCAATGGTTTAAAATGAACAAAAATATTTACCAAAAGAGAACCAAAAATAAAAGGAGGCACCTTTACCACATTCACCTAATATTAAATGTGGATGAGCCTTCACATGATGTACAAGTTTCCAATGTTCAAAATTCTTGAAAAGACACACCAAATATTCCAAAGCAACAAATTTTGAAATAAAAATTCTAAATGATAATGTTATAGAATGCCAAAAATGCATATTTCCATAAAATAGAATATGTGCATTGTTTTCCAATTTATATCCCATATGTTGCCAATTATGAAAACAAACAAGAAAAATCAATTTCCAAGAATGAATCTCCAAAATATGGTGAATTGGGTTTTCATACATAGATACTCAAATTTTCAAACCATTTATTTATATGGAATTTATTCAAAAGAAACCCCCACCATTCCTAACATTATCCTATAATAATGATTACATTGATGATTATTATCCTAATACTATAGAATATTGGTATGATCATGATGATATTGATTATGAAACATATGAATATGGAACATATGATACATTTCCTTCATATAAGCATATATTTGATGATATCCTTAGGTTATAGTGGCACTTTTCCTTTTCCATTACAAAAATTCCAAAAAAAAAAAAAAAAAACTTTTGAAAATCTAAAACATTTTCAGCACCTACATGTTCTATTATATCTATCATATATATGTGTTAGTTCCATCTTGATGAATGGAATATTTAGTAACTCTTGAATACACATATGTGACAAAATTATACCTATGTGTGATATAGGCATCCATAGATACATGATATATCCATATTTTAGATGTTGGTCCTACTATCTACTCATTTCATGCAAACATTAGGGGTAACCACTTCTTTTATATTGATATACACAAGTTATATTATTTTAAGATCACCTTTTATTATCATGTTGGATCTTAAATGTGTACTTAAACATGAATTTATCTATGATTATATGTTACATAATGTACTTGATATTCAATACACTTGACATTTTTTCCTAACACATTGATCCATGGGCTATTATGACATGTTTATGATGTTTTTTATGCTTTATTTTATCCACTTAGTTAATTATATTTCCACAATATTATATTCCTTGTTTAATCATTGGAATATGATCCTTTGATTACAACCCCAATGCCTATATATGATTTCTTTGAAATTTGCCTATGTCATTGTTTTTTGTATGGGCATTTGAATATGTCATCCTTTCTTTTATGGATATTCAAAAAGGTCATGTCCATTTAATTATGTGATATTTGAATATTCCCCTTATTTATGGTCTCCTTAGACTATTATCTTTTGACTTAATTTTGAGTTCTCCTAGATGTGTGCTTGTTTGCTTGTTGAGATTGTATTATTACTATATAGATGTTTCCATCATATTTATCATGTATCTTATGGCTAAGTGTGATCACATTGGTTCTATGTTCTTGAATGATATATCTACTTATACATGCTCCTTATATATTCTACATGGTTACATTCACATATTACATAGTTGTCTTAGCCTTTTGACGTGAGGTAACTACCAATTCCTATCTTTACCTCACATCAAACGGGGGAGGGGAATATTAGTGGGGGCATGTAATAAAGGAATATTATCCACACATGGAATAGTTTTCATATTTAGTGGGTGATTTATTTTCAATCATGTTATTCACACTCAATATATGGTACTGATATTAGTTTTTAGATTCAGTGGGGGCATGCTATGGAAGGATGTTCTCCACACTCATTCAGTATACGGTAATTCTATCATTTTTTAGATTAAGTGGGGTATGTCCTTTACACATTAACATTTATTATATTTAGTGGGGATATGATTTGGAAACATGTTATCAATGCCGATTTAGTATTCAACATCTCTAGGTTACATTAGGGTAATCTTTTGGAAACATATACTTCACATTTGTACTTATATAAATTTTTAGATTTCTCAGTATATAGTAGGTGCATGTTTTAGAAACATATTATCCACACTTACATAGTTATCCAAATTGGCCAAAACATGCATTTATATTATTCATATTTATAATTGTGGTATAATTATATATATTAATATTATTTTTATACATAGTTTCAACATTAGTGATATCTAAAGTGCATATTCTATACAAGATGTGCCTAATATTAAAAAATACAAATTAGTTTTAAATTCCAAATTCTTTTATGGATTGTTATTATTGACTAATTTGACCCCTGGTCAAATAAGTCATCCCCCATATAAGTGAAAAACTTCCATAGCATCTCCTAATTCATAAATGTTCACCATGGTCATAAATGAGGTTATAAATCATGTTTCATCTTAGTCACATTTATTTAAGTTTGCCTCATGTCATATTATGCCACCTTTTGTCACTTTGAATTAATTATACAATTTCATTAAGGGGAAAAGTGTGTTAAAGTGTATGAAAATGTGTCTGATGTTAAGTAAGTGTTAGAGGTAGGTTTTGTAATTGACAATTGTAGCTTTAACATGCCAAGAAGGAGTTTAACAAGAAATAGGACATTTTCAATTAGTTGTACAGATTCATAATAGTCTTGGCACATGTGGATATTTAAAGGAAGTATATTAAGATCCCCATAAGTCATTTACATGTTTAGGTTGCTTTTAAAATCCAAAAATTGGTGAAAACCATTCCATCTCTCTCTTTGCTCACTTTGACAAGTCAAACAAGTCAACTAATTTATAACTAATATGAATAAGAGATGTAGAGTTGAGTTAAATGATTTTTGTGGATGAAATTAGTCTACCTATCCTTCCATTCCATAGTATTTTTTTTGAATGGTGGTATTTACTTCATGAACCATCCATAAGACTGATAGTGCCTCCATGTTAACTACACATTGCCAATACCTTAAGGTTTTCTTATCTATTTTCATGATTTGATGTTTCCAAGTGGTGTATGAATTTTTATAGAGCATGGCCTTCATATTCAAGTTTTTTTTCAATTTTTTTTTTAACATGTGATCATAGAAGGTGAGAAATATCACTCTAATTATGTTAAGGAATGCACCTTATTATTCTTCAAGATAGTGTTTCCATAGTTATAGGTTTTGTTCTTTTGTCAATGGTTTTAAGTCAGATAATACACCTAAGTTTCTTCTCTCAAACCATGAAATCTAGTTTTTCCATGGAAAGTTTTCATTGAATTAATTCAAGGTTGATGGAGATGACTTTCTAAAACCATGAGATAATATTGAACAAATCTCTAAGATACACAATTATACATAACCATATGTAAGAATGTATGGAGGATGGAAGAACCATCCAAAAATTAAAACATAGGTGGGATTCAATTCCATGACTTGAATGAGATTCTCAAGTCACTCAAGGTTAGTAAAATGAAATAAATAACACTCCAAATGAATGCTCATAGAGGTGTATATAAATAAAAGTTTCTTAGGGGGATGAATTACCTTAATATCTCTAAATGATTTTTTTGCTCATACCATGAGTCATATTTTAGTTAGTGTCTACATGGTTTATATAAATATAATGAATCTATTATTATAATCTAGATGGAGAGTTATAAATTTAGCATAATAATATATTATTTAGTTAGAGGAAATTTATGGTTGAATTAGCTTCAAATATATCCAAGTTTACACTAAGACATTTAGTAAAGCTACAGTACTTTGAAGCCAAAAGAGAAAATTGTGACCTACAGATATATAATGCATTGGTAATGGTAGGAGGGACATGACTTTATGGTTTCAAATCATACATGAACTTATTAAAGTATGATATATTTATACTAACCTCAAGAGTGATTGAATTTATGAGACACAATACTCATGCATGAAGTAAGCACCTCCAGGTCTCACAATTTCCTTAAAATGCAAACACACAGTGTGTTGGTGGTGGTGAATGAGAGTATAGTCTCAAGATAGTCTTGGATATGTGTAGGTGTGAAATGATATATAAAATATTAATAGGAACCAAATGTGTAAGATATATTTCTCAAACAAGAATCACACCTACATGAAACTTTCAATCTTATTCCCTAATGGTAACCTATAGATGACATAGTCATACATACCACAGACTATCCTAGTCCCATAAGAGAATATAGACTTGGTATGTTGGTATATTTTTAAAGTGAATTAAAATATATAATAAAATCTCATAATTATATATTACACTTCATTTTATTCTTAGGGGAGATAGGAACAAAGACTAAACTAGGTTTTCAAATGTCACCTATAGTCAATTAATACCCTACCTATAGTAACAATGTTGGAAGCTAGTTTTGATAAGATGGAAGGTTAAGGGTTTAAAAAGTGTGATAAATATTTGAGAATTAATACATATGTTTATCATGAACTAAAATATCTCCCTACATTACCCTTAAATTCATATGAGTATGGGAGATTCCCTTTATTTTGTCTAAAATAGAGGGCACTCTATGAGTAACATAGTTTGCAAGTTTAAGATGTGAATGTTGAAGGAATGAGATGGAGAGTTTGGTTGAATTTTTGGATGGTATATATATTTTTATTATATTTTAATAGAGTTAAATTAATACCTACGGTAAATGGAAACTTTTATAGGTTCTCATAAGTTCAATTACATGGTCTAGGTCTATTAGGCCTAAACCCTCATGGCCATTAACTTGATCCAAATGACTAAATGACCTCTTAAAACCATTTTAAAACACTTATTATAGAATATAATTCCAACATGAATCACTATTTTTTAGGAATTAACTCAAAATTAGTCATTTGATCCCATTTTACTCTCAGGCCTACTCAAAATGCATAAAAGGAGCTTGAGGGTTAGTTTCACTCACTCATATCTATATGCAGGGTGTGATTGAGACTAAAAATATTTGGGAATATTTTAATGGGGTCCCTAAAATTTTGTAAATGTAATGTTTTTGATTTTTAAATTCTAACCTATATGAATCATTGGTAGCAACTTAAACCACTAAAAACCCTAAAAAACCCCTTATGCAAACCCAATTAAAAAGAAATTAAAGTATGTACATATATAAGTGGAAAATGGGTAAATTAAATGAATTGAACATTTATATCACTCTTTTAATATCCATAACATCCATTTGATCCATACTTCCACTTGTATAGATAGACCAAAATCTAAGTTTTTTGTAAGATTTGAAGTGTGGTGTAGGTACAAAGGAGAATTATTATATGAAAATAATTATAGAAGGTGTATGGGAACATGTTAGAATCTCTCATACTCATCTCTCATCTTAGTTGAGCATGAAAATCCCTCTGATACACTTTTAATTTTAGGCAGTCTAAATGAGATAGTGAGAAGGAGAAGTGATTATCTAGTGAGAAGGTGAGAAGTCTAATATTGGATCTTTTTAGGAATATATAATGGAGGGGAAGGCAAAGATGTATTCAACATGTGTCTAAAAAATATTCCAAAAATTTATTTGAGTAGGTATAGGACACCTAAATGATAAATTTAAGCTTGGAAGACTAGAAGGCTAATGAGTGGTTGATAGAGAATGAGTGAAAATTGGAAAAGAGGGAGTTATTAGTTGGATAGATGTAGATTCGTATTACCATCAGTTTTAAATCTTCTCATGATAGTGAAAATGTACCAAATAACCCTATGGTTGTTTTGGGTAGTCAAGTGAACTCATCATCAAACAAGGAAGTTTCAAGAAGGATGGTGAAGAGTATTTATGCCAGCTTAAAAGAGAATGACGAAATTCAGGTGGATAATTGTATAATACATACCATTGACCTATTTTATACCTCATCTTATTTTTTAAATAGTTTCCATAGTTTTATACTTGGTTTTATGACCCTTCCACTTCTCTTCTCTCTCCTCTCATATCATTTATATATGCGAGCTATTTTGGCATTTATATGTAGTACACACTTAGTATGGTGAGGAATAACTAGTTTGGAACCTTTTTTGATTTGTAATAAGATTATAAATTTGATTTTATCTCTAAAATATCTTTCTTAAGTATGACAAGTAGTATACTTGGATGTTAAGTGATGAATGTCTTCTCCTTACTTCAATTCTACTCTTTCATATTTTATGTAAGGTATATCTCTTCTAACATGTTTCATAAAGTGTATGTGTTTGTTAAGTTTGTCTTAAAGTGTGAGAGAGATTATTAGTGTCTAGTATCTGATCTTATTTTCACCTACCTATAGATGTTTATAGTAATCTATCTCTATGTGAAATACTTATGCTAGAAGGATAATGAGTTAAGGTTAGTTTTGGTAGTCTTCATTATTAATTCATATGCAAGTGTGTTTTTGAACTAATAATTGGTGTATCACCTTCATTATTCTAGGTTAATTTTCTATTTCCTTCTTCCATTTTCACTCAAAGTGACTATTCTAGTGTAGTGTGTGATCTTAAGAGATAAATCAAGGGAGATACCCCTTTAAACTATAGGTTTACCTCTACTATAGGAAACCCACAAGATTAGAGGTAATATCATGTTGTCCAAATATGGAGAGGCCTAAAAAACCTCATATAAGGGTGAAATATTTAGCTAAAATAGTTATAACATGCTTGGTGAGATCAAGATCTAAAAGAGTATAAGAATTATTGGTGTGTTCATCTTATTATCGACTTTATTAAGCATTCAAGAAAACACTAATGGTGACTTCAAATGTAATCATCTGGTGATAACAACCTAAGTACTTATTGAAAATAATTTGATAAATTATTGCATTTCATTTGACTAATGAAGTTAATATGATTGGATATGTTGAGAACATTTAATACACACATCCATATCAATGTTTTTATCCACCATATGGTCAACCCATTCCTCCTCCATATTTTCATGAATTTATTAAAGAGTCTTGTGAAGAAGCCTGTGAAGTAAGATATCAAGAAGATAAGTTTAAGGATATTAAAGAAGAAATACAATCTCTTAAGATGTAATTTCTCAAAGAAGAAATCCAAGCTCTCAAGAGATATATTCTTGAAGGTATTCTTCCCCAACAACCCTATCCATCCTACCAAGCTCTTATACAAACTTCTTGAGGTCAATACCAAATCTTATATCCTTATCCTACTTCAATTCCACCTCAATATAAATTCTTGTTGTTACTCTTGCCTAAAATGATAAAGTTGGAAATGTTGATGAAGAAATGGGATGAAGAGCTTGATGTGATCCCTATTAATTTCATATAAAGGATGAGAAGATCAGTTCAATTCCTTATGAACAAGTAGAGGTTAGTTGAGGAGGAAGATAAATATTTTATTAATGAATATTGTCACAAAATGAGATGTTATATGTAATGGTGGGTTAATAGGCTTAAAAGGTGGGAAAACCAAGAAGTTGGGAACAAACTTGCAGCTATTGAAGAGCCTCAAAAAAGTTATGAAAAAATTGAAAATATGTTATAAGAGTAAGTCTCTCCCTCCCATCCTCAAGATTTTTCCTATATTTTATGTTAGTCCTCTCATATTACTTTTCATCATGAAGAACCTAACCAATCCTCAAAATATCCTAGTAGCCTAAAAGCTCCAACTTGGAACCAAGAATGTGATGATAAGAATCAAAACTTTGTGTATGATCAAACCACATTTCTTTCTCTTCAAAAAACATATAGTTTATCCATATTAGAAGTCCATATAAGAAGAGTTTCAACATGAAAAGGAATCTCTAGTAAAAAAATTAGGACTTGAGGTTAAAACTATGGAATATCTTCAAGAATATAATGAAAATCATGAAGTGCTTGATCAAGAAAGTAAAAATTATATAGCTTAGCAAACCTCCTCTCTCTCCAAGAATTTTTTTAGGTGTCTCCTTCCATCCCCATGCCCATTAATGATACCCTATCACACCTACTAATATATCTACAAACCATGAACTAATTAACCACCCTCCCACCTCATCCCCTCTTGAATAAGAACCCATATTATGAGAGGAAATTAGATAAGACCAAACTCAATTTATAGTTGGTCAAGAAGATAACACATGTGATAATGAATAATCACTCACTATAGGAACTCCCACTAGTGAAGACAAGAAAAAATCCACCCTCTTTAGTCAAAAAATAGAAAATGTAGATGAATTTATAGTTATCCATAAGGAGTTTGATCAATGTATGTGGTAGACCTATCAAGAAATGTTTAATGAGTATGAAGGTCTTGAGAATCTAGTTCTTGAAGGAGAGAAAAATGATATTGTGGGGGAAAAATTCAAAGTTCTTACTGAACAACCATGTCTTGAATAACATCATGAAACAATATATGATTACTATGGAATTCATTAACATGGTTAAGAGGATGAGTTTGAATAAGTTGTGTTTCTTGAGGAGAAAGATAGGAAAGATGATTGGCATTAGTAGATTGAGCTTTTCCTAGAACTTGAATAATTTTAAAAATTTGAAGGTCAAGAGCACAAGAAGATAGAACAAGATGTCCTCATGGAGGATAATAATGAATATTGGATTGACTACACCAAGCTCCTTTAAGATCTTGAAGATGATAACAAATTTGATCCCATTCAAATTACCATGGATATCAAGGAATCATGCCTGATTGAAACACCATTAGAAGTTGTAGTTGAGGAGTCTCATGAGAAGGTTGAGATTGTTGAAGTTCTAGAAGGATTCACCTTCATAGGTGATATGTTTGTGGTTATTATGGTTGCATTGAATATCATTCCAAAGACACTGGTAAACATAAAAAATTTGAATACATCAAAGCTAATGCTAAAGCACAAATTGCCTCATCTATCATTTCATCTCATGGATCAAGATATGGTGAAAAATTTCCCTTTGATCCAGGAGGATAAACTTGCTTTAGGTTAGTTTGTACATAGTTTAATTTTCTTAAGTGTTGTTTTGTGTTTTCCCTAAGTGTTTATGAGAACACAAGTATGTGTATTTCTCTTAATTTATGTAATTTCTACCTATTATAATATTTGTGTGTTTGGTGTCTGATCAAATCCATTTTAGTGTAAAAATTGGTGTATAGGTGATGTCGTTACCCAAGGATAGAAGAATGCAGTTGGTCATTAGCATAAAAGGCTTGTTTCCCTAGGAAATTGAAAAAATATTGACTAATTTGACCCCCCAGTCAAATAATTTAACCCCCTATAAGTTAAAAAATTCCATAGGGTATCCTAGGTAATAAATATTCACCATGGTCATAAATGAGGTTATAAATCATGTTTCATCTTAGTCACATTTGTTTAAGTTTGCCTCGTGTCATATTATGCCACCTTTTGTCACTTTTAATGGAATGTATGGTTTCCTTAAGATGAAAAGTTTGTTAACATGTATGTGAACATGTATAATGTCAATAAAGTGTCAAAGGAAATAGTTATAACTGATAATTATAGGTTTAACATACCAATAAGGAGTTTAACTATAAAATAGGCCATTTTCAGTTATTGTATAGATTGATAACCATAATGGCACATGTGGAAAATTTAGGGAGGTATATTCAGATCCTAAAAATTATTATACATGTTAGTATTTATTTTATATACCAAAAAATTGTGAAAAACATTCTATCTCTCTATTCACTCCCTTTAGTAGGTCAAACAAGTCAACCAATTTGCAATTGGTACAAATAAGAGAGGTAAAGTTGAGTTAAATTATTTTGGTAGATGAAATTAGTCTTCATATAATTCCATTAAATTTTCATGGTTTTTATAATCATGTTTTTTAATTCATGAACCATCCATAATATTTCTAGTGCGTCTAAGTTGACTACACATTCCCAATACCTTTGGGTTATCTTATCTATTTGCATGATATAATGTTTTCAAGTGGGGTGTGTGTTTTTGAAGATCATGTCATTAATATTTAGGTTTTTTTTTTAAATTGGTTTTCACATGTGATCATATAAGGTGAGAAATATCACTCTCATTATGCTAAGGAATGATCCTTATTGGTATACAAGATAGTGTTACCATAGTTGTAGGGTTTGTTCTTCTATTAATGATTTTAAGTTAGACAATACACTTGAGTTTCTCATCTCAAACCATGGAATATAATTTATCCATGGAATGTTTAAATTTATTGACATAAAGTTTCATGGATATTATTTTATAATACCATGATCAAATACTTAGCATATCTCCAAGATACATAATTATCTACAGTCATATGTAAGCATGTATATAGTATGGAGAAAAAATCCAAAACTTAAGACACATGTGGTGTTCAATTCCATTAATTAAATGAGATTATTAAGTCACTCAAGGTTAAAAAATTATATTAAATAACACTCTAAATAAACACTCATATAGGTACATAACAATAAAATTTTCTTAGTGGGATGAGTTACTTTAATATTTCTGAATGAGTTTTGGCTCATACCATGAGTCATATTTTAGTAGGTGTCTATGTGGTCAGTATAAATATAATTACTCCATTATTATATTTAGATAAATAGGTATCACCTTATCATATGAATATTTTATTTCATCAAAGGAAACTGATGGTTAAATGAGTTTCAGATACAACAAAGTTTCCACTAAGACACTCAGTAAAGCTACAATTCTTTGAATCCAAAAGAGAAAATTGTGACTTATAGATCTATAATGCATTGGTAATGGTATGATATAAATGAGTATATGGTTTAAAGTCATAAATAAAATTATTCAAGTGTGATATATCACTAATGAACTTTAGATGGATTGAATTTGTGACATAATGCTTAAGCATGAAGAAAGCACCAATAGGTCTCACAAGTTTCTTAAAATTCAAAAACACAATGTGTTGATGGTGGTGGATGATAATATAGTCTCAAGATAGTCTTAGATGTGTAGGTGTGAAACGATATATGATGGATTTATAGGAACCAATGTGTAATATATAGTGCCAAAAAATAATGACACCTAAAGGAAACTTTCAAACTTCTTTCCTAATGGTCACCTACATGTGACATAGTCATACATACCACAAACTAGTATAAGCCAATAAAATAATGAAGACTTGATAGGTTATAATATGTATAAATTTAATGAACATGTAAAATATAATTTCATAATGATATATTAGACTCCATGTGAATCTAAAGGGAGATAGGAATAGAGACTAATCCAGGTTTTCAAATGTCACCTACAGTCAACTAAAACCTTTCCTATAGTCACAATCATAGAAGCTTGTTTTAAGAAGATGAAAGACTAAGGACTTAAGTAGTGTGATAAATATTTGAGACTTGATATATAGGGTCACCATGATATAAAATACCGCTTCATAATACCCTTCAAGTCATATGAGTAGGGGATATGCCCTATTTTTTGTATTAGATAGAGGGCACTTGCTACGGCCCTAACCTATCGCATGTATGAGGATAGGAATAGCTGACTTATGGCTCACTTATCCCTCTTTAATGTTATATCACATTTCTATATGCATTAATTTGGTTATTAGATTGGCCTATGGAGTAATCATGGCCTAGATATACTATATATAGGAGGTAAACGGTAATTGTTTAACATCATATTATGAATTCTACTCTAATTGAAGCTTGCGGAGGTTTCCCCCTCGAAGTGGCTTGTCTATTATCATATATTTTGATATACTTCAGTCATGTTTGGATATATTTTTTATATTCTACTTTATTTTTTAATTAATTTCATTACAAGTGGTATCAGAGCCTCTACCCGGGTTTAAGTTATAGAGCGGGTGGCTACGTCAGCATGGTAGTGTTCATCTAGGGCTCATACACATAGGGAATCTTGGTGGTATAGTTGCAAATCCAACCTCGAGTCTAGGCTTCAGAAGCATGGTGGGATTTTATTGTCTTGGTGGGTGGACTTCACTAACACCTCAAGTTTTTGTTGTAGCGATTCGTTACATGTGGTATCAAAGCTACGATTTGGGCAATCTTGTGGGTGAAAACCTAATTTTTTAAATTTGGCCATATCTAAAAAAAGGTTGTGAAATTATTTTCAATTTTTTTACTAGCGGTGAGAAATAATTAAATTAATCTTCCATTAATATTTTATATTATTTGGATCTAGTTTACAAAAGTTATCTCTATTTTAGTGTTTTTTAAAATTGCTCTATAATGCGTAATTCAAAGAATTTTTAAGATTTATTTACATTTTTGGAAAGCTTATAAAACTCTGGCTATATTATGTTCTTTGTATGTTTTTATTTGAGGCCGACATAATTCCAAAATCTCTTGGTCAAAGTTGGGTCAAAAAGTGCCAATCAAGGTCGACATCATAAAGCCCTTTTATGGCAGGTCCACAAACTCAGGGCCGAAGAAAGGGTGCTGAAACTCTAGGTAAAACTCATAACAAGGAAGAGATGGAGTCAAAAGGGGGATGTACTAGACCCTTTGTACTAGGGTTCTCTGACATAGATCATAAAGTGAGCCAACTTGACAATAGTGTGCAAGGCATTTAGAGTGAGGTGCAAGGCATACAATCTAATATTAAATCCATACAAGATATTTTGGTAGATATCATAATTAATTTGAAAAATAATCAGTCAAATCATCTAGCTAACACTATTTCACAACCCCACTAGGGTGGTTCTCCCAACTAGTCTACTTCAATTCTAACTACAGTGCCACAGAGGAACCTGTTACCAAAGGTGGATATGCACAAATTTGATGGAAAATATCCACTCAATTGGATCAACCAAATGGAGATTTTTTTTATCTACATTAGATCCCAGGTGGATAGAAGGTTAGAATGGCATCCTTGTATCTTTAACTTGATCAATTCATTTGGTATTGATGGTTGTGTGCTCAAAAGATGACTCTCAATGTCACTTTGTCAATTTTTATAGAGGAGTTGAAATTACACTATGGCAATAGTGTGATAGAGAATTACTTCAACCAATTAGAAAAATTGTGAGAAACTAGCTCTGTCAAGGATTATACTCATCATTTTAAAAAACCTATCCTTATGAGTGGAGACAATTTCTGAGGAGAAATCAAATGACCTATTTTTGGGTGGACTCAAGGACCACGTTCAATATGAGTTACGCACATTTAATCCAATTAATATTTCTAATTCTATTATCATGGCACATAGAGGTGAGGAAAAATTCATAGCCAATAAGAAGAAGCCATTCACTCACTTCAAATATCATAGCATATTGACACCAACATTTTCTCCACCTACCAGATTGACCCCACAATAAATTAAAGAGAAGCATGCAAAAGTATTATGTTTTGGTTGTGACAGCAAGTGGACCAAAGGACATAAGATGTGCTGAGAAGAATTTATTCTACATTGAGGGATCCAATGAAGATGAAGAAGAAGATGATGCCTCCAATGATGATGAGGAAGAGATATAGGAGGTACCTAAAAATTCCCAACCTACAATCTCATGTCATGCACTTGTCTGTATTATCACTCCACAAATTCTTAAGGTAGTGGGTTTCTTCAAGAAATAGAAGGTGAAAGTGTTGATTGATTTAGGGAGCACACATAACTTCATCAACCATAAGTTGGCCACTCGATTAAATTGTTTCATCTACCCAACACAAAAATTTCAAGTCATGATTGCATATGGTGGCACAATTAATTATTTAGGCAAATTCCATAGTATTAAACTTTCTATGGGTGAGTACAATCTTGATTCTCCTATGTTTGCTATTCCCATGGGTAACATAGACATTGTTTTGGGAGTCTAATGGCTCACAACCTTGGGTACCATTGAGATGAACTTACAAGAACTATTCATACACTTTCATTTTGAATGTAGGAAAATTGAACTACGTGGATTACAGGCAAAATATCCATAATTTGTTAGTTCACATTAGATGACTAAGATACTAAAAAAGGGGGTAGAGGGAATTATTGCATGATTATATTCCATATAAGTTCAACCCACATAAGCATCTACACATCTTGATCTATAGATGATTCTTGATGACTACCCATCTATTTTTAGGGCAATGCCAGAAGTATTACCACCAATAAGAGAACATGATCATGCCATTCAACTACTTCCAGGGAGTCAAACACCAAATATTAGACCATATAGATATCCATACGCACAAAAGATTGAAATTGAAAAAATGGTCCATGAGATGATGGAGGTAGGGATCATTAGGCATAGCCAAAGTGCATATTCATCACTAGAGGTCATGGTGCAAAATAAGGATGACACATGGAGGATGTGCCTAGATTATAGGGAACTCAACAAGTATACCGTCAAATATAAGTTTCATATTCCAGTAATTGATGATTTACTTGATGAGTGGAATGGTGCTAATTATTTCAAAAAATTAGACCTTCACTTGGGGTACCATCAAATTAGAATCAAGGATGAAGATGTTCATAAAACTACTTTTAGAATGAGTGAGGGCCATTATGAGTTTTTGGTAATGCCCTTTGGTCTTAAAAATGCACCATCTACTTTTTAGAGCTTGATAAACACTATTTTTAGGCCTTTTTTAAGGAATTTTGTGTTGGTTTTCTTTGATGACATATTGATTTATAGTCAGACATGGGAAGCACATCTGCAACATGTGAAATAGGTGTTGATAGTTTTGGAGAAGCATCAGCTTTATGTAAAGTCATCCAAATGTGCTTTTGGAGTATAAGAGGTAGAGTACCTAGGTCACATTATTTCCCATGAAGGTGTCAAAGTTGATCCCCTAAAGATCAATTATATGATGGAATGGCCCATGCCAAAAACTCTCAAAAACCTCTGAGGGTTCCTAGGATTAATATGTTATTACCGAAGATTTGTGAAAGGTTATAGTAGCATAGTAGCTCCACTCACTACATTGTTAAAGAAGGATACCTTCCATTAAAATGATGACACCACCAAATCATTTGAGAAACTAAAAGTATCTATGTGCACCACTCTAGTTTTGGCTACTCCAGACTTCTCAAAGACATTCACTATTGAATGTGATGCTTTTGGATCTGGGTTGGGAGCAGTACTAATGTAGGAAGGAAGATCCATTTCATTTGAGATTCATCAATTAAAAGTTAAGAATCTACAAAAACCTATTTATGAGAAATAAATGATGGCTATTCTTCATGCAGTTAAACATTGGAGGCCCTATCTGATGGGTAGACACTTTAAGGTGAAAACTAATCATGATAGTCTCAAATACTTTTTGGAGAAAATATTATCATCTGAGGAACAATAAAAGTGGGTAACCAAAATGTTGGGTTATGATTTTGAAATAATCTATAAGAAGGTTAAAGATAATGTAGTAGTAGATGCACTATCCAGATGAGATACATCCATAGAAGCATTACTTTGTGTAATATCCATATTGCAAGTAGATTGGGTGGATGAAGTCAGATTAGAATGGGAGCAAGACAAGGACACACAAGTTATAATTCAAAATCTCTAGCAAGGTACTTTAGCCTCTAACAAATTTTAATGTAAAGGTAATGCCCTATGGTATAAGGGTAGGTTATACTTGTGTAAAAATTCTAATCTTAAGCATAAGATTCTTGCGGAGTTGCATGCATCTCCAATTGGGGGACATTCAGGGTTCTTGAAAACATATCATAGAATTAAAAAAGAATTATTTTGGGAAGGACTCAAGGGAGATATACAAAATTTTGTGATAGAATGCTTGATATGCCAATAGAATAAAGGTGAGAAAATTAAGACCCCATGTTTGTTACAACCATTAGCAATTTCTAGTCAAAGGTGGGAGGAGGTTTCCATGAATTTCATCACAAGGTTGCCTTGTTTTGAAGGTAAGAATGTTATCTTGGTCATTGTGGATAGGCTTACAAAATATGCCCATTTTTGTGTTCTCTCACACCCATTTTTAGTAGGTACAGTAGCAACTATTTTTTTGGAAGTAGTTTTCAAATTACATGGAACCCCCAAAATAATTGTAAGTGATCATGATCCTATTTCCACTAGTAATTTTTGGACTAAACTATTTTCCTATTTGGGTACTCAACTAGCTCATAGCTCATCTTACCACCCCCAATCTAATGGACAAAAAGAAGTGGTTAACAAATGTTTAGAGGGGTATCTCCATTGTTTTGTATCAGATAAATAGGAATATTGGGTTAAATGGCTACCCCTTGCAAAATGGCAATATAACACATCTTTCTATACCTCTTCTAAAATGTCTCCATTTATAGCACTATATGGTTACCATCCACTTTCGATCACTTCTTCATTAAAGGTGAAAACCAAGGTTCAAAATGTGGAGGAGCACATTCAGCATCAATAAGAAGTTTTGGCTAGTTTGAGAGAGAATTTGGCCTTGGAAAAAAATAGGCTGAAGTAACAAATAGATCAACATTGTAGTGAGAGAAATTTTGAGGTGAGTGACTAGGTATTTGTTCATTTGCAACCTTATAAGTAGATGTCCTTGAAGCAATAGAAAAAGGACAACAAAATTACTCCTAATTATTATGGCCCTTATCAAGTTCTATAAAAAATTGGAAGTGTGGCTTATAATCTTGAGTTACCTCATTCATCTCGCATACACCCAATATTCCATGTTTCATGTTTGAAGAAGGTCATTAAAAAGATAGTTTCAACCCAAACAAAACTCCTAAAACTAGATGAAGAAGGATGAGTCATTTTGGAACTAGATAAGATCCTCCAAACTTATACTAAGAGGTTGAGAACTAGATAAATTAGGGAATATCTGATCAAGTGGAAGAACCTGAACAGTGAAGATGCAACTTGGGAAGGTGAAGATTTTTTGCAACAACATCCAGAGTTGTTCAACATTGAGGACAACATTGGTTTGAAGGGGAAGGGTATGCTATGGCCCTAACCTATCACATGTATGAGGATAATAATAGCTTACTTTTGTCTTAATTATCCCTCTTTGATGTTATATCACATTTCTCTATGCATTCATTTGGTTAGTAGGTCAGCCTATAGAGTAACCATGGCCTAGATAGACTATATATAAGAGGTAGAGGGTAATTATTTAACATCATATTGTGAATTATGCTCTTATTGAAGCTTATTAAGGTTTTCCCCTTGAAGTGGCTTGTCTATTATCATATATTTTGATATATTTCAATTATATTTGGATATGTTTATGCTATTCTACTTTATTGTTGAAGCAATTTCATTACAACACTCCATGAGCAACATATCCTATAGGATTAAGATGTGAATGTTTAAGGAATGAGATGGAGATTTTGAATTCATTTTTTGGTGGTATATATAGTTATATTTGATGTGAAAAAAATTAAATGAATACTTATAGTCAATGGAAACTTTTATAGGTGATCATAAGTTTAATTACACAGTCTAGGTCAATTAAGCCTAAACACTCATGACCTTTAACATGATCCAAATGACTACATGAACTCTTAAAAACATTTTAAAACCATTATGAGAGATTATAAGGGAAACATCAATCACTGGATTATAGGAATTAACTCAAAATTGGTCATTCAAGCCCATTTTCCTCTTAGGCCTACTTAGAATGCATTGAAAGAGCTCGAGGGCTAGTTTCACTCACTCATATATATAGAGGGTGTGAATGAGTATTAAATGAGTTGGTAATTGTTTAAGGGTGTCCCTAACTTGTTCTCATTTGAATTTTTTTGGACTTTCAATATCTAACTTGTATAAATCATTTTTAACAAGAAAGACCACCAAAAACCCTCTCAAAACCCTTGTGCAAGCTTGATGGAAATGAAATGAAAGGATATGAATCTATAAGTGGTTATTGGGTTATGAAAATTAATTGAAACTATATATCACTCTCTCAGGTTCCATGACATCCATTTGATCTGTACTACCACTTGTATAGAGAAAGAAAAATCTAAGTTTATTGTAAGATTTGAAGTGTGTTATAGGTACATAAGAGAATTTTTAAATGAAAATAATTGTATAAAATGTATGGTAACTTGTTGAAACATCTCATACTCATATCTAACCTTATTTGTGCATTTAAATCCCTATACTACACTTTTCATTATAGGCAGTCTAAATGAGATAGTGAGAAGTGATTATCTAGTGAGAAGGTGAGAGATCTAATATCGGATATTTTTTAGGCCTATCTAATGGAGTGGAAGGAAAATAGTTATTAAATATGTGTATAACACTTATTTCATGAATTTACTTGAGTAGGTATAGGACAACTGAGGGATAAATGTAATATTTGAAGTCTAGAATGCTAATGATTGGTTGATAGAGAATGAGTAACAACTAGAAAAGAGGGAGATATCAGTTAGAGAGGTTTATATGACTATCACCATCAATTTTACATATTATCATGATAGTTAAAATTTTTCAATTAACCCTATGTTAGTTTTGGTTAGTCAAGTGAACTCATCATCGAATATGGTAGTTGTAAGAAGGATGGTGAAGAGTATTTATGCCAACTTGAAGGAGAATGATGAAATTCAGGTGGAAACTTGTCCAATATATCTTATTGACCTAATTTATACCTCATTGTCTCATTGTGTAACTATTTTTCATAGTTTTACACTTGGTATTGTTACCCTTCCACTTATATTATTCTCTCTCCTCTCATATACTGTATATATGCAAATAATTTTGGAATTTGTGAGTAGTACACACCTAGTATGGTGAAGCCCTATTGGTTTATAATTTTTTTTAATTTTGAGTAAGATTTTGAAGTTTATTTGATCTCTATAATCTCTTTCCTAATTGTGACAAGTAGTGTTCTTGCATGTTAAGTGATGAATGCTTCTCCTTGCTTCCATTATACTCTTACATGTTTTGTGTCAGTGATATCTCTTCTAACAAGTTTCATAAAGTGTATGATTTTGTTAAGTTTGTCTTTAAGTATAAGAGATAATATTAGTATCTATTATCATACCTTATTTTCACCCACCTTAAGATTTGCATAGTAATTTGCCTCTATGATAAATATTTATGCTAGAAGGATAATGATTTAAGGTCAGTTTTGGTCATATTCATTCTTAGTGATTATATACATGTGTTTATGGACTAATATTTGGTGTATCACCACCATTAGTATAGTCTAAATTTATATTTCCCTCTTCCCTTTTACCCCTAAGTTACTAGTCTAGTCTAGTGTGTGAGCTTATGAGATAAATCAATGGAGATATGCTTTTAACCTAGGGGTTTACCTCTACTACATGCAACCCACAAGATTATAGGTAATCCCATGTTGCATAAATGTGGAGAGGCCTAAAAAACCTCATATAAGGGTGAAAAATTTGGATACAATAGATATCATATCATAATTTTTTTTGTATTGATACCTTATGGACTTTTATGGACGTTATTGAGCAAAACTACAACAGTAGTTAGTTCACCTTTTAGTATGGTTTAGGTGATCAAATAACTCAATATTATAATTTTTTTAGGTTATAATTATTCATCCATAATTATTAGGTTATAATTATCATTGGGTTACATGGTTGAGATAATCTCAATTGCCATGTGGCAACTCATTTTCCTCAAAAGTTAGGGTCATGTACATTTAAATATATATCTATCTCTCTTTATCTCTCTATATCTCCTTGGATATATGAAATTTAAATATTTATCTATATTTGTCTTAATATTATTTTTAGAGCCCTACAATGATACATATTTTTCAAAACAACTTACCAATAGGGAAGGAGGTTACATTGACACATAGGTGTACTCCTAAACCTTGATCTTTCAATTTCAATCTATTTTAATTACTTATAGCTCAGATTATAAGCACTAATTATATATTATAAAATTCTATTGGTTTTATTTTAGTCACCAATAATGCACACAAGTTGGGAACATATAAAGATAAAGTGTTCATACACACCTAGGGATGCATTCCTTTCCTTTAAAATATTATTTTCATTACTAGATTAAAGGGGGGAAATGTAGATGATATTTTATGATTATATACCAACTCAATCTTGTACACATGGTAAACTAAGACCTTGGTTGTTCTTCTTAGTTATTTACATTTCATTTTTCCACAAGTCTCACATATACTCTATCTTTCTGCCCCTTATCCTATATATCATATTCCAACTAGTCTTATGGTTATGACCTAGGCCTTATCCCTTACCTAAAATGATTAAAATGTAATTATATTCCATCTCTCCAAGTTTGGAGCCTGTATTTGCTTCGTTACTCTATAGACACTAATGTTTAAGATAGATAATAACATCGATATTACTATCTTGTCTTGAGATGAGATTCTAGTGCCCTAAAGCCATCTAATTTATAGATGAAGCATAACTTAATGATCAACTTATGTATTTTAATGTGATTTATTACTCCAAATGGATTGGTATAAATACAAGATAAACCATCACTAATTACTCACCTATCTACACCTAGTAAAATACCAAAGAGACCAAAGAAACTTATCAAAATTACTCTATCAAACATTTAATTGACAAAATATTCCCTATTTCCTTACTAGTCATAGGTACAACAAATCTATAATTATAAACAATTAAATTACTAAAGGAGTACCTCAAAATCCTGATTTTCCATTTTAAAATATAGGTCACTATTGTTCTTACTTTACACAAAATTTCATGATTCACACACAATCGAACACATATGGGAGAACTTCATGAGTCTGATGCCCTCTTCTAGAGTATTAGCTATGTAGGCATGCATTCTTATATTATGTTCTTTAGGGTCATATTGAAATAATATTTCATTTAACCCATTTTAACCCAAGGTCACTATGAAGATTAATTACTAGGGTTTTGATATTTCACTCAGAGCAATAATCTATGACCTAGAAATGAATGCACCTAAGTGAAGGAGAAGCAAAACCTAAAATCATATAGTGGTTACATCCTATTATATTATTTATTATATATAATACAATAGCATCAAAAATAGATAATAACATCAACATAATCATCCTAAGCTAACATTATTGTCTAGAGTCTTAGAAGCATCAAAACTAGAATCTGATGATTATTCCAAAATCTCCAACCATCATGCTTTCTAATTGTTATAGATCTACAACTACATTAACATAAAAAAAACTAAGTACATCACTTATTTTTCATTTATATATCCAGCATAATTTTACTTTCCATATTTAGACTATGTAAGCATAACCAATTTAGTGTATGCTTATATTTGAGTTTATAATTTAATTAGCCTACTATAGATATGATTATCACCCTTATGCAATTTTCAATTCTATATAACCCGTTTAATTTAAATATAGAGTTAAAAATAAGATAACCCTAGATCAACATTTTAGGATTAAATAATTTCCTTATAGTTATACATGTTAATGTAATCATATAAAATGCAAAATTTTATGACTTAGGCATGGTGAATATCACCCAACCTATAGGTCCTCTTTCTTGCTCACTCAACCCTTCTTGACTAGACTTTCACTAATTGCAAGTCACCCTTAGTTTCATAGACTTAGATTTTTGAGACCCAGGTAACCCTCTCAAACCTAAATCCACCCCCCCTCCAAGTCTCATCCTCCTAGGATAATAGTGCCTAACTTAGACAAGAGTGTTTTAACTTAGGGGTGTCTTATTTTTGGTACTGTTGTCTAAGTTCTCTTTAGCCTCAAATGGTTAGATTTTATTGAATCCTTATTTTTTACCCTATCATCTTAATGTAAGCTCATATAACTCAAAATCATTATTTTCCCTATAAATTTTCATTAAATGTCCATTTATAAGGGTTGACAGTCATTTATAGGGAAGAAGCAAGACTACAAGCAATTACAGTCAATCACTCTTCCATATTCTCTACATATAGCCTTCCAAGACCAATTCAAGCCTATTCAAGAACTCATACTAGTCCCTAGTCATATAAAGTACATTCTAGCTTCACATCTAGTTGCATATATCATAAAATTGCACACAACACTTCAAATAGGAGAACCAGATTAGCTTGATCCCTCTTCCAAATATTGGTATCTAGGTAGTGTGCGCATACACGAGATGTGAAGTGTGTCTAATGTACCCTTTACACACTAACCCCTCCTCTCTTTCGTAAGTTTTATACTAAAGTTACAGTAAAATGAGGTCCTAAAAGTTTTAAAGATTCAATCAGACACATAATGAGATCTATACAGACCTAGGATTTAATATTTCACTACCAAGGTGTCACAAGCCTACCAAACAAAACCCAAAAATCCCAGACCACAAGGACAACAATGTCAAAAGTAGAAAACAACACTAAAATTGGAATACAACACCAAGCATTAGGGTTTCTTGAGTTTGGAACTCTTTTCTAATGTATAAATAGAGTTTTGGGTCTTATTTATGATAGTCTATCATCCCTGTATAACAATTTCTATAGCTTACATCATCCATTTTAGCCCACAATAAGCTAAGTTTGATTTCTTCACACTTCTTACTATTTTTATAAAAAATTAAAATACATATATATTTACACAAATTAGTAGGATAATTGAGACACATTAATTACTAATTTATGTTTACTGAGACCTTTATTTACTTAACTAAACACCTAATTCCCAAAAATAATAAAACATTTGGTGAACGCAACCAACTTCAAATTTTTGCACACAAACCTTATAAACCCTAGGGTTAATTATTTATAATTTTTTGAATTTTTTTATATTTTTCATAAATTTAAAAATAAAAAAAATAAAAATTCATTGAAATATTTTCAATAAATTCACTCAAACCCTAGTTTGCACATACTAAGTCCTATTTGCATACAAACACTTTCAAACCACTAGGAAAAATATATTGTTAATTTTATAAATATTTTCAAAATTTTCCTAAATTTTTCAAGATAAATTCTACAAATTCATAATAACTTTTTAGAATTATTATACTAATTTTTTTAAAAATCTTTTCAAACCCTAGTTGTATCTACTAGGTCTAATTAAATTAAGCACTTTCTCATAAATTTCTAAATTTTATCTTGCATACTTACATTACTATTATCATGTTAGGACTTAAATTTGTTGTTTCATGCTATTGTATGTCAATTTATATATATTACCATGCTTCACTTGATCCATTTTGAGTGTGTGTAGTGACATCTAGCTCTTTGATTAATTCACTACAACCACTGAGGAGCATTCCTAATTCTACATTGAAGACATACATCAATATACACACCCACTAGTGGTATCTTATACATGAATACACCATCCAGGTTATGTCATTACTACACTACACACTCTAAGTTATCACACTAATGCACATTAACTACTAGATTAAAAATATTACTATAATGACATTTCACTAATACCTAACACTTACATATTTCTTAGTATATACCTAGTCTTATACTACACATATTTTTCATACATTCACATTTTATTTAATTATTTAAATCTATTTGTATCTTATAGTTCTTACTATTACTTTCATTCCTTACTTAGTATATCTTATGTGATTTCATTTGTAGTTCCAACATACCTCTTGCTTGTGCCTTAGTATATGTGCTAATGTCCTTTGATTCTATTCATGTGTATTCTTTAGGACATCTACCAATGTCCTTTGTTTTTTCTCTTTCATTTTCTTGTGTCACTTGTGCCAACTTTATTTCTTTCACTTATATGTGTATGTGGAATTTTAACATGCCTTGTATGCTTGTCTTTTAGTTTGAGTGACATGTGTCCATGTCCCTTATTTTTTTGGCCCATTGGCCACCCTTGTATGCTTATTTATTATTGCTTTGTATGATTGTTTACTTATTTCCTCCTCACTATGGGAAATTCCATGATTCCAACCATGTATTTGTCTTTGTTTCTGGGATGCCATGATGGACACCATGCTCCATCCCTCTATGCTTACTAACAAATAACAACTAACATCTAACATTACCAATCTAATTTAGTATCATGCACATGTTCTTACACTATTATATCTATCTATGCATACCCTTGTTTATATAACAATATATCAATTTGAATAATTATATATTTTTAAATATCTTTTCAAATATTCAATGCTATATCTTATATTTATACACTTTAACACACTTGTAGGACTCTTTTCTTGTGAGGGAAATCATTATAGGATCATCATCCCTAACCTCAAAAGAGGGGGAATCAAATAGGGTTTTTTTCATAAATATAAAACCTCCTAAAAGTTAAAACAAAAACATTCAAAACACTCAATACCAAATCTAGAGGTCAAACTAGTTAAATCAGAGTAAAAAAATAGTGATAATTTCATATCAGCAGTTAGTTTTCACATCAAATAATACCACTAGAAATGGATAGTATTGAAAAAAATAGGGGTGTCAATATTTTATCACTCCTATATAGGTATAAAAACACTTAGGATTTCTATAAATAGGTAAAAAGTGTATTTTAGGGACAATTTTTGCACTTTTAGATCAATCAGATTTAACAATTTTAGTATTATTTTCTCAGATACAGTGGGTTATCATGCATGACATGATGATTATAACTTTTAGTTTATATTAGGAAGTTTTCATAAATTCTAGATAAAAATTCATGTTCTAAACATCAGTGATTGGGGCCAATTTGCATGGCACATTAATCTTCTTTTCTTTCTAAGTTTAGTTTATTTTAGGCATTCTTAGTTATTACATGCCTTACTCTATATACAGGTGGTTGGCATCATATTCAAGTTAAACATTCATACAAGTTTTATTTTTTATTACCTAAGTTCTTTAGTTAACTTTCAATAATCCTAATACATAAATTTTAGAGTAGCTTTCTTACAAGCTTAATCTCCATCTTTTGAAATGGCCAAGAGTGGCCTAGTTCCTAGCACACATTTGGCTATTCATGCCATAATGTCAGATTTATAACAAATTCATGTGATCCATAAACCGTATCATATGAAATATATTTTATAATAGTATCACTTCATAGTTTCACTTCACAGGGCAATGATGGATTTAAAGGGTCAATATTTGTATTCTTAAGCCACCTATTTAGAGGGATTAAACACATAGTCTAGACATTGATTAGAACATGCATGATTTTATAACTTAACTTAATTGGTGATTATGGATAAAAAGGGTTAGACTTTGTTTTATTTATACACATTCTATGGAATTGAGCACTCAACTTTGTTCATTATATTACTCTTGACTTAGCACATACTCAGCATAATCTAGCATCACAAAAGGTTTTGTATTGGTTCATGTTCCCAATGAGGTGTATTTGTTCCTCTATATTCCTTTGATTAAATTTTATAAATTATTATTTTAGATATAAAATATATAGTAATAATTTATATAATTCATGCTTTATTTACACATTCACACATCATAATGTGCTCTCTCTACACACATCTCGCATCACATAGCTTCATGAGCTTTTCCCTTCTAGTTAAGTTCAGGTATGCTTTCTATTTTTCCTTTATCTTAGTATTTCATTTTTCTTCATCACTATAATAAATGGGGGGGTAAATTTAATTAAATAAAATGAAAAATTGGATGACTTAGGCATGACTAATAGCACCCAACCTATTGGTCTTCATTCTTGCTCACTCAACCCTTCTTGGCTAGAATTTCATTAATTCCCAGTCACTTGTAACTTCTTAGACATAGATTTTTGAGACCCAATCAGCCATATTAGACCTATATACACCCCCATATGTCCCATTATCCTAGTATAATATCACCCAAATTGGATAAGAGTGCTAGAACTCAGGGGTGTTTAATTTTTGGTGCTATTATCCAAGTTCACTTTAGCCTCAAAAGGTCAAATTTTCCTAAATCCTTATATTTTCCCTTGTTAACCTAATGAAATCTCATATAATCCATTAAATTTCCATTTAAAAGGTTTAACACTAATTCAAAAGAAAAAATCAATAATATAAGTAACTACACACAAGCACTCTTCCCTATTCTCTAGATACAGCCTTCTAAGACCAATTCAAGCATATTCAAGTGCTCATACTAGTCCCTAGTCATCCAAAGTACATTATAGCTTCACATATAATTCCATACATCACATAATTTTACAAAGAACTTCAAATGGGAGAACTACATTAGATTTATCCTTCTTTGGAGTATCAATATTTAGGTAACATAACCACACATAGGGTGTGAAGTGCATTCAACGTATCCTTTACACACTAACCCCTCATCTATTTCCCAATTTTGATACTCAAGTACAAGTACTTGGAGATCCTAAGGGTTTTGAATATTTAATTATACATATAATGAATTATACATAGACCTAGGCTTCAATATTTCACTTTTAGGGTCTCACAGGTCTACTAAGTAGATCTTAGAAAAACTAGACCACCCAGAGAACAACACCGAAAGTGGATAACAATGTTAGAAGTAGACTAGAGTACCAAGTATCAGGGTGTCCTAAGTTTGGTAATCCTTTCCAATATATAAATATATTTTTTGGTCTTATTTATGATAATCTTCTATCCCTGCATAGTAACTTCCAAACCTTGTATCATTTGTTTCAGTCCAGAATAAGCTAAGTTTGATTTATTCACACTTATTGTTATTTTTAGAAAATGTAAAGTAAATATATATTTACATAAATATGTAGGATAATTGAGACACATTAATTACTAATTTAAATTTACTTAGACCTTTATTTTCTTAGGAATTAAACACCTAATTCTCAAAAAGAATAAAACAATTATAGGTGTGACTAGGGATAAATAGTAAAGGAAATAATTTATGGAGGAACCGCATATGGGAGTCCTAAAAAAACATAAGGTTTTATATGAACCCTATTCACATTTAGTTATATTTTCATAATAATACCATGTCTATTAATTTTATATTTGTTTAATTTATTACATTAGTAATGTAGATAAAAAAAATTAGTTTATTATTGGCAATAGTGTTGTTTTATGTTTCTTTGAAGAACCCTAGAATATGTATAGTGAGGTTTCCTTAATATCACCATATATGGTGTTATATATGAATGAATATTTAATGATAATATTTTATATTCATTTTGGTTATAATCTTGATTCTTTGAAACCATATTCAATGTTATGTTATCTAAAAAAAATTGTGTTTCTTGACTGGTGTGTTCAAAAACACTAAATATTTTGGTGGACTAATGTTCTTCTTGCACCTTGGTTTTTTATGATATTATTCCATTGGGATTATTTTTTCATAACTCTTATAATCTCATGTTTTATGGATGGGGTGGAAAATTCCCCCAGTGGATGGGCTCATATTACATTCCCTTTTTTTATGATTGTACAATAAAGTTTCCAATTGTAGTGTTGGAATTAGTTGGTATCCTTGAAACCTTGACAATTTTGACTCAATTAACAACTTGATAATTTTGAACTTGAATTAGTTAACAATAATATTTTTATGTATGGTTCAGTTGAAATATCATTCCAATGATATTTTTATGTACTATAAAATTATTGTATACATTATAGGTATAGTGATATCTATAATAAAATGCATTCTTGGCATTTAGTTTACCTTGTGTAGTATTGGTCTTGTTTCATTGGATTAAAGTATGAATTTTTTTAATTAATTTTTGTAATTTA
>JARHVA010005684.1:380000-600000 GCA_037957365.1 Torreya grandis | reverse complement strand
AAAGTTAAAGATAATTATGAATCTGATATTGATGATGGTGAGTTGATAGTTATGTTTGCAAGAAATTTGAAGATAGGTTCAAGTAAATACAAGGGAAAGTTTCCTTTTAAATGCTTCAATTATGGAGAGGTTGGAAACATTTCCAAAAAATTTAATCATAAGCATAATACAAATGATTATGTAGATAATTATGAAGATCATGATGATGATAAAAGGTCTTATAATTATGAGAAGAGTAACACATTTTTTAGGAGATATGATAACAAGAAAAAGTTCATAAAAAACAAAAGGAGCATTTACACCAAGGAAGATTGTAGCTCATCTAGTGAGAGTGAGAGAAATGATTCATAACTTGATCATGAAGGTGATGTTCCTAATGTTAATGAGTTTCTCTTTGTGGTTGAATAATCAAGCTTCTCAAATCCATAAGAATTGATATGGATTGGAGGTTCTATTGGTGATTTAGATGAAGAAGGAGATCAAGTGGATTTTGAAGTTGAGTTGATGAATAATATATAAGAATAGAAGATGGTAAAGAAAAATAATATTGGAATGAGGTCCTTTATCAAATATTATAAGGAATAAATCATCTTTTTTGAATCTAGACTAACTAATAATTCCAAGGAATAAGAGGAAATAGTCAAATAGGTATAAAGTCACCTTGAAATTATGAGTTCAGGCCTAAAGGTAAAAATAAGAAGAATGTGAAAGGAATATAGGTAAAGTGAGATACTTTAGAGATGAATTGAAACAAGCATAAAATAATTTCAAGTCCTTTTTGAGGTTTGAAAAGAGTACCAATGATCTCGATAACCTTCCAAGTAGTTAAAAGACTACTATTGACAAAAGAGGCCTCAGTTTCATTAGAGATTAAGAGGACACTAATGCAATAAAAAAGGTCAGAGATTAACTAAAAATGAGGGTTATAATAAATCAAATGTTAATGCTATCAGGAAAAATAATAACATAAGGTATGCTAATCCTTTAAATGGCTATTTTTATTCATGTAACTAGTTTGGTCATAGATCAAGGCATTGCAAAAGGCCCATCAAGATTGAATTTGTAGAGAACTATGAGGAGAATAGTCATCCAAGAGGTATGGGTCATGGTTTTTTTTCATCTAGATGGATAACATGTTTCAATTAACATAAGGTTGGTCATACTATAAAATACTATAAGCATGACTTTTCAAGGAAAGACAAGAAATTTGAGGCTTCTAGAACACAAAAAGAAGACAAAATAGTGAGTGAAAACCCAAGGTAGCTAAGGTTGATAAACAGTCTACAAATCCATGTGGACTATTTACCATGATAGATTGAAATGAAGATTTAAAGGATTTCCAATAATTTCCTCTATCATATTAGATTATAGATAAGGGAAATAAGACCAATAAAGCAAGCTATAATGTTTCTCAAACAAATATTGAGTGGGTCAAGCAAGAAGGACAAATCAAAAATAAGAGGATAATGAAGGAAGTTCAGTCATACAAGGACATGAAAATATAGGAATCTCTTTAACTTATGCATTTCTAGTTTTCTAGATTAGAGGTGACTCCATTAGGATTCATAGAGACACTCAACTAGTAAGTAAGAAACATGAAGGATGTTCAGTCATAGGGGGAATTATGTGTTCTTAGGAGACATTTAGATTCAAGTTTCAATCAAATAATTTTTATACATTTGTTATCTCAAGAGATAAATTAAAAAAAAATTGTATGATGACTTGATCAAACCAAGTCACAATTTTGAAAATGTCTTGAATTTTCATGGAGACAAAGGGAGTCAATCATGTCTCATGAGTAGGTATATGAGCCTAGTTTATGCTAATTTTTTTGACCAAAAGGATTAATGAGTTTTTTGGAGAGAAAAAGTATGTTTCCCTAGGTTTAAGGATCAAATAGATGCCAATAATATGAACCTTTTTCATGATCAAATAACTACCAAGAATATGAACCTTTGTCATTAATGTCAAAGGGGAAAAAGTTCCTATTTTAAGATCAAGCATTGAAGAAGATCCAAATTAAAGGAAAAAGAATGATCTTCTTTGATTAAGAGTGTTTTCCATCAATTAAAAATGGGGAGATTATTGAGGTATGTTTGTAATAGTGGTTTTAAGGATTTGATGTTGTCATCAATGTTAAAGTTAAGTTGAATGTCCTTCATCTCAAAATTTAGAATTGATGTCATGCTTGGTGAAGTGATGTGTGACAAAGAAGCTTTGTCTCTCTATTGAGAAAACATTTCAAGGCAACTAGGTAATTTTTTTAAGGATTATTTATATGTCAAGATCATGTTCGATATAGAAGGGAAGCATCTTGATTGAACTCTAAATACTGAGGATCATACAAGGTAAACACATGGGTCAATAAGTTATTGTATTATATATGAGGTATTAGTAAAATATAGTGATATTACATAGCTCATAAGTGTATTGAGAGTATACTTGTCTTTATAGAATCATTTTTGAAGACTGGTATCATTGAGATCTAGCTTATTTGTGTCCAAACTCTAAGTACTAGGTATTTTGAACAACCTAGTCTAGATATATGAAGAAGATGTATACATGGTGATTGGTAAGGATTTATTATTTGGGTCATTTTATGCATGATAAATTTTCCTAAGATATGTTAAAAATGAGAAAGAGATAAAGAATATTACTAATGAGTTTTAAGGTTTAGTGTTGCTGTTTAATCTTTACTTGAAAGACCTAATGAATTGGTATAAATCTAGTAGCATGATGAATTGATCTATTAGATACATATGTGAGAAAGGGTGGTAGTTTATGAGTAGGATATGAGAAAACATGAAAAGAGGTTGGAGTGTTTAAGATTGTTCAAGAGGTTTCAAGGAATGATCATCGTCTAAGTATGACTAAAATTATAAGGCCTAGGGTGTAAACTAACCTATAGTGGTGTAAATATGGATTGAGATAAATTATAATGATGTAAAAACTATTTAAATTTTTTTAATATGTTTTATAGGTCATTTTATGTGTGTGTACAAATTTTTAAGTCAATAACTGAAGGAAAAAGCATGAAAACTTATAATAAGGTTCCCTATGTGCATAGAATGGGGTGTTGTAAATCTGAGAAGAGATTTATTATACTAGTTGGCACATGAAACATTTTAATGAGAGAATTATAAATTAATATAATTTAGGTCAGGTTGTAATATTTATTTTCTTTGAATTGGTTTTGAAGATGTGGGGAAATCCTTTATGAATGATTGTTAAGAATTGAAAGAAGTCAAAACCCTCTTAAAACCCTTATAATGAGCTAATATGAAAGATCTAATCACTTATGTCTCATAATATTCTTATTTACCTAGTTTTATTTTTTTTAAATGTAAATTAATATTAAAGGTTGCCTTAGGTGGTTTTGGTTTATTTTGACAGTGAGTAAAACCTATAGGAAAACCCTTATTTTTAGGAATTTTGATGTAGTAGGTAGGGTTAAATAGGTCAAAGCATGAAAATTT
The DNA here is from genome assembly GCA_037957365.1 of Torreya grandis. NCBI lineage: Eukaryota > Viridiplantae > Streptophyta > Pinopsida > Cupressales > Taxaceae > Torreya > Torreya grandis. Next base: position 596,524 of record JARHVA010005684.1, on the reverse strand, counting down.
ATGGAGGACTATGTGTAATAATTATATTTAATTCCAATTAAATTTTATAATAAATTTTAAAAACAAAAATGTGCTAAATTGATCATGGAAGTTATCCTATCACTAAATAGGCCTAACGATAAAAACATTGAGGAAACTAGGTGAGAATGAGAATGAGATTAGGGATTGGTTTCATAGGACTAAGGATGGATCCTAATTAATGGGTTAATTATTAAATTATTATACCTCCTATCCAATTTTTTATAATTTTTTATTATTTCTATACTCAATCAAAGACTTATCATCAAACTGGTCTGTCTAACATAGTGAAGTCCATGTAGACTAAAGTAGTGAGATTTATCTGTAAGACCAATATTGATATATGAACATGAAATGTATATTTTAAAATATTATATAAGGATGATATATGTTCACAAAAACACATTATAATATCACATAAGTGTTCACACATGTGTTCTATGAGTTAATTTTCTTTATTGTGTTTTTGATGCTAACATGCAACTTTTTATGTGTGTGTGTGAAAATGATGTTACTAAGCCATTTTTCACTAATTTTGAGGATAAAATTATATATAAGGTGTTATAAATGTATATATGATTATTTTAAATTATTTTCATTCATTATAAGTCCCTGTTCAAGTTTAGATAATCAAATGATTTTGATTGTTTGTTGATAGTGTTTAGTGTTTATGAATAAGCCTTTTGTAGAAGTGTTCTTGAGGCCTTTTGAATTGTGTGGTGAATAAAAAATATTTAAAAAATTATTTTAAGTCAAAAATATTACACACACACACACACACACACACACACACACACACACACACACACACACATGTATATATATATATGAGATTTTATCTATGGTTTATGTGGAAAATTTGTGTGTATGGGTCAAACTTACAAGATAGACTTTCTAGTAGTAAGAAGGCATTTTGGCAAGTAGACCTAGTTGGATGGTTTAAGGAGTGAAAAGAGACAAATGATTTTGGGTACATAAGGAGAGATTAATATGGGTATCTTAAATTTTTCATCCATTTATGAAGTTTCAGAGTGTTCAAAGGAGTTCTAAGTAAAGCATGTGCTTAGGGAAGGCCTAATTACATTAGGTCTCTATTAAGCCTAATGGTAGTTTTAGCCCTTAAGGGTAAACATAGACCTATGAATTGTTTTTTTCACTTATTAAATGTGGTTAGATATATATTTAAATCATAATACAATTATGTTGAGTTCCTTGGCTGAACAAGATGGGGATGAGAAATAATCAAGTATAAAGTCAAGGCTGAATAAGCCTATTTTGACTAGTTAGAAGATTGAGCTATTTGAGTGAAGGATATATAGTTTTGGAGAATTATTTTTGGGTTAATATAATTAGATATATTATATTAATATTAAATTTCAATATAATTGTTTTTCTATATGTTTTTATCAAGGTCATTTGGCCTAATTCTACCAAGGAGAGGGCTAATTGAGCGAGAAGGCCTAATAGGTTGTTTGAGAGAGAAAGATGTGTGAGAAGAGAAAATGGAGGAATTCATATTCAGTTGAGTAATCAATAGGTCTCCAATGGTGGTAATATATTTAATGTATCTAAGTTGGTGCTTGTTTTTCTAGGGGGTTAGAGCCTCTTTGGAGGTTGAAGCTTTCTAAATGCACTAGTTGAGTTGGTTCTTAATAAGTGAGGGGTTGGTGTTCATTGTGGGGTTGGTGCCTCAATAAACGTTTTATTCACTGATTATAGGATATTATTAAAAGTTTCACATCAATGGGTTTTCTTCCCCTAGAGGGTCTCCCACATATGTCTTGTTTTCTTATATTTTTTGCTCTCATAAATTCTTAAGTGTGCATTAATAGATGTATCTAAGTGAATGAATTCTTTATGAAAATTAAGTGAAATTGAAGGAATATTTATATAAAAATAATTCACCACCCCTCTTAATATATTTACTTACAACACAAACCAAAGACTCCTTAAAACCAATAATATACTTATAATTCATAGGGGTATATTGTAGGAAATGTTTATCAACCACCTAAAAATCATCGGCTAACCTACTTGATTCAAGGAGTAAACAAAAACAAAGTCTAATATTGTAGGGTTTATTTTCCTAACAAAATAGTTAAAAAAGAGCACAGACCAACTCAAAAAAATTATATTCCACTTACAAATGAACCAAACATGTAGGATTGAAATTCGATGAAGGAATTGTGTCAATATTGGATATGGGAAACGAAGTTAGGAAATATAAGTTTGATGAGATATGCCCATATATATTTGACTTAAGTATTCTATAGGTACCCTTTCTACCTAATTTAAAGGCACCAAAGTTTTATAAATACAAAGGTAAGGCTGACCCTCAATAACATATCCAAGACTTTTTTATATTATGCCAAGAGGTAGCCTATAACAATGTTTATTTGCTTCTTATTTCCATGTAGTTTTGGTAGGCAAGATTTGGGATAACTTATCAAGTTACCTAAGGGATGAGTGACAAATTTAAATGATCTAGCTAAAAAAAATCAACCATTTCTCTTATAACATTGAACATGAGTTGATTGTGGTCAATTTGTGTAAAATAAAATAATAGGATGGGGAAATCTTTACAACATATCTATAGAAATGGAGAGCATTAGTTACATGATTTTAACATAATTTTCTAGATAAATAGTTATTTGATATATTTTCACAAAACTAGGTAAAGTAGTGTGTGTATGTAATCAAAAATGAATCATATCTATAAATAAATCCTATCTCATAGTATATAGAGCATACCTATAGTTCTGATTGGGAATAAATTTTTCAATTAGGGCAATGACCAATATGGGGATCCACTAGACCGAATTAGGGGATCACTTATCATAATATACCATGTTAGGAAGGGTTTTAAAGCCTACAGTCTAACACAATCATACAACAACCCTAAAAGAGTCTTAGGTTTAATTTTCACTCTAATATAATAAATAAGAAGTAAATCTAATCTAGTGCCCACCAAATCTTATGGCATAAAGGGGGTTAAAATTTAAAAAAACTAAAATAAACATGCATAGAAGACATATACTCATGTTAATGTATAAAGAATCTTAATTCATGAAAGTAAGCACAATTGCATTATCTATCTACTCTTGAAAAGGAAAAATAAATTTAGGAATACTTACCTTGAAGATAAGCCCATTAAGTCTCAATCTCTCCCTTGGCCAAGGTGATTTGTAAAATATTGTTGTGGTATGTAAGGATAATAAAGAAAAACAAGATCTAGGCTTTGTAACCTATCTATTCATCCAAAAGACTTCTCCACAAGACGAGATCCATATCTCCAAATAAAGTATGAAATCATAAGCTTTATTCCTCAAGTAGAATGGCTAATAAGTATATGTTAATTGATACTTATTCTTCTTAACTTATCTAATTACAAATGGTTATAAATGAACTTGTATATGTAGGCAAATCTTTCCCTAAATCCTTCCAAATATGTGGGTTATATTAGGTCAACATAGTTGACCTAATATGTTTTTGGAAGATAAATAAGTGGGTCGTAAGTGAGGTTGGTTGAAGAGCTAATAAAGCTCATAATTAAAAATACCCCTAAATAGGATAGGGTCAACGTAGTCAACCTTGTACAATAATCATAGGTTAAAAATTGTACAGGGCCAACCTAATTGACCTAGTATAATCAAGTGGTGAAAGGGGGTCAAGGAAAGATTAAGGAGGATAAAGCATGGAAAATGACTAGAATGGGTAAGGATAAGAAGAATAATATTAGGATAAATTGTTTAAAGGATATGAGTGTGTAGATGCCAATTTGAAAAAGGTACAATAATATTATGAAACACTAATGGTCTTCCCACCCTTTTTTTGATGTATCCCTTAAGGCATGCACTCAAAGAGATTAAGACTTTATGGGTTCCTACAAGATATAAAGTGTTAATAAGAGATAAAAGTTTGAAAATATTATGTTTATGCATATTCACTTCTCGAAGCTCATCATGTATCACATGAGTGAAACACAAGATGGTGCTTTGATAAATAGAACATGACAACACACAACATTGATGGTAATTAAAGTGTAGTAAGTAGAAAAGAAGATAAAGGAAAGGACAAAATTGAAAAACACATAAATTTACTTACCTTAGTGTTGTAGATAAATAAGTAGATTTCAAGAGAAATATTGAAGATGTCCAATGTGAATAACACTAGGTGAACCTATAGAAGTTGGTGCAAATAAAATAGCCCAAAATCAAAATATTTGGAATATAGGCATATAATAGTGAAAATTATTTTCTATGTCATAATGAATCCAATGTTTTTTATGGTTTTAAAAATGGATGAATAGAAACAAAGATATAGGCAAAAGAAGGAATATGTAGGAATATAAATGAAGAATTTGAATTTTGAAAAGTGTTGGAAAATAGGGGAAAATACAAGTTATTTGGTTCTTTTAACTTGTGGAGGAGAGAAAAAAGAGATCTCAAGACCAATAGATCTAGGATGGTGAGGAGATGATAGGCTAGATGAGGAGGAGCTCCAAGAGCTGTAGCGGGTGCACTATAGGTATGCCACTATGAATTTTAACCCAATTTTTGAGTATTTTATTGAATTAAATGTAGTTTTAGAAAAACTTAATTTTTAGCATTTATAAATGTCAAAAGGAAGAAAAATTAGATTATATAAGGATAAAAAACCAATTAGGCAAATGGGTTCGAAAAAATTAGGAATAAAATTGCAAAGATGCACTTTCTTAGGAAAATGTAATGTGTCAGTAGTTAAAAACAACTGGGTCAACCAAGTCAACCCAGTAGGTTGAAATAGGTAAAATTCACACTATCAACCTATTAGGTTTATGTTGAACCTATATATTTTATATAATAATAACCTAATATAGTTTATTTACTGATCTCAAAAGTCTAGAATGACAATGCAGTACTAGGGAGGGGAAAAGAAGAGGGTTAACTTAGATTTTTAAGTTAACCAAGCTAAAAATAGGGAAATTTTGGTCAGACTAGGTTAACCAAAGAACTAAAATGGTATGGAAATACATGGAAAAGGTTGAAATAAGGATAGAATGGCCTAAAATGATAAAGGACAAAAAGGACCAAGTAGGCTAAAATAGGTAAAAATGAATGAATTAAAGCAATTTAGGCTTGTATTTGATTAAAATGGTAAAAAGAATGTATTTTGAATATACATGACATGGAAGATGTAATACATATTTTATTTTTTCTTTGTTGTAGGGATGACCTAGGTTTAAGAGATTGGTAGATGTTTCTTTGCTACTAGATCTACTAGAGAATTTGGTCATAGGTGATAAAGCTAGGCTAGTAGTTGTAGGCCTAGGAGGGATAGTTGACATGTGTCGGATTCCCCTAAGCATAGAGCTATTAGTCATGTTTATTGGATGTTGGGAATGATTGACTAAAATATTTATATGGGAGGTGGATGGGGATGTGGTAGAGGTAACTATGACTTTAGAGGATGTCCATGTCATCCTAGGGCTACTAGTAGTAAGAGCATTGATGACTATAGGCATATCAGATAACTTGTAGGATAGGAGAGCCTTAGCCATGTGGGCTATAGGATTAGATATGATATTAATAGGTAGGAGAGTTAGTATGTTTGATGTATATGAATCATAAATTATAAATATTCAAAAATATGTGATAGGACTTATGACATAGTTTTATGTCACAAGTCAGATGATAAGGTACCATTATTCATGCTAGCCTTGAGTAAGATGATCCAAGAGGAGGGTATACTATATTATCTTATCTTTATCATATGGGTCTAGCTCATACATGATCTATATAATGTGTTGGTCAAAGGGCAAAAGCTGATAGGATTGATCATATTATTGATGGCTTGGATATATGAGATGTTTCTCATGTATCAATTTATTGGGGTACCCCAAGCAGTAAATGAAGGCTACCTCAAGTGTGGATATGGATAAAGGACTAGGTAGCATAAGATGTACCCCATGTGCTATTGCTATAGATAATGAGATGTGTAGACATAGTGTGGTAGTCATATGGGCACATAAAGACTACATAGCTGAGTTGGTACATAGTTTCACTAGTTATAATGAGGACATAGGTGATTAGACACTATACCTGGTAGAGAGAGCCACAATTATTAGCATGGGTGTGAGGATAAATCAGTTTACCTCATCCAATGGCATTTATATTGATGCTTGAGTAGTGAGATCAACATATGAGATAGCTATGGGGGAGGAGGGGACTAGGGCCAATAGTGATGAGGTTGGTATTCAGACTATATCATGAGTGGCCATGGATTGGATGAACATGATAGGGAGCATAATAGGAGTAGAGGGATGTGGAGGTAGTATCACTAGAGATAACACCATAAGATTCATAGTGAGAAGATAAAAAACCATTAAGGGCATGATGTTGATGGAGGTAAGAGGAATAGGAGAGAGTGAAGACTATCACCATCTTTGATCACCAAGTAGGTGAGCTAGAGGAAAACTAGATGATATATAGGCCACTCAAGTTGTGGCTAAGGTAAACTTGAGACATGACATCTAGATTAGAGGAGGTTTTAGGAGACCTTGTAGATGAATAGATTGTGTTAGGTAGTCATGCATATGGTGATACCGTAGTGTCCAAGACATAGAAAAACATTAAGGATGATTAAATTATTGCTTAAGTTTTCATTTTGAAATAGAGACTAGAGGTAGATAGATATTTTAAAATATAACAATGATCTAATATCTATTTGGGTGTGATTTTATAGGTATAGCCAAGGATGAAAAGGAGAGATGGGGATCCCTTGTGAGGGGATCTCTCCATGACATCCTAGTTGAGACTCTATAGATGTATGATCCTAATACATTAGAGGACCTTAATTTACCATCTACCCCAGCTCAAGGGAGCTAGTTTAGACTAGTTGTAGAGGTAGCGAGGCATATATGATTATAGAGAGAGGATGTAGGCACTAGTAGAGATGGGTACAAGGAAGATATGGGTAGGGAAATCCCTAACATAGGAGAGAGTTGTGCATTTGGATATAGTGATGCAAATGGCATAGGCATATACAACAACCCTAACCTAGTTGGTGTAGGCACATGTGTAGGTAAACACACCTATAGGGATAGGTAGAGGACTAAGAACTCAAATGTCCTCATTACAACATACTATTTAGAGGATTTATACTGAGGCCTTGGTAGGTAGCATGGCTAGGCCACGAGATCAATAGGATGGATCCCAACCATAAGGTTGGACCATTTTATATGGTTATATTTGTTGTATCAAAACTCATGAGATGTATATATTACGTATCATTTGGGCATATTGATATGTATTGTGTATGTTTTCATTATTATGGTTGTGGCTATGGATGTTGTGGATATATTTATTTATAGCACATGTATTTAACTATTTGTTGTATATGATATAGGAAATCTATGAGGTGTGGTTTCTTTTATATAATTATGTAAAACTCATGCATGGTTAAAAGTAAACAAGCAAAAATAACTTGGTAAAATATAATAAATAAAAAATGTACTACACACTATTTAAAGTTGGGAAATGTGTAATAACAAGAAAATGACTAAGTATAAAGAACCAAGGGATGGTAAAACATGATGGTAAAAATAATTTTATTTTTAAACCAAAGTGAAATATTTTTTCACCAAATTAAAAGAAGTAAAATAACACTAAATCATGTTGGGAAGTATGAAAACAATGTAATAAAATGGAAGGTATATAAAAGGGCACAAATGGTATTAAAAAAAATGAATTAAGTCAATCATTTATACTAAATCACATTGAGAAGTATAAGAGAAAAACAAAATTGGTAAAAGATTGGTCTTAAATTTATCACACTAATGAATGTTGGCAAGTATGAAAAATTCAATAAATGGTTGTATTCTTACATGCACTTAGAAAATTAATAAGATAAAAGCAAAAGAGAAATGAAGTAAGTATAAAACACACTAAATCAATCTAGGAAGCATGTCAATAATGTGCAACTTCATAATTCATCACATCTTATCTTGTATTTGATACATGTAATTTTGTTTGTGACTTAGAATATTAGAATTTTTTTTTAGGAATGTCAGGTCCTATCCACAATCTTACACTACAACTCACAAAGAGAACACCACTTGGGGTGGAAAACTTGAGACAATCAGGTAATAAAGGATGTGGGTATTAGGAAGGAAAAAGGTGGTAATTTGTGAATAATGTTGGGTCCTACTCATGGTCTTAAAATGCAACTCACAAATGAAATCCCAAGGGGAATGATAAATAAACAAGATAATATTTATCAAGAGAAAATATGAGTGATATAGGGGATAAAAAGGAATGTAAAAATCAAGACTTAGGCATTTTATGAGAATACCTTAGGAGGCAAGAGGCATACTAAGGACATAAGAAGACACTAAGTGACTAGTGACCATTAATTTACAAAGGAAACCTATTTGCTATAGACACAAATCCTTGTAAGTAAATAACCATGCTACTAAAATCAGCTTGTGAAGGTATATTAGTACAATAAAAGGTAAAATTGACCTAACTTCCCATGATATGTTTCCCATTCCTTAGAACCCAGTATAGAGCCATTGATCTACTGTGAAGATTGTGTACTTGCATGAGAAATTAGATGTCACTAAAATATTATTTTATTCTCCTTTTCTAATCTCTTGGTCTACCACACCCTAAAGGACCTCAACTCTACTGTGAGGCCAACTGTGGATTTTTAGCTTTGACTAGAAGAAAGAGATGTGTTTTGAATCACATATTTTAGTATAATTTGACATTTAAAAATATTTTTTCTTTTTATATCAGTGCCTTCTCTAAAATTATTTGGATTTTAACTTTTTATGATTTTTTGAGATTCCTCCTCCATATGGATTTGGAATGACCAATCATAAGATATGTATTGATACACATGAATGAGCTTTAGGCTAAGGATAAAGGAAGCTAAGTAACCAAAGACAAAGACTGACTAAGATACTTAGGATTAACAATAAACTAACATGTGATCTCAAGTCTCAGCTATGTATATGGTTAGTTTGTGAAAAAAGAAGAAAGTAAAAAAGGAGATCCAATGTGGACTAGTGAAAGGAAAGTATAATGAGATGCATTTTTTGAAAACTAATCACATGGTAAAAGGAGAAAAGAAACAAAGGGAATAGGGTTTATATAACCAAGTCACAATTACAATTATGTATGAAAAATAGAGATAAAAAATCAAACAATCATGAATAAACAAGAAGAGAGTTCTAAAAAAACTCAAGAAATAAAGAGAACGTAATGATAAAGAAATAAAATCATATGCAAAGATAAATTATAATAAAAGAAAGATATATTATAAAAAGTAAAGAATCACCATCTAATAAATATATGAATTTGACATAGTGTAAAATAATATAACAAATAGATAAGAATGAAATTGGATCACACATCCAATCAAAATGTAAACATAAAGGCACCATGCATGTGCTCATAAATATTGATAAATAATCTGACACACATTATCTAAGACATTAAATAAATCTCTATGAATATGGATATGAACTACTACTAATGTCTCGTCAATCTTTAATGAAATTTTGGAAAAGAATTATCTTCTAGTATCCTCAACTAAAAAATTAGGAATACTCGATGGATTGTGCTAAGGAAAATCAAGAAAGGGATGCTTGGGATAAGCATGGGAGTTAGGCTAAGGGATATTCAAGAATCATTGATGAATAAGGATACATGGGTGAGGGACTCATAGGTGGAGAGGGATCAATAGGTGAGGTAAGGTCCATATGTGAAGGAATCATAGGTGGAAGAATAAATGATGACAAAGGGACCATAATAGGGTAAGGAACCACTAGAGGTGGAGCCATGGGAGAAGAAGGATAAGTGTTCTTATGGGAATGAATTGTGGGAAGAATGGAAGAACATCGAAGAATAACTAGAAAGTGGTCCTTAAGATGTTGAAGGATGTGGTAATGATCAGTGTGATGGTTTCCACATTGGTGCCACAAAAAATACACCTCACCATACTTAGGTAAATATTTAGGTAGAACCTTCGAGGGAGGTATGGATTTGTCCAAGGTAGGATAAGAAGGATACAACATATAAATATATTATCATAACTTGTAACAATGGGTAGAAGAATGATTATCTATCCCATGAAAGTAATTTATATGCATGTTAGTTGTCTTAAGAGAAACACTTATACAAGGGGGTATAATAGGAGTGGAAGAAGCTAGAGAAGACCCATCAACCCATTTAGTGGGTACTGAATACATCTTAGGCAAGGGAATCAAACCATCACTAAGGGAAGGTGGTAGATAAGGAATGGAACTAAGCTCAATGGAAGGAATAATGGGATGAGAAGTAGGGGTAGGCTTAACAAGACTAGGAGCAGGAATAAGATCAACTATAACAGGAACAAGAATGGGCTCAACTATAGTGGGAGTGGTAATGAGATCTGATAAGAGCTCTACTGAGGAAGGAGTGGGATATAAAAAATATCTATGGAGGGTCACATCAATCTCAAGACTAAACAAACTATGGTGATCATGGTACTTATCAAAATAGTAATACTTGATTATAACACAATACATGAGCATACTTCTAAGAGGATCCTTAGAAACTATAGGTATTGGTGCCATTTATACCCTTTTATAAAGAATAAAAATATTAAAAATTAGGAATTGTAAATGAAGGAAGATAGGAAGATATATGAAAACACTCAAGTAATGAAGAATGATAACAAATAATCTCAACATCACAAGCGTGTATAAGATTGGCTATGTTGGGTGAATATTTTGTCATCAACTAACTGAAGGAAAAATGGGTATATCAACCACAGTATAATGAGATAAATCTCTCCTCTCAGCAAGGGGAGGCTCCCTATAAACTATAATATACTAATATAAATTAAAAATAGACTCAGGGGTGAGATCATATCATCCATCTCTCTTTTCTCAAACATGATGTTCACAAGGTAAAGGAAAATTCCTGTGTAATAACTGAAGGCAATCCTCTTCTTTTAGAAATGATATCTAGTAAACAATAGGAAAACTTCTTGGGTAGTAATTGGATCCACAAGAAACCCACAAAAGCATAAAGTCATTGGTTGATTCTCTTACTGATTTAGGACTAATAAAATTGTATAATGAAGTGCAGCTCAAAGTCTCCACTGAAAACAAAAATAGAGTATAAAATCACAAAGGATAAAAGTAGTACAAAGCCTTTCTAATACCCTTTTTACAAAATCATAATAAATAGAAACTAAAGGTAATTATAGTAGCACAAAGTCTTAATAATTAACTTCAGAACATCTTCCTAATAATTTCCACACACTCTGCTTATTTAATCAGATAGATGAGATATTAGTAGGAAAAATGACATAAGAATAATTCCCTAAATAAAAGAAGTCATTCCAATGCAAAGTTTGAAAAGTAACCCACTTTATCATTCATTCAAGAAAATATGATTTACAATCTGAGCTCAAAGTCTCAAAAGGCATCTCAATTTTGGTAGAGTTTTTGCTTCTGATCACCAAAAGATATATTTTACAAAAGAGGCTCTCTTTATTTATATAGAGAAGCCTTGAAGATTTATAAAAAACTTAAATATTCTGACCTAGTCAAATATAGAAGTCTTTGTTGACTTTGGACTTTCCATATTTTTACACGTAATTACACATGACAAAAGTACATGTGCAAATGTCCAAAGAGGTTACAAAAGTGCATTTAGAAAAAAGGAAATTAAATCAATGGAAAGTTGATTCAATTTGTAGCTCCATATTCATTTATATGAGAATCATATATGGTGATAGCTACTTGTATATTGATACTATCTAGAATAATAGTATTCTTTAAAGTCATCTTCGCCCTGACTATGGCATCTTTCACTATTGTGACTGATTTTGAATGACTAGTTAACCTAGTTTTTAGATTATCTAGAGTTAACTGATTATCTAGTATATTGTCCATGGAGACCACTGAGAATTGTTTATCTTGAAATTCCTTTCAGAACATACCTTTGAATTCCTGAACCATTTCTTTTGCTGAAAGTAATTAGTTGTCTTTTGATGTAAGCTTGCAAGGTAGCTCCTCTAAATTTTGTAACAAACTGATGTCACTTTTTTCACTAAGGTCTTTTGATGATTTGAGGTCACTGATAAATTTCTTAATCACCTAAATCCTATATATCAATGCTTATTTTGTCTCAATATAAGAGTCTCTATCAACAATGATGCTAATTGATACCAGGGTGATTATTTTCAACTTCTTCATATCCACCCACTTATCAAGATACTTTTTTATGCTTTCAATATCTTGAGGAATGATATTGATAAGGTCATCTAATTCTACTCTCACTTTCTTCATCATACCCATTTTATCAAACAAATCTGTGAGCAAGGAAATTCCTTATGTATGCATCTTGTCCAAGTACTCTTCAAGTAATTTTCCCTTGAGATAGGTCTTTTCTGCTTTCTGAATCACAAGGTCATCGATGGAGATAGCCTCTAGAGTTACTATTTCTAGAGTGAAAGTTATTCTCCTTATTATTGTAGTTAGATATTCCACCATTACTTTATAATGGTCCTTCATCTCTCTTTCTCATTTAAAATTTTGAGCCAAGATGTCCATACCCGACTGCATATCACTCTTAGCACTTTCATGAGTTATCTTCCCTAACTCAATTTGAGAGATTGAGTAATCATGTACATCAAAATTGTCAAGATTTACATCTTGTGGAAGTTTTGTTATTTCAAAAAAATTGTGCCCTTTATCCTCAATCATCTTTGAAAGATTTTTTAGCTTTTTTGGAGTCTTGACTTTGGCTGACACCATTTTAGTGAAATTGAAGTCATATGGGGAGATGGCCTATTTTTTCCTTTTAGGCATATAAGTTGACAACCAAGGTGGGAGGGTAGAAGTACCTACATTAGTATCAATCTCCATAGTTAGCATTAATGGAGTTGTTCCTACTCTAATGGTGGAAATAATGGGTGGAGTATCAGTTAGAACTGCACCTACTGCTAAATGATTGAAGGTAGAATTATCTCTGATATCAAAAGATAGAGATGAAAAATTGGGGATTGACCCTAAAGAATGAAGAACATCTCTTGAAGTGCCTTGAGGGTCATCAAAAATAATTTTGGAAGGAGAGGTAGATCTATAATATGGAATACTGATTGGATAAATAGGTGGAGTTAGAATGGTGAGTTAGGTGGGGCAGAAGAAATTCCCATGTCTAGATATACACCTACTTATGGAGATAGAGTTTCCTTTTCTTGTTGATCTATAGGCCTATCATCAGTCTCCATTTTCTCCACTATTGGTTCCCTGACACTTTCCTTTTCAACCTCCATGTTTGTTGTTCCTAGTTCCTTTTCTATAACTTCTGACTTCTTTGTCATGAATATGATCCTAAGCTTATGTGGTCTATCAGAAGTAGGGACATCACTTTTATTCTTCATCCTATTTTATGCTCTTCTCCTTGTTTCTTCTTTAAATTTAGCTTTTGATCCTGTGATGAACTATTTTAAGGTGATTCCCTTATTTACTAACCAATCATTGGTGTTTGCCAATATTGGTTCAAACCTTTTCCTCCAAGAAGTAAACTCCTTCTGAGACCATTGGATTGGGGGAAGAGGGGTATTAGTGATCTATTTAACATGGTATCTATTATTGATAAAATCTCCATCATCCACTAGATTCTTAGGGATATCAATGAGTTCCAAATGCTCTATCTTCTCAAGAGACAATCTACTATAGTCCATCTTTCTGATGTCTTCTGTAGTCCTCAAATCAACCCAAACATCTTTGATCATAGGCTCGTGAAACTAGGTCTTCCTTCTGATTATATCCTTTAAACCACTATAGTCAAAGTTTGGTATCCTTTTGAAATTATTCATGGTTACGAGTTGCATTTCATTCTACATAACTCTAGCTTTTTCAGTGCTCAATAATGAGAACCTACCAATTTCAATCAGGAACTTGAAATTGGTTTTTTTGAGTTCCATCTGCTTATTATGCACGATGATTTTTTGCCTACACATCTCCATCAAGATGAATTTGTCTGAAGGGAATCTTGGGAGAATATAAGGATGAACTTAGAAAAGGCAACCCATAGATAAGAAAAAGAAGGGAACTATAAGAACATACATCTAAAGTCATTCACAATTGTCTAGGCTTTGTTTGACACTCTTTTCTGTTCTAATTGGGGATCAAAGAGACACAAAAATACTATGAAGGAAGCATCATTTACCCTTCCAAAATTATGGATAGAAACCTTCAATGTCAAATGAGGGTAATGTTGATATACCATGGTTACTCTCCTATCTCCTTATGATGTTAAACCTGGGAAGGTTCTCATTGACACCGCAATATACACCAGGTATGAAGTCATGTAGAATTTTGAGGTAGTGGATACTTTCATGAATTTCTCATGCAGAGCATTGCTAATTTGTTCTCCCCATAAAATGACTTATTTTCCTTAGAGAATTATCTTAATAAAGGGGTACATCCACTTGTGAAATAGTGAAGAAGGTAAGCCTCTTACCCTACTGAGAAGGGTGATCAGGTCACCGACTTCTTCTATGAAATCACTCCTTAGAAAGTTTCATGGCCATCTTGACAAGTTCACCCTTGGAGTCTTGAGCCATCTATTAATTATTACTTTCTTTGCTCTTTTAATATTTTTGTCATATTCAATTTTTTCTTCAATGAAATCAATTTTTAATAATTCAGTAGTGGGAGGGCACATGAACACCTTGTCAATGAATTTAGAGTCCAGTATGATCACCACATTACCACCAATGTCTAACACAGCCCTAGTATCCTTATTATAGAACTGAGTGCACTAGAGAATGAACTTAGTGTTATGAGTGGCTACAGGGAAAGAGGAGACTAGATGAATATTTCCCTCTATTATCTTCTTCATTTCATAGTTGGGATTTCTTGATTTGGTTCTTTCCATGAACTCAGCCATATCCATGTGACCAATCTTTGTATCCCTAATGTCATTGACATTAGAAGTAACTAAGGTGATTGGAAAAGCACCTTGGTACTTTCACTTCATTATCTTCAACTTTTTTAGAGAAACTTCAATCATTTAGAAGGGCTTTCATTAAATGGATGTTGATGAAGAAGGATCCTTGAGAGAAATTGCAACAAGAATCATGATCATGCAATTAGGGGAAAAATGGGCAATCTGGGAAAATTACATGTTGATGACCATGACCATAGGAATGTGCTTAGAATGGCCAAGGTGTGAGTATGCTAGAAATTCAAAGGAAATTGGGCTCGAAAAAACAAAAATTCAAAATTTCCCAAAGTTAGGAAAATTTGAGGAAATGCATGCAGGGGCGGCAAAAATTACCACCCTTGCATTTGAGGGAAAGTATCTATCCATAGGTGGAAATTTTTGCCACCATTATGTGTTATCATCATGTAGGGGTGGTAATAATTTCCACCTCTACACATTTGGGAAACTTGTTCAAGGGTGGTGAGAATCACCACCCTTGAATGAATGCAAAGGATTGTGTAATGGCGGCAATTTTTGCCACCCTCACACGGGTTCATTCGGTTTTGCATAGTGGTGGTAAAAATTGATGTCATTACACAAGCAAATGGATTTTTTGGATTTTTAGGTATTTCAAGTTTTCAAAGGGGAGAGGGAGGAGAGAGAAATTTAAAAAAAAAAGAGAAATAAAACCTAAACAAGAAAAAGAGAGAAACCCAACATTGAAGGAAAGAGAAAAACATAAAATAAAACAAAAACCTAGAAAAAAAAGAGAAGAATGTAAAAACTTATTTGGAAAATCAAAATCTCATGCTTGATTCCAAAAAAATCATGATCCTACTCATTCACGCAGTTGACCGAATGTAGGGAGGTGGATCAAATAAGATGGAATGATTCAAATGAGGTAAAAATGGCATAAAAGGGTGAAAATTGATGCTAACCACTTGGATCATGTGGCCATAAATTCCTTGCATGAAAACTGAGATATGTAGGGGTGGCAAAAATTTCCACCTCTGCATGAAAGGTGGAAGAAATATGCAAAAGCAGCAAAAATTACTGCTCCTGCATGAGGAGTGCAAGGGCAGTGATTTTCATTGGTTTTGCATGGAAACATGTAAGGGTGAAAAAAATCACCACCTTTACATCTAAACAAAAAACATGTAAGGGTGACATTTTTTTTGCCTTTACATGTAAATAAAAAATACTAACTCCTAAAAATTTCATCAAAAACTTGACATTCCGATTGCATCAAGACCGTAATGAATTTCACATTTCTTTAGAATTGGTAATGAGGGAAAGTAATGAGCTTTTCAAGGAGTTAGTTGACTATATATTAAGAGAATCTCATCTCAAATGATGAACTTAGAGTGAAACAGACAAGTTTTATAGGGGTTGTTCCAAAAATGAGCATAGCTAATTTTGGAAACAATAGCTAGCTCCTATTGGAGAACTTCCATTGATCGAACCTTGAAATGATTAATGGGAGCAAAAAATAGTCTCTAAGTTCCTTCATCCATGCCATTGGGCCATGGAGTCAAGCTAAGAAATAAAAATACACAAAAAAACAAACAAAAATAAATAACGTAAGACTATACAAAGGCATAAATGAGCTTATCTAATACTTTAAGGATTGAAGTATTTCAGATGTTGCCCACTGTGAGGTAGTGGGAATGGTGTTCCATCTTGATATCTTAGCAAGAATTTATTTTCACCATAGACCTGATGAATGGTAAATGGACCTCTACATAAAGAATCAAATTTTTTTTGCATTCCTTTCAGTTCTCTCCTCTTGTCCCATAAAAAGACTTGATCTCTAATTTTAAAATCATGAATCTTTACTATTATGTCAAAGAGTTTCTTTACCTAATTTTGATGTGTATTAATCCAATACACTACCATGGTTCATTGCTCATCCAGTTCAGTTAGGCACATGATCCTTTTGTCAATAGAATTTTTGAAAGTTTGATATTCAATTGCCTTTGCTAACTTTAGTGTTAGTAGTTCTAGGATGATTGGTATCTCTGCATTCAAACCATACAATATTTGAAATGGTGACGTACCTATTTCCCTCTTAGATGTAATCCTATCTACCCACAAAGCATTTAAAAATGCTTTATGCCAAGTTCTCTAATTATTATCTACCAATTTCTAGATAATAATAACCAAATTTTTGTTGATTGATTCTGATTGACCATTTCCTTATGGATAATAGTCAAAGGAGTGGGAAATAATAATCCCATAATGGTAGCAAAACTTAGTAACCTCACGAGAATAAAAATAGGCAAAATTATCTATTACAATCTTAGCTAGGAACCCAAATCAGGAGATGGTATTTTCTTTAAGGAAATTACATACCACTTTCGAAGTAGCATGATTAGTTGGAATGGCTTCCACCCATTTGATAAAATAGTCTATTGCAGTAAGAACAAAGTCATGTCTAGCACTTGAAGATGGGTTCATGGTGCCAATTAAATCAATACCCCATTATTGAAATGGTTCTTAAACTACTACTGGCTTGAGGGCTAATGCAGCCAATTTAGGTTTCCCAATGAGCTATTGACACAACTCACACCTACGTACCCAAGTGTATATATCTTGAAACACTATAGGCCAATAGTATCTAGCTCGTAGAATCATGTGAGCCATCACTAGTGTAGAAAAATGTCCTCCACAAGCCAAATTATGGAAGGACTCCAATAGTTTACTTTGTTTCACCTTATCAATGCAACAAAGAAACACCCCATCAAGGCTTTTTTTGTACAAACCATTGCCCCATAAGACATAGTTAGCAGCCTTCAATTTAAAATTCCATTTTTATTTTTTGGATAGATGGGTGAGAAACTCACCATAGGTAAGAAAATGAGTGATATTATAATACCACTCATTAGTAGTGGTGACGAAGAGAACTGTAGGCATGTCTTCAACCTTGGGTCCTTCATGTCTTGTTTCCTTTGGTATGTTATTAGCAATCAGTTGGCAGAGACATTTCCACCACATGAGCTTGGTAGTTTTGATATCAAAATAAAACTCCTGAATCTTAGTAATCCAATTGCTCCTTTTAGTGCCAAACTCTTGTTGAGTTAGAATGGACTTTACTATTGTATTAGGTACCAGAATGATAGTATGTGAATTTAGGGTATAGAATATAAAATTCTTTACTTCCTTGACCATAGCATAATTATGCTTTTCCATGTTTGAATATTTTAATTCATGATATTTGAGAGGATATCTTATAAATGATATGGGATATTCCACACATTTTTTGTTTTGTTAGACCAAAATGGCTGAAAGTGTATGTTTTAAAGCGTAGCTATATACTACGAAGTCTTTGGTATAATCTAGGCAAACTAGGATTAGGGCATGGGTGATCACTTTCTTGATATCTTCAAATGATGACTTGCCTTCTGTAGTGCAATGGATTGTGGCTTTACCCTTCATCATTTTGACAATGTGGCAAGTCTTCTTTGTGAATTCTAGAATGAATCTCTAAAGAAAATTCACCTTTCCAAAGAAAAAATGAACTACAGTATTACTAGCAAGAAGAGTAAGATTTTGGATAGAGTTGACTCTTTCTGAGTTAATTTTTATGCCTTCTCGAGATATAGTGTGACCAAGAAGTTTACCTTCTGTAACCCCAAAAATTGACTTCTTAGGATTAAGAGAAATATCATTTTGCTGACAGCGTTCCAACACTTGTTTTAAATGATGCACATGATCAGGACAATGTTTAGAAAAAATGGTCAAGTCATCAAAATATATTATGATAAACTTCCCTATTACATCTCTGAAGGCAAGATCCATTCCTCTCTGGAAGGTGGCACTAGTATTGATCAGACCAAAAGGCATTCGGCGATATGGAAAAGTGCTCCATGATGTAGTGAAAGTAATTTTATGTTGGTATACTTCATTGACTTCCACTTGATTGTACCCAAAAAACCATCTAACATTGATAACATTTTTGAACCAGTCACTATTTGAAACACTTGATCCATATGGGTAAGGGATAGTTATATTTTAAATAATATTAATTTAAGTTTCTGAAATCAACATAGATACAAAATTCTCCATTCTTTTTCCTCACTGGGACTATGTTAACAATCCATGTGGAATGGTGGATTGGGAAAATAATTCTTGCATTCAATATTTTCTGGATATTAAAAAGGATATTACTTGATATTTTGGGGTTGTATTGGCTTTGATTCTACTTGTGAGGCAATGACCCAACTTTAAGAGGAATTTTGTGCTGAATTTCTTTAGGGCCGAGGGACTTCAGATCATCATAAGAATACACCAAAACATCAATGTAATGGTGAAGAAGAGTAATGAATTTGAGTTTTTCATCAGAAGTGGAACAATTCCCAATGTTGACCATTTTAGGATTTTCTATTGTACTCAAATTCACTTGATCAAATTCCTTGGAGGAACTTGAATCTATTTGTTGTTGCTTAACATGCCTTTCATGCTTATCAAATAAATTTTCAAGACAAACCAAAGCTTTTGTAATTTTACTCCCTTTGAGTTGAAGAAACTCTTCACCAGTTTTTGAATTTATTTCAAGAACTAATTCTCATGGTGGAGATTCGCTACCTTCAAAATAAAGCTCTTTAAAGTTGTCCATCTCTTCCAAAAAAGCAATGATTTGATTATCATCATTAAAAACCTTGTAATGATTGGAAATATTAGGTACACTTGGTTAAAATACCAACTCAATAATGTACTTGTCCCCTTCAAAATCCTTATGGGTAACCATGAGGGTTGCAGAGATAGCCAATGAATATGCATGATCACTGAATTCTCTCGGCACAACAGAAATATTGAAAGCATCAAAACTTTCAATATAATCCCATACTAGATTGTGATAATGTTGAAATCTTTCATTTTTGATTTGGTACAAGTTCCTTACTTGATAAACCACTAGTTTAGCATCTCCTTGAGCATGAAGAATCTTAATACCTTTAGCCTAAGCAGCTTTCAATCTTAGCAGCAAAGACTCATACTCAGTGGTGTTGTTGGTATTGTTGAACTGTAACTTATATAAATAAGGAAAATTTTCTCTTTGAGGGGATATCAAGACAATTTTAGCTCTAGAATTGATAGAAGAGTAGCTATCATAAAATTTTAGAATCTAGACATCATTATAATTTGATCTTTTCAAAGATTTCTCTTTGTTACTAAGGGAAGATCCTTTGTTATCTAAACTTTGCTCTAACAATTATTCTAATTTTCTATCTAAATTTTCTAAATTTTCACTTAAATAACTTTCATCTGATGAAATAAAAATATCTTTAGTGGTCAAAAAATAGTTACCCATTCCTGATGATTCAAATAATATTTGAGCTTCAGGGTCTAACATTTGGGTGACAATATATTTTGACTCTTTCTCAAGAAGCAATTTTTTCATGACACCTTTAATAGGTATCCTTGCTTCAGATAGATCCATATTCAACTCTCCACCTACATCCTTGTAAAAATTTCATTCGAGTAGGATTCCATAGGAGGATAGAACATTAGCCACCAAGAATGCCATTTTGATCCTTTTATCTGGAAAAGTTGTGAATGCAAATTGGGAATGTTTGATTTGACCCAGGAGTGGTACTTGCTTGTTCTCCATATAAAAGAATCTACCAAAAGTCTTAGTTAAGGTAAGACCAAGAGAATCTACTACCTTGGTAGGCATAACATTGTCAAAGGCTCTAGAGTTTATTATACAGTTGCTCAATTTATGACTATTTATCAAAACAGAAACATAGAAAGGTTCTATTTTCCTAAGGGAAATAGGAGGAGTAGCGACAAGATTATTCTAAGTGGATTTATTCTTTTAGGAATTAGGCGTCATCTTTGGAAGATCTTGTCTTGTAGGGATGGTTTTGTTTTTTATGTATTCAACCAACCTATCAAACTGCTTAGGATTGGCTCACAAGTACTCAACTTCGGTCATTTAAATCTTGGTCTTTCTAGCATGATCAATTATATCAAATAATTAGAATGAACTAGAAATAGAGGAAGGAATTACATCATCATGATGTTTATTGGGTGTGGCACTAGTCTGAGGAATAAAAGCAAAAGATACAAGATGGTTTAAGGTACTTACTTTCTTATTGGTCATCGAGTCCTTTGATTGGAAAGGCAATGAAGTCCCCCATGTAGAAATTGAGACTACTAGCTGAGGTTCTTCTCCTACCTTTCCTTTATCAGCTTGCTGAATTGACTAATTTTGGGACCTAGTAAAGAAAACATATGATCCATCAAACACTTCTCATTTTTTCTTAGCTTCATCTTGGTATTGTATAAAATTGATATTGGAATCACCAACTAATTCTTCTTCTCCTTCTAAAAAGAGATTAACATCATCCTCTTGGTCCAACTTAGGTTAGAAAGAGAGATCATGTTTGGTTTCATGATAAATGACTATTGAGTTGACAGGTGTTGCTTCAATGGTAAGCTTCCCCTTTGTGGAAGGAAGATGGTTAGATTGTCCTTGATTTTTAGTAGCACTGCCTTGATATGAATGATTTAGAAAAGTCCTTCTTGGCATCTTTCGATAAGGGGGAGTAGACATACCTTGTGATATTTTCCTTTTTAGGGCTAGTAATTCATTTATCAACTTTTGTACCATAGGATTTGTGGTGCTCATGGAAAAACTTTCAACAGATGAGGAAAATTTATTTTTATTAGAATATTTTCTGATCTTACCTGCTAAGATAAGATCATCTTCAACCTCGGTAGACAAATTTTGGGCTATAGAAATATCTATATGAATAACTTACCTCAACATAAAACTTACTTCAGGAAGTTGAGATTTGATGAAAAAGCACTTAAGATTCTCCAGTGTTGGCTGAGCGATTATAGGAATTTTGTTCCTCAGCTTATTGAATTTAGCAATGAAGTCTCACATGGGATCATGGGGTTCCTTCTTCATTTGCATAAGTTGAGCCAACAAGGCATGTGCATCTTTAGTGGGTTTGAAACTAGACTCAAACATAGCTTTGAGAGTGTTTTATTTAGTTAGAGTTTGAGCCTAAAGGTGATAAAACCAATCTACAATAGCACCTTGCAAAGTTTCTACAAATAGTCTCACCACTATATCTTCATATTCCACGCTTATCACACCACATGATATGTAGAAAGCAACAATATTCTCATTAGGATGGACTCCCTATCACCATAGAATTTATGGAAATTCTTTCTTGAACTACGAGGTAGTTCATGTAAAGGTGGGGCTAGATTAAGAGGACCAAAAGAGTTACCCCAAGGACCTTGGGATGCCATAATATGATGATTAAAGGGAGGGATAACAAATCTTGTTAGGGTAAGTATGGACAAAACTCTACTATCACTAAGACTAGAAGTTTCTTATGGTATTAGAGATCTAATGTTGGTAGGAGGAAAACACATGGTAAGTTAGAGGTGAGATGGTGGAGGAGAAATATCAAAATTATTTCATCGTACCAACTCAAATATAGGATCAACAATACCTTGATCTCTCTGGCTTTGTGTGTACAATGGATATACCAGAGCGAAAAATGAAAAAGAACTAGAAATGCTTGAATTTGAAGCTTGAGGCTTCAAAGTGTGTGTTTGATCCCTAGAAAATTCACCAAAAGCTATTGGGTGAATATTTTGTCATCAACTAGCTAAAGGCAAAATGGGTATATCAACCATAGTATAATGAGATAAATATTTCCTCTTAATAAGGGGAGGCTCCCTATAAACTATAATATACTAATATAAACTAAAAATAGACTCAGGGGTGAGATCATACCATCCATCTCTCTTTTTTATGAGATGATGTTCACAAGGTAAAGGAAAATTCATGTTTAATAATTGAAAGTTATCCTCTTCTTCCAGAAATGATGTCCAATAAATAGTAGGAAAACTTCCTGGGTAGTAACTGGATTCACAAGAAACTCATGAAAGCACAAAGTCTTTCATTGCTTTTCTTACTGATTAAGGATTAACAAAATTATAGAATGAAGTGTAGCTCAAAGTCTCCACTGAAAACCACAACAGAGTATAAAATCACAAAGGATAAAATTAGTACAAAGCCTTTCTAATACCCTTTTTACCAAATCATAAGAACCATAAACTAAAGGTACTTATAGTAGCACAAAGTCTTCATAATTAACTTCAGAATATCTTCCCAATAATTTCCACACAATCTTATTTAATCAAATAGATGAGATATTATTAGGAAAAATGACATAAGAACAATTCCATAAATAACATAAGTTATTCCAATGCAAAATTTGAAATGTAACCCACTTTCTCAATCATTCAAGAAAATATGATTTACAATCTAAGCTCAAAGTCTCAAAAGGCATCTCAATTTTGGTAGAGTTTTTGCTTCTGATCACCAAAAGATATATTTTACAAAAGAGGCTCTCTTTATTTATATAGAGAAGCCTTGAAGATTTAGAAAAGAATTAAATATTCTGACCTAGTCAAAGATAAAAGTCTTTGTTGACTTTAGACTTTCCATATTTTTACATGTAATTACACATGACAAAAGTACATGTTTAAATGTCCAAAGCGGTTACAAAAGTGCATTTAGAAAAAAGGAAATTAAATCAATGCAAAGTTGATTCAATTTGTAGCTCCATCTTTCTTTATATGAGCATCATACATGGTGATAGCTACTTATATCCCAATACTATCTGGAGTAATAGTATTCTTGAAAATCATCTTCACCTTGACTATGGCATCTTTCACTACTATGACTTATTTTGCATGACTAGTTAACCCTTTTTTTAGATTATCCAAAGCTAACTGATTATCTAGTATATTGTCCATAGAGGCCACCTATAATAGTTTATCTTCAAATTCCTTTCAGAACATACCTTTGAATTCCTAAAGTATTTCTTCTGCTGAAAGGAATTAGTTGTCTTGTGATGTAAGCTTGTAAATTATCTTCTCTAACTTGTGTAACAAACTAATGTCACTTTGTTCACTAAGGTCTTTTGATGATTCAAGGTCACTGATCAATTCCTTAAGCACCTAACTCCTATATATCAATGCTTCTTTTGTCTCAATATAAGAGTCTCTATCAGCAATGATGCCAATTGATACTAGGGTGCTTATTTTCAACTTCTTCATCTCCACCCACTTATCAAGATAATTTTTTTATGATTTTAATATCTTGAGGAATGATATTGATAAGGTCATCTAATTCTACTCTCAATTTCATCTTACCCATTTTCTCAGACAACTTTGTGAGCAAGGAAATTCCTTGTGTATGCATCTTGTCCAAGTACTTTTCCCTTGAGATAAGTCTTTTCTACTTTTTGAATCATAGGGTCATTAATCGAGATAGCCTCTAGAGTTACTATTTCTAGAGTGAAAGTTATTCTCCTTATTACCACAGTCAGTTGCACCACCATTGCTTTATAATTGTCCTTCATCTCTCTTTCTCTTTCAAACATCTAAATGAAGATGTAAATAGCTGACTACATATCACTCTTAACACTTTCATGAGTTATCTTCCCTAATTCAATTTGAGAGATAGAGTAATAATTTACATCAAAATTATCAAGAGTTACATCCTGTGGAGGTTTTTCTATTTCTATAAATTTTTACCCTTTATCCTCAATCATCTTTAAAAGAATTTTTGGCTTTTTGGGAGTCTTGACTTTGGGTGACACCATTTTAGTGAAATCAAAGTCATCTAGGGAGATGGCCTATTTTTTCCTTTTGGGTGTATAAGTTGACAACCAAGGTGGGAGGGTAGAAGTACTTACAGTAGTATCAATCTCCATAGTTGGTGTTACTGGAGTTGCACCTGCACTAGTGGTGGAAATAATGGGTGGAGTATCAGTTAGAACTACACCTGTTGCTGAATGATCGAAGGTAGAACTATCTTCGATATCAAAAGATGGAGATGACAAATTGGGGATTGACCCTGAGGAATGAATAACATCTCCAAAAGCACCTTGAAGGTCATCAAAAATAATTTTTGAAGGAAAGGTAGCTCCAGAAGAGGGAATACTAATTGGAGAAATAGGTGAAAGAGTTAAAACAAGTGAGTTAGGTGGGAAAGAAGAAATTCTCATGTCTAGATGTACACCTACTTGTAGAGATAGTGTTTCCTTTTCTTGTTGATCTATGGGCCTATCATCAGTCTCCATTTGCTCCATTATTGGTTCTCCAACACTTTACTTTTCAACCTCCATGTCTATTGTTCCTAGTTCCTTTTCTACAACGTGTGACTTCTTTGTCACGAAGATGATCCTAGGCTTATGTGGCCTATCATAAGTAGGGACATCACATTTATTATTCATACTATTTTCTTCCCTTCTCCTTATTTCTTCTTGAAATTAAACTTTTGATCTTGTGATGAACTCTTTTAAGGTGATTCCCTTATTTGATAACCAATAATTGGTATTTACCAATATTAGTTCAAACCTTTTCCTCAAAGAAGTCAACTCCTTCTGAGACTATTGGATTAGAGGAAGATGGGTATTATCAATTTGTTTATCATGGTATCTATTTTTGATAAAATCCCCATCATTCGCTAGATTCTTAGGGATATCAATGAGTCCCAGATACTCTATATGCTCGAGAGACAATCTACTATAGTCCATCTTTTTGATGTCTTTTGTAGTCCTTAAATCAACCCAAACATCTTTGATCATAGGCTCATGAAACTGGGTCTTCCTTCTGATTATATCCTTTACACCTATGTATTCAAAGTTTGGTCTACATTTTAAATGCTTCATGGTTTAGAGTTGCATTTCAGTCTCCATAACTCTAATTTTTCCAATGGTCAATACTAAGAACCTACCAATTTCAATTAGGAACTTGAAACTGGGTTTCTTGAGTTCCATCTGCTTATTACGTATGATGATTATTTTCATACATAGATCCATCAAGATGAATATGTCTAAAGGAAATCTTGGGAGCATATAAGGATGACCTTGGGAAAATCCAACCCACAAATAAGAAAAAGAAGGGAACTGCAAGAACATACATCCAAAGTCATTCACAACTGTTCAAGCTTCATCTAACACTCTTTTTTGTTATAATTGGGGATCAAAGAGACATAAAAATACTATGAAGAAAGCATCATTTAATCTTATGAAATGATGGATAGAACACTTCAATGTCAACTGAGGATAACATTGATATACCAGGGTTACTCTCCTATCTCCTTCTGATGTTAAACCTAGGAAGGTTCTCATTGACACCGTAATATACACCACGTATGAAGTCATGTAGAATTTGGAGGTAGTGGATATTTTCATCAATTGCTCATGTAGAGCATTGCTAATTTGTTCTCCCCTAAAACTAACTTGTTTGCCTAGGATAATTATCTTAATAAAGGTGTACATTCACTTGTGAAATAGTGAGGAAGAAGGCAAACCTCTTACCCTACTGAGAAGGGTGATCAAGTCATCGACTTTTTCTATGAAATCACTCCTTGGAAATTTTTATGGCCATCTTGACAAGTTCACCCTTGGAATCTTGAGCCATATATTATTGATTAATTTCTTCACTCTTTTAGGATCTTCGTCATATTCCCTTTGTGCTTCAATTAAATCAAATTTTAATACTTTAGTAGTGAGAAGGCACATGAACACCTTATCAATGAATTCAGAGTCCATTCTGATCACCACATTACCACCAATGTCTAACATAGACCTAGTATCCTTATTGTATAACTAAGCACATTGGAGAATGAACTTAGTGTTGTGAGTGGCTATAGGAAAAGAGGAGACCAGATGAATATTGATCTTGATTATCTTCTTCATTTCATGGCTAGGATTTCTTGATTTGGTTCTTTCCATGAACTCAGCCATATCCATGTGACCAATCTCTATATCCCTAATGTCATCGACATTAGAAGTAACTGAGGTGATTGGAAAAACACCTTGATACTTGTACTTTATCATCTTCAAATTTTTTAGAGAAACATCAGTCATCTGGAAGGGATTTCATCAAATGGATGTTGATGAAGAAGGATCCTTGAGAGAAACTGCAACAAGAATCATGATCATGTAATTAGGGGAAAAATGGGCAATTTGGGAAAACTACATGTTGGTGACCATGACCATAGGAACTTCCTTGAAAGGGTTAAGGTATGAGTAGGCTAAAAATTCAAAGGAAAGCAGGCTTAGAAAAACAAAATTTCAAAATTTCCCAGCATTAGGAAAATCTGAGGAAATGAATACAGGGGTAGCAAAAATTGCTGCCCTTACATGTGAGGGAAAGTCTCTATGCATAGGTGGCAATTTTTTCCACCGTTGCATGTAATCATCATGCAGGGGTGGCAAAAATTTCCACCTCTATACATTGGGCAAGCTTGTGTAAGGGTAGTGAAAATTGCCACCCTTGAATGAATGCAAAGGATTGTGTAATGGCAGTGATTTTGGCCAGCCTTACATGGGTTTGTTTGGTTTTACATAGTGGTAGTTAAAATTGATGCCATTACACCAGTCAATGGATTTTTTGTATTTTTAGGTCTTTTAGGTTTTCAAGGGGGAGAGGATGGAGAGAGAAAGAAAAAAAGGAGAAATAAAACCTAAATAAGAAAAGGAGAAAAACCCAACATTGAAGGAAAGATAAAAACAAACAATAAAACAAAAGCCTAGAAATAAAAGATTAGAATGTAAAACCTTACCTAGAAAATTGAAATCTCACGCTTAAAGCCAGAAAAATCATGATCTTACTCATTCACGTGATCAACCGGATGTAGGGAGGAGGAACAGACAAGATGGAATGATCTAAATGAGGAAAAAACAACATAAAAGGGAAAAAAAAAATGCCAACCACTCAACGTGTATGGCCATAAATGCCACACATGAAAATTGAGATGTGCATGGGTGGCAAAAATTTCTACCTCTACACAGAAGGTGGAAGAAAGACGTAAGAGCGACAAAAATCACCACTCCTGCATGAGGAGTGCAAGGGCAGAGATTCTCACCACTCTTGCATGGAAATATGTAAGGGAAATGAAAATCACTACCTTTACATCTAAACAAAAAAAATGTAAGGGAGGCATTTTTTTCTGCCTTTGCATGTAAACGAAAAACACTAACTCTTGAAAATTTCATCAAAAAATTGACGTTCTGATTGCATCAATACTGTAATGAATTTCACATTTATTGAGAAGTCGTAATGAGGGAAAGCCATGATATTTTCAAGGATTTAGTCGACTACGCTTGAGATCAAGAGAAACTTGTCTCAAATGATGAACTTAGAGTGAAACAGACAAGTTTTGTAGGGATTGTTCCAAAAATGAGCATAGCTGACTTTGGGAACAACAAGCTAGAAATGGATCATCTAAGGAATAACCATCATCATAATATGGGGTGTGAAGATTAATGACATAAATAGGGATAACCTTGTCATCTGAGGAAGTGTGGTAAATAAAATTCTAAGTCTTATTCAAGACTATGATAATATCATCATAAGAAGGCTTGTAAGAATGAGGCTGCAAGGAAGTAGGAAGATATGACATAAGGTGAGGTGAGATATCAGAAGTTTTAATATTTAGGTTAGTCTCATCAGTCTCATTATCATAAAAATATAATAGGTTAGGAGGAATGTTCCCTATGAGTTCAAGATGTCCATTGTAATGTCATTTTGAATTAATGGGAAAATTAAGATGTTGTCACTCATAGAATGGAATCTAGGCAAAGGTTTAATATTTGGAATCTTGAAGACAACACCATCTTGGAATTATTTAAAATTACAAGGGTTAGTGTCACCATAAATCCTATAGATGGCTCCATTATGATGTAATTTAATGCATTGGTAGGCAAAAGGAATAATATCTCTCATATCGTGAGTCCATGACCTACCAATAAATATGTTATAAGAAAGGGGAATGTTAAATATCATCACCTTCACATGAAATAGATAGATGGGATAGTAATGGGAAGCCACACATAATGTAGAGGAGGCATTTTTATTCTATGATATCCTTGGTAGGTTTTTGATGTAAACTTTATATTACATTCTAAATATACAAGGGTCTTAATGAAGTTGACAGAGATAATGTAGTTGCCAAAACCCTCATCATTCAATGAATGCTTAACTTGGATATTGCCTATTTGGGAGGATCATCTACATGAATTAAAATCTCATTGGGAATCATAGAAGCTAAATGAAATTTTAAGGAAAAAGAAGTGTCTATAGTTTCGTCAGCATTGATAAACATCTCTTCACATTATTATAATATACTATATTTGGATCTAGATAAGGCTACCTCCCATCTGGCTAGGGGAGGATGGGGTATAATCATCTTGAGTAATAGTTGAATAAAATAGTTTCTATGACATGTATAGGTCCTCATAAGCTCAAGGAAAGGAATATAGGATGGGAGATTAGTGAGTTCCATGATGGGATCCCACTCATCATAAACCATTATAATTTTATTATATTTAAGTGCATAATTATTATGGAGGTCCTCAGAAGGAGGAGCTGAAGTAAATTGGAATTTATGTTGGTAAGAAGAAGGTAGTATGTAACAAGGTTGTAAATCATATTGTGATGATGATGTAGTTGGTTCAAGTTGATTTAGAGAATTGGTAAAAGTGTTATTATAAATTTGAGTATCATTTTTATTAGAAGATAAAGGAAGAGTTGTAGAAATAGAAAAGGAAGTGTTATCCAAGGGGGAATCAGAAATTGGATCATCAAAACTTATAAGATGATCTTGTCACAACTCATTTAAATGAGTTGGAGAAGAATCCTAGATAACACGATATGTTCTAAATTAAGGAGGAGTGTAGATAGGTTGGGAATTGATAAAATCAACCACCATTCACATATTAGTCATGTTAAACACATTCTCTTTAGAAGTGGGGTCAATAAGACTTTCTACATTATTGATGGAAGGGGTGGATTTGTATTGATTGTCTTGGATAGGTTGATGAATAGGAAGAGGGTCTTTATAGATAGCCAAATGAGCATTGGCTTGGTTCAAGGCTTGAGATTTATCATGTGATTTATAATCCTTAAAATTAATTTCTTACGATTTTTTATGCTTTTGAATCATGGAATCATGATCAAAATTAGGACCAAGAAGAAATTTTGTAGATAAATTATGAATTTGTCTATATATCTCATGAGAATGAACCCAACTAGCATGAAACCAATTAAAAATTTTAGAATCATACCAAGATTTCATAGGAATGGTAAGGTTAGTTTATTATGGAAGAGGCCTAGGTAGATGCTTAATAAATTTAGATGAAGATAGAGGTTTATGAATGTTAATGTTATTTGATAATGATAAGTGAGGATTGATATATTATTAAGATTGGGGATATATTTCTAATGAAGGGATAACAATGAGAACTTGAACATTGTGAATGGTATCATAAGAATCTATAACACCATCACTGGTAACATTACATTTTTTATTAATAATTAAGATACAAGGACTTGTAGAAGGTTAGGTGGCTCAAATTGATGCATAAGGAATTCTTGTAATTTAGCCTATTCAATAGCCTCCTTCAATGTACATGGAGAGAGAGTGCAAACCCAATATTTAAGTTTATGAAAAATAGCATTGACGAAGAGATGGAAAATATTATCATCTAACATGTTATGTTCACATTTGTTTGACAATGTTTTCCACCTTTTAACAAAAGCTTGAGCAGTTTCATTTTCAAGTTGTTTGAAATTTATGAAATGGGCCAAAGAGGTTTTAGGAAGATCACTAGTTTGGAATTCTTGAACTAATGAATTAAATAAATCCTCTAAACTAGTAATGGAATGAGTTCTAAGTTGGTTGTACCAATCTAAGGAATCACCTATGAGAGTTTTGGCCAATAGTTTGGTAGTGGCAAAGGTGTTTAATTTGACCCAATCCTTATAAAAATTTCTAAATGTGTTAGGATTAAGGGTGGGATTAGTTGATCCATTATAACAAATTATAGGTGTGATACCTCTAATATCAATATTAATAATTTGAGTAGTGAGAGGTTCATTTTGGAGATGCTTAATGGTTTTTTTGATGAAAGAAGGTTGAGGAATGAAATTGCATTGAGAATATCAAAGAGGAGAAGGGTGAACATTTTGGTTATATGTGCCTAAAGATGTTGGTTGAGGATGAGATTGAGGATAGAGAAGATGATTTTGCAATCTCACCATTCAATTTTTATTATGAGCTTGAAAGGTTTTCATTTGATTGAGTGTTTGTAAAAAAAGTTGATGTGTTTGATTATAATTGTTAAAACCATTAGAGCTGGTTTTCATGGCTTGGGTGCTACTATTAGTGTTAATAGGAGCTGGAGAGGTATTATGAGAATGTGATACACTAGTGGATTTTTTTTTGTGTAGTAAAAGTTGGACTAGTGAATGGTTGATCAAAAGAAACACTAATAACATGATTACCTTGGGTATAAAATGATGTACTAATGGAAGGATTAAGGATAGTGGATCTTATAAGAGGCCCACTAGATGTAGAAACTACCATGTTAGTGGATATACTAAGCATGGAGGTGGAATAATTAAGAGAAGAAGAGGTCATGGTATGAGAAGGGGTCATAATTAAAGGAAGAGGCTGAGAATCAAAAGAAGTGGTACCCTAAATCTAGTTGAGAATGTAGGAGTAGGTGAATGAGGCTCTTGAACTTGAACACTAGTCATAAGATTGTAAATGGTAGAAGGATCTTTTCCTCAATGTTGAGGAAATTTAGAGATAAATAAGATCATTTCAAGGGTATACTATAATTATGTTTGGTGTTCTAATGAGAAGAAAGGATTACACTATAAAGAGGTATTAGAAAGGGTCACATATTTGATTGTGTAAGTGGAAATATGAATATTAATAGCATCCAAGAGAGCATCTCTACTCTATATATGGGATACCTTATGAGGGTTGGTAATATTCATCATGTCTGGTGACTACAACTTAGTATTGTAATTGAGTAGAATGTCCATGATGAAGGGAAATAAAGATAGATGAGAAATCAAAGTAATAAGAAATGATAGAATCAATACAAGGTCAATCAGGTTGACCTATCACAAAAATAGGGTCTAAAAACTGTACAATGTTGATCGAGTTGATCCATTATAGTGAACAAAGGTTGAAAAAAGAGGAAATAGGGTCTAAACACTATACAAGGTCGACTGGGTCGATCCAGTATAGTAAACAAGGGCTATAAAAGGTACATGATCAACTAGGTCAACCCAATACAATAGAGAAAGAAAATTAAGAAGCCTATAATATATTTGTGGATCGAAACAAGATAAATTTTGCAATAAATTTGAAAATAAATAGTTGAAAGGAAACAAATAGTTAATTGGATTAACACTAGCTAATCTAATTAAACTACACATCACAAAACCTTATACTAACTCTGGGTAATGCATGTTTTTGATATAAAAAATATAATTGAGAAAAGAGTAAGAAATAAACTTAGAAAGTAAAGAGATAACTAATTGGTCAACCTAAATGTTTATTAAATTATTAAGATATGATTTTAAATGTGATGGGAAGTTGATTGTAAGCAAGGAAATAGAATGGCAATCTAAGGATGGTTTTACGTAGCTTGGGATAAAAGGGACTATAGTGGCCATGATACAGGCTTGGTATTAGGGCTTACCCCCTCACTTCACACACCACAATGATAAAGGTGTAAGGTAATTAGTTATAATATACCATTAACCATGATTTTTACTTGACCAGAGTATCAAGTCAACTTCCCCCTTGGTCATGAAATCGAAGTACATTTGCATTGGGTAGATAAATGTTAAATGCTTGTTTAGGGTTTGTGATTTCCCATGTGTGCATAAAATAGAAAATAGTGAAACTAAATAATTAATTGAAAACTAATTAATTTAAGTTTTTTGATCTATTCTAATCATGTAAGCAATAAGAAAAGAAATTGTGAATTAATTACTAGAATATAAGGTTAATTCTAACATTGAAACAAGGTATAATGTTGATATAGTCAACAATGTATGCACAAAATATAGAATAGGGTTGACAGGGTCAATCCTATACTATGAAAGCAAGGTCTAAAAATGAATAAGGTTGATATAGTTAACTCAATTATCTAGATAACATATATAACATAAAAGTAGGTTGGCAAGGTCGATCTAATTGACTATGCAAGGGCAGTTTTGAAGTCTACAAACTATAAGAGAAAAGACTATAAAAAAGAGATAGAGAGATAGAAAAGAACCTTGGTAGATTAGAGATGTAGAGAATGAATATTTTTATTCAAAAACCTTGATATATTATTGAATTGTTTTTGTTGACTAGGTCGACTGGGTCACTCAAGATTTACATAAACTTTTTGCTGAGTACTAAAATGTATAGGGTCAATTAGGTTGACCTAGTATGCTGAATATAATGTCTTAAAAAGTATAGGGTTGACAAGGTTGATCTAGTAGTCTAGACTAGATTTATAGAAGTCTAAAAACCTATATTGGGTCAATGAGATTGATCCAATAGGCTGTACATAAAAACATGCACAGTGAAGTTAGATACTAGGTCGACATAGTAGATATAGTATGGAAAATATATGATAAAAATAATGATGAAAGAATGAAATAAATGAAATATGATAAATAAATCCTGAAAGAGTTAGTTCATGTTGGGTTCACCAAAATGTAGGCAATCAAAAATAAACCATGTCTATAAATCAATCCAAGATCAAAGAAAATAGAACATACCTACACTTTCAATTGGGAATATATTTGTTAATCAAGGGAATGACCAATATGGGGATCCACTAGACCTGATATTTACCTTAAAGATGAACCCGTTGAGTCTCAATCTCTCCCTTGGCCAAGGTGAATTGTTAGAGATTATTGTGGTATATAAGGATAGAAAATACAAATCATATCTACGCTACACAACCTATCTATGAATCTAAAAGACTTATCCACAAGACAAGATCCATATCTCTAAATAAAGTATGGAACCCTAAGATTTATTCCTCAAGTATAATAGTCAATAAGTAGATGTTCATTTGCACTTATTCTTATTATATTTTCTTCTTACAAATGATAGGAAATGAACTTTTATATTTATGGGTATCTTTCCCTAAATACTTTTGAATATGTCAGTTGTAAAGGGTCGATCGAGTCAACCCTGTATGTTTTTAGGAGATAAATCACTAGGTCTTGGGTTAAGTCAACTAAAGGACTAAAGAAGATCCTAATAAAAAATACCCCTAAATAGTATAGGGCAAACCTAATAGACCCTGTATAGTAGTCAGAGGTTGAAAACTATATAAGGTAGACCAAGTTGAGCTAGTACAGTCAACTAGTGAAAGTAGATCAAAGAAAGAGCAAGGAGGATAAAACATGGCAAATGACTGAAATGTGTAAGGACAAGAAAAATAATCTTAGGGTAAATGATTTTTAGGAGATGAGTTTGTATATGGAAAGTCAAAAAATTGACAACAATCTTGTGAAACACCAATGATATGCCCACCCCTTTCCCATTTCACCCCTTAAGGTATGTACTCAGAGAGATTGAGACGCGATGGGTTCCTGTAAGATACAAATTTTGAGTAATCAATAAAAGTTTAAAAATATTATGTGAATACATTGTGGACCCTTTGGGATGCCTTGTTTCATTCCAAAATATCATTGATCTTAATTTGATTGATATCTCTCCACAACATAGTAATGGTTCCCTATGATATACCATGGTGTGATCATGTATCTGATCACAAACATGTCTTTCACCCACAAAAACTATGTACCTAAGTAGGGATGCCAAATGAAGTCTCCATCCTCCATATTATCAATGGTTTGTCTATAGTAAGGTATGTCCCCAAACTGTTCCTGCATGCCTAGCCCTACTAGGTACCATACCCATACCATGGGATCCTCTAATCCCCTTATATATCTTGGCTCCACTGGCTATGTAATTTATATATGCTTCCAAGCCTATATTTGTAGTAGTGTGTTTTGGCCTATGCTTCACTCTCTCTTGTATGATATCATGTGAAGATCCCTATGATCTATGGGATTTTCATATGGTTTGGAAAAATATGGAAAATACAAGTGTCACAATGGAAAATTAACATGTGGCAAAAATATAAAGAGTTTATATAATTACTTTTTATATTGTAATTATTTAATGCTAATGGGTGTTGTGTTGTAGATGTGGGACCAAACTAACCTTTACCCACATTACCCCATTATCAACTTTGCTAGCCATATAATTATGCTAATGCCACCAATTTATTTATTGCACATCATCTAATGATTTTCCCACTATAATTCCTCCATTTTCCCATTTTCAAAATAATAATAATATCCTCTTTTATGATTATTAATAACCATAGGATATGTATCTATATAAATACAAAGCCAATTAAATATCCTATTTGATATGGTTTTTAATCTACCATTGGATATTCTATTTATAAACCCAAACCCCAAAATTAAACTATCCCCACTCCCATGTGGATGGGTATGCATGGTCTTTGTTTTACATGGGATATTATTTAAAAAAAACCTTTGTCCCATTTTTAATAAACTTTATGCCATACATATTTTAATTATCCCCACTTTCACCTTTTCCCACATGGAATTCCATTTGTCTTTGCATGGGGGGTGAATTTGGTTTAAATGGGAGACGTTTTAATTCTTTTATATCTTACCTTTCATGTTTAGCATGCACGTGGACATCCACTTTAAAAGGGGTATGGTTGGTGGAATATGTTATGGTATTTTTAAAATATTCTTTATCTTCACCTTATGTTTGGGGATAATCTTCTTTACATGCATGCTAAACTTATTTTAACATGCATCCAACCACTTTATTCCTCCAATGTGGGTCTATCACTTGTCTTTAGTGTGGTTGGTGATTGGTGGGAATATCTGGGTCTTCATGGAAAATGTTATTTATGGAAGAGTTTTATTAAATTAAACATGGAGTTACAACCTCCCATAAATTATGGTATTTTATTTTGTTTAAATTAGCATGCAAGCTAATTACAGGAGATCAATACACTTTGGGGGTAAAATGATTTTGTTAGCCAATATTGACTATAAAAAATCTTATTTAATTTTATATTTTGGATGATTTTTATTATCCAGGGAATGAGAAATTATGTTTAGAGAATAATACAAATACTATATATTTTTGGTACAGAGGCAAAATTTTGTAATAGCTTGATTGAGGCAATTTTTGCCTATTACAGAGTCTTGTAATCCTGTAAAATTACAAAGAGAGTTATTTACCCATTATGTAGGAAAAAACACTTGCAAAGCTTCAGATGAATAGGGGACATTTGTTGATCATGTTTAGAGTCTTCAATATCTAGTTTTTAGTTTTATTACAGGGGATAGGGTTAATTTATCATTATTGTGAGTTGTATTATTACTTGTAAATTGATTTTTAATGGATTGGATTTCTATTTAGAAATCCTAGGGATGTAGCCAATTGGTGAACCCTATAAATAATCTCTAGTTTCTATTTTATTTTATTTTTTTCATTATATCAGTTTAAAATTAATCATTGATATTTTGAAAAATAATTATGGGAAATTAATTAAGAGATTATTTACATAGATAATATTTATATTATTTTTTTTTAATCGATCAATATATTTATATGAGTTTATAAAATACTCATAATCAAAATTGTTACATGTAATTTACATTCCAATAAAAAGTCAATTCCTTTTAATTAAATTTTGGAAATTGACATATTTTAAAAATATATTTTAAATAAAATTATATTTATTGGCAAGGGGATAATTATAGTTTATGGATCAGTTTGGTATAAAAGTAGTTTATCAATGGGATTTAACAATGTGTTTTACTTGTGGTTAACAGTTTTCTATTTGATAATTATTGTAGTTTTTCAATTATTTATTAAATATAGGAATATGTGAACTGTATAAAAGTTGTCAAAATGGGAAAATATCGATGAGATTGAGTCATATAATAAATAGATCCAAGAAGATAACTCTCTCTTGAGATTGAAATTCTACTCTATGGAAGAAGAGATTGAAAATTTGAAATATGATTTGCAGACTAATGATGAGCTATTGGAAAAATTACATAATGGTGAATGAATGAAGGGATTTCCTTCCACATAAAATGCATAAACACTGATAGATTAATACATGGTAATTAAGTCATCATATAGTACTTCCTCTCATCTAGTTTTATTTATTACTTTTGGTGTTTTTGAAAAACACACTAAAGGTATTGGGTCTAAACTACTAGATCAAATGAGATTTGAAGGAAGAGGCCTTGGTAAAAATGGAAAAGGCATAATTAACCCCATAAGGTAGAGGTTAGACCTCATTTTATAGGTTTGGGATATAGTAGTGTTAAAATGGAAGTTAGTGAAAATTCTAGAACCACTAAAGGAAGACAAGCTTCCAACAATAAAGTGTTCAGGTCACTAGTCTTGTAGTGTGATAACATATAGATAAATAAAAGTCGATCCCCATAAAAATATGGTGTTGTGTGTAGACATGATTTGAGAAAAGGTAACATCATCACACATTTTCATACTTTTAATAGTCCTAAAAAACTTGGTAAATATTCTAACATATATTTCAATTATGAAAATAAGGACTTATTATCATAAGATTTTTCATCTAAATATCCATGCAATTTTTGTGGATTAAATAATCATTGTCTTGCCTTATGTTGGAAAATAAAACTAGCCACTAATATGTTTATGTTTATGTTTAGGATTTTTTGTTGTAATAATCATTGTACTCATTTTAATCTAAGTGGTCACAAAAATAATAAATATTGGGTATTGTATTTACAACTACATCCTAAGTATTGTAGAAAGACATCCATGAAGAATGATGCATCTGTAAGAAAATAGGAATTTGTGTCAAATCCAATAGTTTTAGATATGAACCATGAAGCTACTCAAGTATTCACTAAGGAAATTAAACAATATAAATAGGAAATGTGATAAAATGGGTTGGTAAGTAATTCCTTAGTTTCATGTTTTCATAGTTGTGATATACTTTATTAGCATGAAAATGTCCAAAATAGTTTTTGGGACTCAATTTGAAAGGAATATATTTTAGTTTTAAGCATATTTTGGAGCTACCATTTGTGAGAAAATCTAAGTGATAGGTTTATCATACTTATA
This sequence comes from Torreya grandis, assembly GCA_037957365.1. Lineage (NCBI taxonomy): Eukaryota > Viridiplantae > Streptophyta > Pinopsida > Cupressales > Taxaceae > Torreya > Torreya grandis. Next base: position 558,496 of record JARHVA010005684.1, on the reverse strand, counting down.
TTTTTTTCTCATATTTTTGGTTTTCCTAAGTTATATATTTTTTTCCTAAATAAACTTTTGAGTTCCTGATGAATTGGTAAAAGGAAATAACTCATGTTTAAACTTAGATATATTTTCAAATTTAAATTTATTTTATTGGAGTAACATATAGATAAAATCTAAGGGATAGGAATACCATACTTGCATTATTTTCTCACGTTTGGGTTTTTGGAAAAACATCATTTTTAAACATTGACAATAGTATATGTAGGATTTTATGGGGCATGATCAATATGCCTATTTTGGTAAATTTTGCATTTTAATATATATGTTGTCATTGTGAAAATAGAGGCTTGTAATACCCTTTTCAAGAACTATTTGTAATTATAATAATTATACAAACTTTTTTTAGCCATGCATGATATTTACATATTTATAAGTCCCTCATTCATTTTGGGCATTTATTTGTAATTGTCAAATGTGGTTATAATTAGCATATTTATTACACTAAAAAACTAGTTGTAGTTTTACTTGGTGATCATTTTTTATTGATTGGTAGATTCACCATTTTGGTAGATAGGTAGTTTAATTATATCTACAATTTGGTATTGGATAGATATTTCTTTCACTAGCATTTTAGGGATTCATTATAAGTTTTGAATCGTTACCATGAAATTTTGTATAGTGAACTATTTGGAAATTAATTAGGTGACTTGACCTTTTGGCGACCAAAAGGGTCTTATTGGGGAGGTTTGATCTAAAGGATTTTCATATGGTTTGGAAAAATGTAGAAAAAATAAGTGTCACAATAGAAATTCAACATGTAGCAAAAATATAAAGAGTTTATACAATTACTTTTTATATTAGAATTATTGTATACTAATGGGTGTTGTGTTGTAGATGTGGGACCAAATTGACCTTTACCCATATTACCCTATTATCAACTTTTTCAACCATATAATTATGCTAATGCCCCCAATTTATTTATTCCACATCATCCAATTATTTTCCCACCATAATTCCTCCATTTTTTCAATTTCAAAATAATCCTAATATCCTATTTTATGGTTATTAATAACCATGGGATATGTATTTAATTAAATCCAAATCTAGTTAAATTTCTTATTTAATATAAATTTTAATCTACAATTGGATTTTCTATTTATAAACCTAAACCCCAAAATTAAAATATCCCCACTCCCACGTTGATGGGTATGTATGGTCTTTGTTTTACATGGGATATTATTTTTTAAAAAAAACCTTTGTCCCATTTTTAATAAACTTTATGACATACATATTTAACTATCCCAACTTTCACCTTTCCTCACATCGAATTCCATTTGTATTTGCATGGGGGTGAATTTGGTTTAAATGGGAGATGTTTTAGTTATTTTATCTCATACCTTTCATGTTTAGCATGCTCATGGATACCGAATTTAAAAGGGGGACGGTTGGTGGAATATTTTATGGCTTTCTTTTAATATACTTTATCTTCACCTTATGTTTGGTCTTAAAATTATTTACATGCATGCTAAACTTATTTTATAATGCATATAACCAGTTTATTCCTCCCATATGGGTCTACCACTTGTCTTTAGTGTGGTTGGTGGTTGATGGGAAGATCTTGGTCTTTGTGGAAAATGTTATTTATGGAAGATTTTTATTAAATTAAACATGGAATTTGAAGTTCTGATAAATTATGGGATGTTATTTCATTTAAATTGACATGCAAGATAATTACTAGAGATAAATACACTTTAGGGGTAAAAAGAAGTTTGTTATCCAACATTGGCTATAAATAATCTTATTTCAATTTATATTGTAGATGATTTTTATTATCTAGAGAATAGGAAAGAGCATGAAGATAAATTATAGAAGTTGTATATTTTTGGTATAGAGGTAGATTTTTTAAATAGCCTAATTGAGAACATTTTTCCCTATTATAGAGTCTTGTAAGCCTGTAGAAATTATAGAGAGAGTTACTTGCCCATTATGGAGGAAAAAATACTTGTAGAGCTTTAGATGTATAGGGGACATTTACTGATCAGGTTCAGAGTCTTCACTATCTGATTTTCAATTCTATTGTAGGTGATAAGGTTCATAAATCATTAGTGTGAGCTCTATTATTTCTTGCAAATTGTTTTTTAGTGGATCAGATTGCTATTTATCAATCCTGAGGATGTAGCCAATCGGTGAAACCCATAAACAATCTTTGGTCTCTATTTTGTTTTGGTTTTTCCACTATATAAGTTTAAAATTAATCATTGATATTTTGGAAAATAATTATAAGAAATTAATTAAGAGATTATATACATAGATAAAATTTATATGGAATGTTTTTAATTGATAAATAGATTTATATGGGTTTACGAAATACTCATAATCAAAATTATTATAGATAATTTACATTTTGATAAAAATTCAATTAATTTTAATTAAAAATTTTAAACTTACATAATTTAAATAAAACTATATTTATTAACAAGGGCTAATTACAATTTATGGATCACCCTGTACAGTGATGCAAGAATCATAGATCCCCCTGCGAACTATATCAAGTGATCAAACATCTATTGTACCACATCAATCAACCCTAAGGGAAAGAACTAACCACTCTTATCATACAAAATAAGTTTTTTGACAACGAATATCAAAACCAAAAGCTATGGTGGAACTATCCCCTATCCTTCTCCATCCTCTAGAGGATAAACTAACTCCTCCAATACATCCATGTTTATACACTTATCCACATTTTCCTATTCCACTACCCCCAGTAGATCATCTAACATGGCCTCTCATCGATCCCCCATCCAAGTAATCTTGGGTCCTCACATAGGTAACCATAGAATCTAGTGTACATCATCCAATATCACCATCACCTCCCTAGTCAATAGATGAAAAGTATAAGTCTTGGAATGTCACCTCTCTATTATTGCTAAAAAGTATGATCTATTTATATGGATCACTAGTAAGCATGCTAGGTGATAAAGGTACACTACTACTAGGATGCCCATGCACTTGTCTATCATCATCCCCTATTAACATAATACTCAAGAGTGTTGCTCCCATGATGTGATGATTGCTACTCACTCCTACAAATTGCACATAGGACATCATGTCAATTATATTTCTATCACATTCTTCTAATTTTGAGTCTTACACTAATTCTCTATGTGTCTCTATCTCTCTTTTTCTAATTTTAGGCCTCAACTACCCTCCTATGGGTCCCATTATACTTTCTTCTATCATTCGTACCATTATTTTGGTGATCTCACCATTTAGCAGGGTGTTCTTTCTATTGTGGAGGGCGATCTTGTTGATTATCTCGATCCTACCAATCTTGGTGAAATCACCATTTGATAACATGAGATTCACCCAAAAATATGAATTCACCATTATCTTAATGATCTCACTATTTTGACCCATGATCTATCTAAAAGGTCAGAGAGATCTCTAATATCATGGAATTTTCACAATTTTCATGGGCAAATTCATCATTTTCCGAATTAGGAAAATGGTAGGATTGCCTAATCTACCACTTCTTATGTGTAAAAAATGCAATAAGTGCCAAAAATAAATACAAAAAAAGGTACCTATTGATGTTCTACTCCCTAATGGTTACTGGTACTCTCTCACATGCTTGCCAAGATGATGGTGGTGTGGGATATTAGTGAATTTTCTAAGCTCTTTCATGTGAAAATAATAGAGCTAAAAATTTACTATAACTAGGAGAAATGACTTATTACACCTAAGCAAAAAATATAGTAAAAAAGTTCAAAATTTTCATCACCTATGCCTATATTTGCATCATTTTATCTTTCTTGGGTTACTATTTTAGACCCACTGATCAATTTTCCCTTATGATTTGTTCTAATTGATCTATTTTTATCCTCTTTTACTAAAATTATGAGATTAAAAATTCTTTTGATCGAGGGCCCACCCGTCAAATATTTTAAATTTTTTTGTCTACCCCTCAAAGGGGAATTATGGGCTACCCAAATGATGTTTGGGGAATTTTATAAACCTATTTATTTATAATTCATGCAAACTTCAAAAAATATAAAATTGGAACTAAATACATTCATTTTAATTATAGTGACCTTTTAATTCTTTGAAAATACATCACTTCCACCAAATGTATCACCCTGCCTTGTCAAACAAACATCAAAATCCTATCACTATTATGTTGAAATCATCAATCTAAGAAACATTCTATGACAATGCACAATTTGGGCTAAAATCACTAAAATGTGTAAAATGGTTCAAACTTGTCACATATAGGTATTGATTTAGGCTAATGTTTCCTTGAAAGGGGCAATACATTTTATGTGATTATTATATTTTCTCAAATCACTTCGAGTCAAATTATGACTACGTAAAATGACACTATGGACCATCATTTTTTAAAAATTTTGTAGCACATGTTATGTGCATGTGTAATTTTGGGTCCATAATGCCCTAACTAGGGTATTGTTATGTACAAAACTAACACCTTCTTTTATTTATACTATATTCAAACTATGACTTCATAAAATGACCTTTCAAACCAAGTTGATTATGTATGCAAAATATTTATAAAGAATTGTAAAAAATTAATCAAAGCCACTTAGGCATATTAAACCAAATCAAGAGCCTAAGTGAAAATTCCATGGAAGTTATTAAAAATTTATTAATTATAAATTCATTACTTAAATATGTATCATCCCATGACATCATCAATAAAGTGGCATTCATAATTCATTAATGTAATAAATATCATGATTAATCTCTCCCATGCCTCATCAATTCCCCATTCTTTCAAATATTAATGGGAATATTTATGGTTTGTCCATCTAAAATTGAATCAGTTCATGGCCACACATCTTTATCTCAAGATGGATGGTCATGACTGATCCTAAACATTTTTATAAATCTATAACTATAGGGCTTCATCATTGATTAAAAGAGCTTAATTTGTGTAATGTTATGATGCAAAATTATCTCCACAAAGCTTCACCTATTTACACAAATTGATCAAACTTGTGAGCATAAGCCATTGGTGCACTAAGAAATGATGGAAAAGTAAGATAATCATCATTGATGTAGAATTGGAGCACCAAATCCATGGAAAAGCATGATTCTTGGCCAACCTTGTAAGGAGGGACATAATTTGGAAGGTTTTTTAGTATTCCATCTTTAAATAGCTCTTAGAATTCATTAACAACACCACATGAGAGAGTGGGATTGATGATTTATTGTCTATATTCTTATTTATAGATATTTTATTAACTAATGCATGTATTAACACACCTTATAATCCTATTCTAGAAGTGAATATGTCAAATTAAGAACCCATGTATCAGTGTATATGCCCCCAATGTGTAGATAATAAGAAATCTATATCAAGATAGTGGACTTGAGTCTTGTATCAATATACAAGGAATTCATAATAACAAGTGAAGCATTTATCTATAATAAAAAATGACTATATTAAGATAACTAATATATGTAGTGTCTGGAAAATAGAATTAGTGTAAATATAACAATGCATATAATCTATAATTTTGTGTTTTCTAAGTAAATATTTGAATGTTTTTATATTTTTGAAATATTGGATTGTTTTTGTATTTATAGATAGAAGCTTTGTACAATCAAATTGGAAAAAAAATTGCTTGTTTTATATGTAAAATCTCCTTAGATGCATGATGCTCAATGGATTTTCGATTGATGATGAAGGATCATTAACTCACCTATGTATATTTTGTAAATGAAAGTGTATGTAAGTCAATAATCCTTGATTTTGAAGATTAAATGCTATGTTAGAGGTCATTAATAGGTTTTACGGAGTTATACGAGTCAAATAAAAAGGACTCTATCTTGGATTTAAATGTACTTTAGAAGTAATTTGTGGTATTGTAGAGTCTTGGGAGTTTATTCACACACGGTAAATATCTTAACACAATATAAAAAATTTATAGAAGAGTACCCTACATAAAATAAGGTCAAAATAACATGTTAGCTATAGATATATATGGGTAGAGATAGTTTTTGGTCTTTTCAAAGACCAAGATAAGTTTATACATATGAATAAAATTTGAACCAACTTTCAAGGAACATAATAAGAAAAGTATGCATTTAAATAGAAGAAGTAGAGTCATTAGGGGATACATAGAGAAAACATAAAGGGTTGAAGGAGTGGTAGAGAGAGAAATTAAAATGTATCCAAGCCTATGTATGTGGTGGTATATATATGCATATGTTGGAGATTTATAATTAAAAAATAATGTTTTATTTCAATCCTAAAGAGGAGTTGCATATTCAGTAAATGCCCAAATTTTAACAAGAGAATAACAATGTATTTTTGTGTGCATGGGGTCTAAAATACATTTACGGAGGTATTAAACCACAATCTAGAGTTTATTTGAATTTTTTTAAGCATTTTATAATTTGTATTTTGTTCATTTTCAAGTCACTTACTCTCTCTCTCAGGTTTGTAATCAAATGACTGTATTGACAATTAGGAAGAAATTTTGTATTTCAGAGTATTGGAGATTTTGATGAGAAGATGCAAGTTAAAGAGGAAGGTCTATAACAAGGATTATAAGGTATATAGTAGAATAATATATGTAAGTAGGTCTAAGAATGTATGTTTGTGTACATAATAGGATTGTAATTAAAAAAATTGAGGATTATCAATAAAATAAAAGTGTTATTTAAGTTCCAAGATAATAAAGGTTATAATGATGCATTTTTTGGTTACACAAGTTGTGATGGATCTTAGACTCTCTTGAATATTCAGAAGAGAGAGGTCAACTAAATGCAATACCATGAGATGATGAGTATTAAGAGTGACAATAATTTGTAAGGATAATATGTAAGATGACTATCATACCATAAAAGGAGGATTATGGTGAATTTTGATGTCAATTGTAGACATTAAAGTGTGTAAGTCATGATCTCAGTTACTTTTCAATATTATTTCATGTGTTATAGATAATTAAAGTGTGTATAGATGGTTAACTTCCCATATTTTTGATAAAAAAAAGTGGACTGCACATTTAATAAAATCCAAATCATAATACCACATGTTTCTCTTCAAATTTTAAGTGAAAACTGGTTAAAAATATTTCATTTTTTTTTATTAGATCCAGTAAACAAATATGTTAAGTGGCCCATACCTATTAAAAAATTAAATAAAATATAGACAAGAATAACAAATAGAAATTAGAACCTAATGTATCCACAAGGCTCGACCAACCAACAACTACCAGCTATAACATACAAGCTTCTACCAAAATAATACCAAAAAGACAACAAAAAATAAACCCAAATTGATTAAGAGATTTTAATAAATAACTAGCTTATTAATACCATAATATTCTTTTTTCTTTTCCTTTCCCCTGGTCCTATTGCATGGGCCCTATAGAGAATCCATTAAATCCTTGTATGTTTTAATTCTTCCAGTTCTTACTTCTTTTCCCTAATCTAGTCTTCTTCCTTTCCACCTCTCATTCCCTGCTCTAAACATTATTGATATTTTTAAATAGTGGGTTTGAAACAAAAGCCCCTATATTCTAATTTATATCTCTCTAAATACCACCCTTCCCCAAAAAATATTCCTCTAAATACAACAACAATTTTAGCTTGTCAAATTCTTTTGAAATCTTATAACTCAAAAGACTTTAGAAAATTACTTTTATTGGAACATTTTGTAGAGACAGTTCAAATTCAATAGTCAAATTATATGGGACCATACTAGTAATGGGATAAACATGAATATGATTTCTTTTATGACTACCCTCAAGGGATAAATCACTAGATACATTATCTCTCCCTAAATTCATTTGGTTATTCCCCTTGCCATTCCTTAACAAATCCTCACTATTTCTTATAAAGTCTTCTTGGTCACTTTGGTTATTAATTTCCTCCAAAATATATTAATTCCGAAGAGGCTCCCCCCTCTTAAAAATCAAAAGGATAAGACCCTGGTGAATAAGGTCAATAAAAGGATTGATCTTGAAATTGTTTACAAAAACCTCTACAGACTTCAACAAAAAAAATTAATGCTTATAGGGTTCCCTCTAAAATGGTTAAGAAAAATAAAATGGTGGGAGAAAATAATTGTGTGCTTACCCTCTAGGGTTTTGTATTTCATGACCTATATACACTTATGGCCATTTTTTAGGTAAATCTACATGGAGGAAACCCTTTTGAATAGATGTATTTAGTTTTTTCTTCTCTATAATATAAAAAATGTTAAACAAATATTATTTCTTTTTTTATCCTTAAATGCCTTAAACCCATCACAAGACATACATATAACCTTTCTAATAACTTTTTTAGAGATGGTGATATTGAGGCTTCACATCCTGACTTCTATCTTAGACCATCCTTTTGAAAAGTTATGAGAAATAGCCACATCATTCCCTATAATCCTCTCCATAAAATTTGATAGTCCACCCTTCACCATTTTCTTCCAGACATAAGAATCCTCCTTAGCCTCTGCACATGAAATCAACTCTATCCTATCTTTATCATCACCCACATCTATCTTATCATCTTTAATATAAATTATGCAATAGTTATAAGTTGTTGTCAAAGTGATAAAACACTTTTTTTTTACGTTTAATGATAACAAGTAAATCAAAAAATTTTTGCTCGTGTTTTCCCTTTAGGTGTGAATAAAACATTATTAGTATACATAGTAATAAAATTAGTCCTACATGACTTGGATTTACCAATATTTATGTAAATGATCTCACACATTTGATTAGAATTTTTCATTTTGAATAAGATATGTGACATCATTAGGAATGTCCACATCACCATAATAAAGTATGAGAGAGTTGTTCTTTACCCCTATATTATCTAGCTTGTTTACTCCCTTGTTTCCTTCCTTATAGACATAGAAGATGGTTAATCCTTTAAATGAGAGGATTAATGTTTTGGCATCCTTTAGGACACTAGTAATCAATGAAGAAGGCTAAGAACATCCCTTGAAATATTTAATGATATTTATTCCCCTTACACACAAAGATTCTCCACTCCCAACTTAGCAACCAACTCAATTCCCCACTATGCTACAAAAGCCTCCACCACATGATTTTTTTTGAATCCCTAAAGGACCCATATAATCTACCCAAATATTACCATTAAAATCCCTATTTACTCCACCTCCCCCTGATAGATCAATATTCCATTTCACTACTCCATTAAAATTTAGCTTAAACCATGAATCTAGAGGATGGATCCATTTAATCAAAGATCTATCAACATTCTACTTATGAACTTGAGCATGGATCATTAAGTTTAAATATTGAAGAACCTAAGAAAGATGAATAGGTGGAGGATGAAAAAATGAATAATTAAATGTTGACTAGTTCTCCTTAATAGACACCATTATCTTCTTCAAGGTGGACTCATGGTTGGGGTTTAAATAGTCAAAAATAGTATAATTTCTATTATTACAAATTCCCCCAAAAATATGGTAAAAAGTTAAATCCCACAAAAAACCCAAGGGGGAATAATTTGATGGGGCCTTCAATTGATAAAAAAAATTAAATAGAGTTTAGAGAGACTGAAGAGTAATTAGATAAAATAAATAATGGATGTAAGATATGTGAAGAAAAAAGGTATAAGAGGAAAAGATGATTATTTGACTTAGCTCTTTTTTACATAAAGCACACCTATTTGAAATTGTAATACCCCTCTTCATCAAGTTATTCAATGTGAGAATTTTTTTTTAAGTGGCCAACTAATAAAAAACATTGATTTTAGGTATTAAGTTTTTAACACACAAAATATTTGAAGCTTAATCCAATCCTTATTGATCCCATTGTAATTGATATCCATATTTAATCAAAAACAATCCACTATAATTTTCCTTCTAGATAAGTTCATCTTGTTTGGGAAATCTACTAATATGAGTAGTTTGGAGCTAGATGTTTAAGTCCTAGAGAAAGAGAAGTTCTTGTTGATTCAATCCTTTATGCAGGATCTTCCATCTTTCCTCCAATCTTCTTCCTACCACTAATATTGTAATTTATGGCCCATGAACTACTTAAATTGACCTCTAAGCCAAACAAAAACTTGAGATGATCCTAGTAGATCTTGATTAATCCATGGATCATCCCAAAAATCAACTCTATTATCTCTTCATATTCACTAATTTAAGCCTCTTTTAAGGATATCCTTTCCTTTAAAAATGGATTTCCAAAAATTAGGCTGATTATTAGGCCCTTCTTCTAAAAGGAAACATGACCCCTCCCTAGAATTCATAGACTTAACTTTAATAATTTTTGTCCATTGATTATCTTTCTTCAACACCCTCTAACCTTGTTTATCCAATAGATATTGGTTCATTTATTTCACCCTCCTAAAGCCTAGGCCCCATATCCCTTTGGGAAATAATGATTTCTCATCATAAATAAGGGGGAACCTAAAGCTATCTTTTGTCCCCCTTTAAATAAAACATCTTCTACATTTTCTCTAATTGTTCTACCACTTTACTTAGAATTGTAAACAAGGACATAACATAGATAGGGATAATATATAGATAAATTTTAAGTAATTGAATTTTAACATCTTAAAATAATAGATTCCCTTTCTAGATAACCAACTTCTTCTTGACCTGATAAATTAGTGGATTCTAGAATTTAGATTTCACTTTTACTTCAAAGGGAAGGATACCCAGATAGGAAGAAGGAAGACTTTTTATTAAGCACCCAAGAATCCTATAAATATTCACTTATAAGCTAGCCAGAGTGTTAATAAAAAATAAATAACTTTTAAAAAATTTAACACATTACCCTAAAACTTCCTCATAATTATTGATAATTTTCCTAAAATATTCATCTTTAGACACTAAAGTTTCTCCAATCATCAAGGTATCATTAGTATATTGTTGATGGGTTACTGGGTGAGTATTATAAGCCACCTTAATACCCTTAATGATTATAAATGATCTAGTAGTTTTAATAAATTTTCTCAATATTTTAGACATCAAGATAAATATATAGGGTGATAAATGATCTCCTTGGCAAAGACCTCTACCAGCTAGGAAAAAAACTTTATGGAAACCACTTATAATGATAGAATATATGGGAGAAGAAATACATGATGAAATTATATTATATACCTCATAATTGAACCCAAAATTTTGTATAACTTTATTTAGAAAGAGCCATGAGACCCTATCATAGGCATTATTCATGTCAAGCACGAGGAACATTCACTATCTAGAAGAATTGGCAATGGAATGAATAGTTTCATGATGAATGATAATGCCACCTGATATCTATATAATAAATACAAATTCCCCTTATTATTCTAATATTATCTTAACTCGAAGAATTTGATTTTTTATGGCTAAACCTTTGGTATAGATCTAATAAAATGTGGAGTAGAGGTTAATAGGGCTAAAGTATTTTAGTTCAATCACTCCATGTTTCTTAGAAATCAAAACCAAGAAAGTTTTATTAAATTCTTGGAGCATAATCAGTGATTTAAAAAAATTAGAAACCACTAAAAAAACTTCACGTTGAATAATATCCCATAAACTGTGGAATAAAAAATGGGGAAATTTGTCTAGATGTGGGGCTTTATCTCCTTCTAATGAAAAAAATGGATTTAATATGATCATTATAAAGCAAATATAGAATTGAAGCATTATCCTCTTGGGATATGAACCCCAAGATAAGGTTAAGATCCTTATCCTCTAAATAAACATCTTGAAAGGGGATGGATGCCAAAATAGTCCTATAAAAGTTAACAATATGCAACTCGATATCTTATTCCTCTTTATAAAGAATTCCATTATCTCCCTTAACTTTAAAATTTTTAGTGAAGTGGTAGAACCTAGAAGTCGAGTGATATAAATACTTAGTATTCCTAACCCCTTCTTTGAACTAGGTTTTTCTTGTTTTTTGATTCCAATATATTTCCTCCTTGGCTTAAAAATTATGAAACAAACTCAAGAGCTTCCTTTCTTTAGCTTGAGAAATGGGGTTGGATTCAAAAACATTGATCTCCTCAAATTTTCAGAGTTCTTCCTCAATTCTATTATTTTGGTTAAAACTATTCATGAACACTTCCTTATTTCATATCTTAATCTTATTCTTAACATGTTTAATTTTTATAGCAAGGATGAACATGTCTAAGCCCTAAACTAGAATTGTCTAGCACTACTTTAGAGAATCAGTAATAGACAGGTGTGTTAACCACATCATTTTGAATGTAAATGAAATACACTTAGGTTTGGTCATTTTTTATCCTGTGAAAAATAAAGGATTGTGATTAGAACCAATTTTGGGAAGATAGGAAAGAGAGATACTAAAATGAATAGCCCAATTCATAGTTACCAAGAACCTATTCAGTTGGACTTGAATTAGGTTTTCTCCAAGTCTCCTATTCAAGCAAGTTTAAGGGTTTCCTTTTAAGTCCACATCCAAAATACCTTCCTTAGTTATAAAATCTATAAAATCATTCATACTATGATTGAGTAGATTCCATCTTTTTTCCATAGGAGAAAGAGGAGAATTGAAATCACCCACCACGATCCAATTCATATATTTAATATTCTTCTTGATCTCAACCAAGTCAGCCCAAAGATTTTTTATATCATTTATAGAATTAGGAGCTTAAGTATTTGAAAGGATCCACTACATTTTATTATATATTTCCTTGAAAGTGAAAATTTATATAAGAATCTACTTTAAAAAGAATCAATCCCTATAGAGATAGGGGATTTAAAAAAAGAACAAAACCACCTAAAAATCCTCTAAAACTAATACCAAAACTTTTTGCTCTATCCCAGATATTAGTATTATTTTTTAAAATTTCATTTGAGAATAACTCTAGGGCAAGTATATTTTTTTGTGTAATATAGAGGTTGTAAAGTCATATTTGCTTATAAATATTTTTAATTGGTTTTGTCAATTATAAAAACACTTGATAGGATTAGAATATATAAATTGAAAGTGTCTACAAAATTCCATTGAGTCCCCTATATGACCAAAGATATTATATATTAAAATGGTAAAAGCTAAATGATTTAAATTGATTCACGTATTTTCTTGTGGACAATGTAGTGAGGCATTGAAGTGCCTCTAAAATAATGATGTGGTTTATGAACAAGTCATAAAATTGACTATAACTTTGTGCTAAATGAATGTATTAAATCCAAAAGGTATTTTTCATATTCAAATACATTATTACATCGAGATATATTATGGAATGTGAAAAGGTATTAAATTTCACCAATATAAGCATATAAACACTCAAATTATGATTGGTGGAATTACCAGAAAAGAGTTTGACTGGATTACATTGAACATAATATAAATTAGAATGGTAAGATGAGTATTATTGAAATTAGTTCCATTGTAAAGTTAATGGATTTATATCTTGAGTTCATGTGAACAATGAAATTATAGAGAGATAAGGTTATAACCTTGATATGTAGTTTCCTTAAAATCAAGTTTTTTAAAGATTCAATGAAACCTTATATATTTGATAAAGACATTTGAGTGTGATGGTTTGATTATTTGTTATGAAAGTTAGGGTTTGAAGGCCACAATTACATATAAAAGTCTCATGAATGCCTTATAAATCTATAGAAATATGTATAGGATTATCTTAAGTAATTTATGGGTGTCTTTAAGTCTATGTGAATTTAAAAGAGTCAAATTATCAAAGTTGTGTGTAGCATAATAGTTGTGATATTTATGGCTTGAGAACTCAAAAAAAATGTATAGACCTTGAAATCATTGCCATCAATTTTTTGTATTAGAGCTAAGAAAATCCGTTAGTATATCAAATTACAGTTTTGAAACAATGAGTTTTGTTGTTTAAATTAGCATGGTTATTGGTTGATATAAGTATTTTTCATCATTAATTGAGTTGGTTGGCTAATAAATTATTGAGTGGTTATAAATAAGTAAATTTTTCTTCTATCAAGAAAGAGACATTGCATTAAGTTACATAAATATTATTAAAAACCTTGAGAATGTATGAAAAGGAAGCTTCAAAAGCTTTAAAATAATTTAAAGAGGCTAAGGTGGTCATCAACTCCATTGAGACTTGAAAATAAAATAGAGAGTGAAGGATATTAGTAGATCCCAATGAGCAAAGTGATTGATCAAGAAGTAAGTCCAAGAAGAGAGAAATTTTAGAGAGATTTCAAAAGACCAAGGTGAAATAGACTTGGGTGAGACTTAAGGTAAGGTATGATAAGGCAAGGTAAAACAAGCTTACTTGAGAGAATGCAGATGGTGAAAAGAGTGATTTAGGATGTACTTAAGGTAAAGGACCAACTAAAGAAGTGAAGAGAGGGAGAATTGAGAAGGAATAAAAAAGAGGAAGACTTCCAAAAATAAATGAATGAGATAATGGAAATAATTCCTTTGATAAGGCTCATGATTAAGAGCAAGAAGGACCCATACAATGGGTTGTTGATGAAAAAGAAGGTTAGATGGAAAATTAAGAAGATAAGAGAAATAATAAGAAGGAAAAGGCTAAGAGTTACATCGGAAAAGATAGTTGAGAATGCAATATAATCAAGTGTATATGTTCAATAATGAAGATATTGAGAAATATTATCATATTGAATAAGATCAGTATTTTATGGATGAGATGGATATCATCCTAGGATATATACTAGAAAAATAGTAATAGAAAATAAACACTCAAAATTCCAAGTGGCCTAATATTTTTATATTTAACATTTATTTTGATGTTTTTATTGTAGGTAATCAAGTTGTTGATTAAAATGAACAACCTATTAAAACATATGATGAAGACAAGACTCAATATATAGTATTTACACTTGAAAAAGTATCTAAAGAACTAGTTCATCATCAATCAAGATTTGATTAAACCAAATAATATTCTCACTCAAAAAGGTGAAAGAGATGATAATGAGAAGACTAAAGTTGTGTAAATTGATAGTTTGTATGTGTATATCAATCTAGAGAAATTGGAGGCGGAGATAGTAGCCTTATGATGTGATTTATACAAAGAGGACATAAAAAATAGAGAGGATACATTTGAGTCAAAAAATGAAAACTAAGTAGAATATAATTAATTTATCAAGTGTAGTCATATAAAAATTCAAAAAATGGTAACTTGATCATGGCTAATGACACCCAACCCATTGGTCGCTCTTATTTTCTCTCATGATCCTCATACGCTTGTTTTCATTGATTCTTAGTCATATACAACCTTTTATACTTGAACCTAACTAATATAGGAACCTCTTTTCATGCCTAATACATCCATACAAGTCTAATATACCATGGAAAATAGTACCACACTAGGATAGGAGTGTCGATGCCACTATTATCTAATTTTAGTGCTATTTTATAAGCTCATTTTTGGCCCTAATGGTCAATTCATTTTGGTTCCCCATTCTTCTCCTTGTTGGCCTAACATGAGAAAATTCAATCCATGACCAATAGATCCCTATAAAATCCTATTCAAAGATTATTTGGAAGGGATTGTTAAATATTACCAATCAAGCAAGAATACAAGTAAAACCACTCAGGAAATCTTTCATATTCTCTACACACATCCATCCAGTATAGTCCTTAGCACCTCTAATTATCCACACCAATCCTTAGTCATTTCAATAATACCCATTTTAGCATTTCCTTTCATTCTTATATCATAATTTCACCAAGCACTTTCAAAGGGATAACTACATATGGATTGATCCCTTTTTGGAGTATTGGTATGTAGGCAACATGCCCACACATGGGGTGTGAAGCACATCCAATGCATCTTACATACACTAACCCATTTTTCCTAGTTTCCAAAGTTTTATTAAAGTACATTAAAGTCTTAAAAATGAAGAGAATAAGCTCTATAGGGAGAACTATTGATAGCAAATCTTCAAAAATTTAGAGATATTGTCACATAGACCTACCAAATAAAAACTAAAAAAATTAGACTCTCAGGACAATAGTGTCAAAAAAATATAATAGTTCTAGTGCCACTCTTTTCCACTTTAGGTGTTCCTATGCAATCAAAAAATGAAATCTATAATCCTATTTATGATAGTATCCCAAGTCTGCATTGTGAATATCAGACCCTGTCTCAATTAGATCAACACAATTTAAGATAAGTCTTATTTCTTGCTCTTATTACTATTTTTAGAAAATATCTAATTACAAATAAATTTTAAAAATTAGTAACTTATTTATTTCATACTATTTACTAATTTATCAATCTACACCCTTTATCTAAATTAGGAATAAAACCCCAATATTCCTAAAATTATTAAATCATTTAGTGAACTTGAATTACTTTGTTTGCAGACAAAAACCCCTAAAACCCTAGGGTAGTATTCCTAATATTTTTTCTATAATTTTTTTAATGTTTAATTGAAATTTTAAATCAAAAAATCATTTCAAATTTTAAAATATAGTAGTAAATTTTAAAATAATTTTCTTTCAAACCCTAGTTACCTATACTATGTCCCAGTATTTTTCTAGTAATTTTCCAACAATTTTTTGAATTTTTAATAATATATTAAAATGAAAAAATCCATTCAAATTTCAAAATTAAATAGTAATTTCAAAAAAAAAAATCTAAAAACCTTATTTATACATACTAAGTCCTATTCAATTAATTATTTTCCAATAATTTTATGAAATTCTAATTACATATTTCAATCAAAAATATAATTTCATTTTCAAAATTCCATAATATTTTGCCAAAATATCACTATCAAAACCCTAGTTACATGTACTAGCTCCTATTTTCTTCTTGAGGTATCAACTTACATTTATAATCAAATTACAAAAATTAATCTCACTTATTTACAAATTCTTCTTACATTTCTTACAAATAACAAGGAGACCACTATTGGTCCTATCATGTACATGAATGATGAAGTCTATAATATGTTAGTACAAAGCATCATTTTTTGTTTTTCATGCTTAATTTTCATAATATGGAATGATGTTAAGAAAATTAGTATTAAACAACATGCTCATATATATTTTACATCACCTTCCTTCAAACTTCTATCCTGGTTGAGTCATGTTGCATGGTCCATTTTACTCTTCCCCAAGTTATTACCTATTACCAAAGAGCCTAGTTAACACTCTTTGTCCTTCCACCACCTTGACCTATTGATTATCTTTTATCTCCTCCCATAGCTACTACTAGTCCTATATTAATAGTAGATAATGTGGTTAGAGATGTTACTCAATGTGTGACCATGCCTCTCCTTCCTAGTTAAGAGTCCTAGCATCCTCATATTCTTTCCCATCCTAGGCCTAACTCACACACACAAGAAAATCTACACAAGTCATATGATATTATTGATCACTTGAGCAACACTCCAACTAAGATTTCCATATTAGAACTATTTTAGAAAGCTAATGTGTTTAAGGACATTATTTATTAGGCACTCACATAAACTTATAAGCCCGTTGATTTAGAGCCTTCCTATTTTGAATCAGTGATCAACACTCTAAAATCTATAGAAGATGCTATTACTTTTTATAATGATGACATACCATTTCAGATAGTTATTGATCAAAATTTACCACTATTTATATGAGCTTAAATCAAAACTAGTTCAATTAGGAGAGTTATAGTTGATCTTGGTTCTAGACTTAATATATGTAATATTACATTCTTACAGGCCATGGATATAGATATGGCATCCATGCAAAAATAATATAATAAAATCAGAGGGTTATATGATATACTATGATAGACATTGGGTACCATTACTTTGGATATCATGGCAAAACCCAAAACTCTCTTTATATAATTATAGGTCATGTTAGGTCCTCTTCACTATAATATTTTACTTAGATGACCTTGGATACATGTTATTGGGGTAGTCCCTTCTACTCTTCATTAATGTGTTAAGTTTCTCCATGAAGGATACCTATACACATGTCCAATAGACAACTAGCCATTTAGATATTATCAAACTATGGAGTCATCTTTAACTATTTCACTAGATGGGACACATCATCTCACCATTCAACCACCACCTCATTACATTTATATTTATTAGATACATACATATGAGTTTGGAGAGACTAGAACTTTTCACACTCTTCCATTTATAGTTGTGTCCTTAGTTCTAGATATTCAACCAATCATAACAACTTTACCCATCCTAGTTACTCTATTAGTCATGATTCTTACACCTGTTATAGGTATACACTCATTGATAGTAGTTTTAGTAGTATCAGTTGATTCTATAGCTATAATTACTCTATCAATTACATACACTCTCACAAAACCATTATCTTATATTATTATAGTTGATGATACTCCCATATCATAGTTACCCCTTGTGGTAAATTCTAAATTACCATATGTACATGATGTTGATACAGATTCCCAGGCTTCTTCAAATGATGATACAACACCCACAATCATAGATGACTATTTATGTGGTTTACCTTTACCCCGTTGTCTTAGGAGAGTATTGATATGACTATATCTCTCTCATTATATATCCTACATCACTCTTAGCATCTCATAATACACTCTCTAAATATATTCCACATTTGCACCCATAGATAGATCACTTGGCACATATGGTTCACATAGTTACCTCTTTGGATATAGGCCCAATCATTTAGATTCATGTAGGCAACACAAAACATCAACCATAGATTATGTTATAGTTTTTACTTGATCATAGATTCATCACCTTACCTATAGTGCAACATAGATCTATTAGTAGATTATCACAATAAGATGGTAGCCCATTTTGTCTTTTTCTTAGGATCACAAGTCATGATATAAACTCGTGTACATATTTATAGAAGATATTAGATAAAATAAATGATCATGGTAATATTTAGATTACAAAACCACCAACACTAGCTTCTTCAATTCCACTAAAATGATCTACTACTAGAATTAAACATCCTAGTGGATAATTAACATTTGCACCACCAAATCAACCTTCCTTTTGCCTTTGATAGGATGACACCATGTACACAACATCTGTACCATATGATGATACTTATGAAGATTATCTAGAGTCATTTGATGATGGTAATGACCATTTCCTCCATCTCCCTTTGTAATTATCTCCATCCTTGCACCCCTTACCCCCTCCAACCTAGCCCTTAATTCATATGCTTGTATATAATCTCATTATGATTACATGTACATAATTTTATTAGTATTTCATGTACATAGTTTCTTATTCTTGATTTTACATAACTCAAAAAAATTTAAAAATGCAAAAATAATACAAAATTTAAAAATACAAAAAAAATCAATAATTCAAAAACATAAACTTTGTTTGATTGTATGCATCATCCATGCTATACATTGCTACTACTATTGTAGACATACATTTGTTATTTTATGCTTATTATTTGTCGATTTATCTACATTACCATGCTTCACTTGATATTTTTTTGAGTGTGTGTAGTTACATCAAGCTCTTTGATTGCATCACTTTACCCATTGAGGGGGAATCCTACTTCTACATTTGAGACATACATTGATATAAATACCCACTGGGGGCATCCTCTACATGACTACAATATCTAGATTACACCATTCCTACACCACACACTCTAGTTGTCATGTTGATGTATATTATTCACTAGCTTACACAAATTACTCTATTGATACTTCCTAGTATTTAACACTTGTGTATTTATTTGCATATACCTAGTCTTGTACCAACATTTCTTGCATACATTTAGTTCTTACTTTGATTATTTTGATGCATTTGTAATTATGGTTTCTTACATTATTTATTTTCTTACTTAGAATTAGACTGATGTGATTATATTTCTCAGTTCATATTTGTCTCTTGTATATGCCTTAAAAAATTTACAAATGTTTTTTGCTTTGATTCATGTGTGTGCCTTAGGACATTTTCCAATGACATTTGTTTGTACTCCTCTATGTGATTGTGGATTTCACACCAATTTACTTATGTCAAATATATGTGTATGTGGCATTTTAACATGCCTTGTATGCTTGCTTTTTAGTTTGAGTGACATGTGCCCATGTCCCTTGTTTGCTTAACCCATTGGTCACTCTTATATGCTTCTTACTTCTTGACTTGTTTTCTTATTTCTTGATTATTTTAAATTGTATAAAATTCCATTATCTATATCTTGCATTATCCATGTTTTCTTGGATGTCATGATGGACATCATGCTCTATCCCTCCAACTAATAACTAACTAGACTTTAAATTCTAGTTTAGTGCATTACACATGCTATTACATTGTAATATTTATCTAGTAATACCCTTGTTGATCTAAAAAACTATCACTAAAACCCATGCTATATCTTGAGATATCTTTTTGACTACCATTACTATATCATGTATCCATGTAACATAACACACTTGTAGGGATATTTATTTTGAGGGTTGTCATTGTAAGGTATCCATTCCTACCCTCAAAAGAGGGGGAAATAAATAGGTATTTTATCAAAGAGATTATATCTCCTATTAACCAAAAAATCCAATTTTAGAATACTAAAAACAACAACCAAACATTAAAATAATTAGAACAAACCAGGTAGATAGTCAAGAATCCAAAATAGTCATCACATTTGGAATAGAACAACATCAAGACTAGACTATAATGTTGGTGGTGTCACTATCTATTTCTAGCACTCCTATCCAAATAATAAAAAATCTAGATTTTCTAAAACCAAATAAAAATATAAGTTTAGTTACATTTTTGTCAGGTATAGTTCAAACCATAGTCAGTAGTTTCAATATAAGTTTGCTTAGAGAACCTATATATAGGGGGAATCATGCTCAGGATGATGGCTCTAATTTTTAGTTTTAGATAGGGTAGTTGATACAATTTATAAATTATAATCCAAGTTTAAAACACCAACGATTGTAAGTAATGAGCATGACACATTTATTTTCTTTCTTTCCTAGTTCAGCATTGTCTAGACATTTTCAGTAGTTGTGTGCCTTCATTTATAGGTGGTTCTAATCATATTTGGTTTGAATTTCATACAAGCCTAAATTTTGAGTTCCTGAGTAGCTTCTACATATTCTATATTCTTAGTTTTGGAGTGGCTTTCATATAAGCCTAATATCCATCTTTAGAATGGCTAGGAATGGCCTACTTTCTAGCATACATTTGACTATCCATGCCAAAATTACTAGAATTTAGTACATTCATGGGATTTAAGA
Organism: Torreya grandis; assembly: GCA_037957365.1. Taxonomy (NCBI): domain Eukaryota; kingdom Viridiplantae; phylum Streptophyta; class Pinopsida; order Cupressales; family Taxaceae; genus Torreya; species Torreya grandis. Next base: position 537,376 of record JARHVA010005684.1, on the reverse strand, counting down.
GCCTTATCATATGACACACATTCCATATTGGTATTAGTGTATAGCTTCACTTCATAGGGCAATAATGGAGCCAAAAGTATAGATAGAATTTGTATTCTTAAGCCACCTATTCATAAGGATTGGAAACATAGTCCAAACATTGATAAAGACATGTATAAATACCTAAATTCATTTAGTGGGAGATGATTGAGCCAAATGGTTAGGCTTTATATTCTTAGCAACCATCTAAGGGATTGAACACTCAGCTTTTTTCATGATATTACTTTTGATACAACATAAGCTAGCATTACTCATCATTACTCAACATCATAATAGGTTTTGTACTGGTCCATGTACCTAATGAGGTGTATTCATTTATTTCTCTTTCTCTTTCTTATCTAGCTTTTTACATTATTATTTTAGACATAGTGCATCTAGTAATAACTGATCTACTTTTTGGTTTATCTTATAGATTTACACTTGAAAACATGCTCTCTCTATGCACACCTAGCATTGCACAAGCTTCATGAACTTCTTCCTTGCAGGACGTTTATGTACATTTTTTTCCCTTTATCCTAGTATTTTTCATTTTCCCATCACTAAAATAAGGTAGGGCAAATGTAGTCATATAAAAATATAAAAAATGGTAACTTGAGCATGGATAATAATACCTAACCCATAGGTCCCTCTTTATTTCTCTCATGACCCTCATAGGCTTATTTTCACTAATTCCCAGTCACCCATAGCCTTATAGACTTGACCCTAGTTTATTTAGGATCCTCTTTTCATGACCAATCCATCCCCCTAGGTCTTATCTACCAAGTATAATACACCACACTAGGATAGGAGTGTTAGTGCCACTATTGTCCATATTCGATGCTATTGTCTAGGCTCATTTTTAGCCCCAATGATCAATTATTTCTGGTTCCACATCCTTATCCTTCTTATCCTAATGTGATAAAATTCAATCCATGACTAATAGATCCATATTATAACCCATTCAAATATCATTTAGAAGGAGTTAGCAAAAATTATCAAGCAAGAAATAATACAAGTGAAACCACTCAATTAATCTTCCCTATTCTCTGCATAAAGCCATTCAGTATAGTCTTAAACACCTCTAAATATCCACACTAATCCATAATAATCTCAAGCACACCCAATTTATATTTTTTTCAATCTCATATCATAATTTCACCAAGCACTTTTAAAGGGAGAACTACGTATGGCTTGATTCCTCTTTAGAGTATTGGTATGTAGGCAACGTGCCCACACAATGGGTCTGAATCATGTCTAGTGCATCTTAAACACACTAAACCTTTTCCCTATTTACCAAAGTTTTGTTCAAGTAAATTAGAGGCTTAGAAATAAATAGAATCATCTCTATAGGTAGCATTATTGATAGTGAAGCTTCATAAATTTAGAAATAGTGGCATACAGACCTATTGAACAAAACCCAAAAAGCTTACAGCCTTATGAAAATAACACTAGATAAGGACAAAAACATTACTACTACTCCTATCCACTTTTAGTTCTCCTATCCAATCAAAAAACAAAAGCTAGAATCCTTTTTGTAAGAGTGTCCCAGGCCTACAAAGTGAATATCAAACCTTGTCTTCATCAAATCAACATAATTTAAGTCTTATTTCTCCCTCTTATTACTATTTTTAGAAAATCTCTAATTAAAAATAAATTTCACAAATTAGTAGGTTATTTATTGCATATTATTTATTGATTTATCATTCTAGACCCTTTAACTAAACTAAAAATAAAACCCCAATATTCCCAAAATTATTAAATCATCAAGCTATATTTTAAGCTTGAAGAACAAGCTATGACACTAGAAGAGATTTTCAAACCTCTTTTTGAAAGTGGGCATCATGATAAATATTGAGAAATGAATCAAGAACATCATGAACATATTTATTACTTTAATAATTTATTTTTATTTGTAGGTGTATCATGGAGGCAAAAAATAAGGAGAAATATTAAGTGTGGTTCTAAAAACCACATACACTTGTTTGAAATATTGGTTGATAAATATAAAAAGATAAATATTTTTTTAACAATGGGAAACATCAAGGAATTCATGAGTAGGAGATAATGAAAGCATTTAAGCCCAGGAGCTTTATGAAGGAGAATCAACTCACTTATGTATATTTTGTAAATGAAATCCTATGTAAGTCAATAAACATTGATTATGAAGGCAAAATGTTATGTAAAAGGTCATTGATAGGTTTTAGGGAGTTATGTGAGACAAATAAAAACGACTCTATCTAGGTTTCAAATGTACTTTAGAAGTTATTTTTTGTATTTTAGAGTCTTGGGAGTTTATTCACACATGGTAAATGTCTTAACACACTATATAAATTATTTGGAAGAGTAACATACATAAAATAAGGTCAATATATCATGTTTGTTAGAGATATACATGTGTAGAGAGATTTTTGGTCCTTTGAAAGACCAAACTAAGTTTATACATATGAATAAAATTTGAACCAATTTTCAAGGAGCATAATAATAAAAATATGCATTTAAAAAACATAATTATATTGATTAGGGTATACATAGATGAAAAGTAAAAGGTTTAAGGACTGGTAGAGAGAGGAATAACAAAGCCTCTAGGCCTATGTATGTGACGGTTTATATATGTATATGTTGGAGATTTGTAATTATAAGAATAATGTTTTATTTGAGTCCTAAAGAGGAGTTGCATATTCACTAAATTCATAAATTAAAATAGGATAATAAGAATGTATTTTAGTGTGCATGGGGTCTAAATGACATTTGGAAAGGAAAAATACCACAAACTAGAGTTTTTTTAGATTTTCATAAGCATTTGATAATTCATCTTTTGTTCATTTGTAAGTCTATTACTCTCTCTTGGGTTTGAAATCAAATATATGTATTGAAAATCAGTAATAAAATTTGTATTTTAGTGCATGGGAGATCTTGATGAGAAGCTTCAATTTAATTGGAAGGTTTGTAATAAGGTTGAGAATGTTTATATATGAATAAGATCTACAAGTAGGTTTTCAAATGTATGTTTGTGTATGCAATAGGATTGTAAGTAAAAAAAATTAAGATTATCAATAAAGGAAAAGTGTTATTTGTGTTTAAAGATAATAAAAGTTATAAAGATGCATTTACGTCTTGCACAAGGTATGATGGATCTTATACTCTCTTGAATATTCTCAATATAGAGGCAAAATAATTACAAAACCATGAGATGGTTGGTATGAAGAGTGACAAGAATTTGTAAGGATAGTATGTAAGATGAAAATCATACCATACAAAGAATGTTTTTATGAATTTTGATGTAAATTATAGACATTAAAGTGTGTAAGTCCTAATATTAGTTTTTTTTCAATATTATTTCATGTTTTATAAATAATTCAAGTCTACGTAGATGTTTAATTACCCATAGTTTTAAAAAAAAAGTGGTTGCAAGTTCAAAAAAATCTAGATCACAATACCACATGTTTCTCTTAAATTCTAAAGTGGAAATTGGTTAAACAAATTTTATCTAATAATAACTTGGAGGCAAGTATTTTTTCTTCAATAAACAAGTTACAAAGTTAGATTTGCTTTTAAATAGTTTCAAATGATTTTGTTAATTATAAAAATACCTGATAGGATTATAATATATAAGTGAAAAGTGTCTATAGAATTATGTTCAGTCACTTATATGGCCAAATATATTGTTTAGTAAAATGGTCAAAGATAAACTAGTTTAAATTGATTCAAATATTGTTTTATTCATTTGTAAAGTGATTTGTTGAAGTGCCTCTAAAAGTTTGATGTAGTTTATGAACAACTTAGATAACTCAGTATAACTTTGTGCTAGAAAAATGGATTAAAACCAAAATGGATTTTGCATATTCAAATTGGTTTTTGTGAAAATATATATTATGGAATGAAAAAATATATTCAATTTCACTAATATAATAATATTGACACTCAAATTGGGACTATTGGAATTGCATAGAAAGGATTTTTATTGGATTACACTTAATAGAATACAGATCATAATGGTAAGATGAGTATTATTCTAGTTAGTTCTATTGTAGAGGAAGGGGATTTATATCTTAATTTCATGTTCATAATGAAATGATAGAGAGATAAGGGTATAACATTGATATAGATTTATCTTAGAATAATTTTTTTGTAAGGCTTCAAGGAAACCTTTTATATTTGATAAAGACATTTAAGTGCGATAGTCTTATTGCTAATTATGACAGTCAAGGTTTGAAGGCAATAATTGCATGTAAAAGTCTCATGAATGTCCTATTAATATTAAATAATATTTAAATGAGTATATTAATTAATATATGGGTTTTTTAAACCTTATGTAAATTTAAAATAATGAAATTATCAAAACTGGTGTAGCAGAATAGTTGTGATAGTTATGGCTTGAGAACTCAATAGAAATGTATAGACCTTGTATTCATTGCCATCAATTTTTGGTATCAAATATAATAAAAAATCTTGGGATATAAAATTAGAGTTTTTAATGAATGAGTTTTGTTGTTTAAATTAACATGGTTTTTTTTGAGAGCAATATTTTTCATCATTGATTAAGTTGGTTGGCTAATCAATTATTAAGTAATTATAAATACATAGAGTTTATTTCTATGAAGAAAGAGACATTGTAGTAAGTTATATAAAGGTTATTATAAAACTTGAGAAGGTGTGAAAAGGAAGCTTTAAAAGCTTAAAAATAATATAAATATGATAATTTAGACATCAAGTCCATTAATACTTGAAAATGAAATAGAGAGTGAAGTAGCTTAGAGAAGCTCAATTAACAAAGTGATTACTCAAGAAGTCATTACCATAAGAGATAAATTTTATAGAAAATTAAAAATACCAAGGTATAATATACTTGGTGATACTTTAAGTAAGGTAAGATGAATTAAGGTGAAATAGACTTTCTTGAGAGAATGTAAATAGTGAAAAGAATGATTGAGGAGCTACTTAAGGTAAATGACCAACTAAAGAAGTGAAGAGAAAGAGAATTGAGAAGAAATAAAAAAGAGGAAGACTTCCAAATATAAATTAATGAGATAAATAAAAGGATTAGTTTGATAAGGCTCATTATTTAGTGCAAGAATAACCCATTAATGGGTTATTGATGAAAATGAAGGTTAGATGGCCAATTAAGTAGATAAGAGAAAGAAGAAGGCAAAGTATAAGAGTTACCTTGAAAAGAGAGTTGAGAATGTAATGCAAGGGGATAATATTAAGAGTGAATATATTGAGAAATATTGTCATATTGAAGAATATCAATATTTTTTAGATGAGATGGATATCATCTTTGGAGATATGTTATAAAAAGAGCAACAAGTAACTACTCAAAAGGCCAAGTGGCTGAATGTTTGTATATCTAACATTTATTTGGATGTTTTGATTGTATTTAATAAATTTTTCTAATAAAATTAACCACCTCATAAAATATATGATGAATGAAATACTTTATATATATTCTTGACACTTGAAGAGTATCCAAAGAACTAGTTGGTCATCAATCAAGAGTTGATTGAAATAGAGAATATCCTCACTTCAAAAGATGTGAGAGATGATAAAGAGAAGACTAAAGTTATGTAAGATAATAGTTTATTTGTGTATATAAATATATATAAATTGGAGTCTGAGATAACATCTTATAATGTGATTTATACAAGGAAAAGATAACAAATAGAGAGGAAAAACTTGAGTCAACAAGTGAAGAAGTAGAAGATAATGAAGCTCCCAAAGTAGATTTTAAGATTGAACAAAAAGATTGGAAAATAAAATATAATTTCATTTTTGAAGCAAAAACATTTATGTGGGTGAATTAGTTTAAAAAAATTTATTTAAATTATATATATCATTCATTAACCTTTCAAACCAATACAGTGATCAAGCAATGTATAGAGAAGCAATCATATAAACATGAAGAAAGACATCAACATATAAACACAAGATATATGTGGTAAAACCTCATGGGGGATTAAATACACTAAAAAAAAACTTGGAATAATATTTAATAAACAATGGATCAATATTTAGTGAGGCACCAACCCCTCACTAGTTTAGCACCAACTCAAATAGTCCTTTAACAAGATCCAACTTGCAAGGAAGAAACAACCCAATAAGTGACATATAAATAACTCAAACACTTATTAAATATTTAAATTCATATCTCACTCCATCTTGACAAATAACCAACTTAGTCAAGACCAACTTGATCACTTCAAGACACCTTGTTGTTCAATCAATAGAGGGTGACCTCTTCTTCAGCTCTCTATCTTCTCTATCCTCTATCATACATCAAGAAAAAATATTTGATGAATCTATAATTTCATCTCAAATTAAAATAAAATAATTAATCTCTTCTCAATATTGTATCCCTCTTAGAATATCCTCTAAGCTTCTTCACTCAAGCATGCCTCTTACTAAGCTTATTAGATCAACTCACCTTGATTATCGTACTTAAAACTTTTATACTATATTAATGGACCATAATATGCTACCATTTGATGGTATACATGACCTAATTATTATCCTTAAATATATTTTTTCTTCACTTTCAATCTTATCCCCATTTCTTACACACAATTAGCCTAATTAGGCTTTGTATAAATACGAATCACAAGATCACTCACATAATTAGTTGGCAAAGACATTATTACCTTAGGTTAAAACCAAAAAAATGTTTAATGACACATTAAAAATAATAATAAATCATATTAGTATCACCATTATGTTGTCCTAACTCATTTAGGCCTCAATCTCTTTTAGGCCTACTTAAAGACTTAATGCATTAGGTATATCTTCTTTACGAAACACCTTAAATCATTATGGCATAGATAGACCTTAAAAAGTCCTAAATTTTTTAAAACACTTCATTTTAAACCTAAAGTTACCTCCTCAATTCTCAATAAGTCACACATCCTTCACTTTCCTCATGAGAGCTCCATTAGGCCTTAAAGACCTATTAGGCCTAATTAACCCAAACACACTATCTGCAAAGATACAATGTGAACAGCCTATAAAAATACATTAAAGGAACAATACACATATGGATGGAAATTTTATGATATTAGGGTCATCATAAAATCCATTATACATCATATATTAGGATCTAAATACTCATAAAAACTTCTTAAAAAATATCATTTCGAGCTAATAGAAAGCTCGAAAACACAACCAAGAATGTTTGACCACCAACATCTGCATATGCACATTAAAAAAATCTAGATGAATATATAAGATATTATGTCATATTTAAAACATCACCAAATTATTGGTATACTTCAAAACTATTCAAGGTGACATAGGAACATCAAAATCACTTACACACAAAAAATTGCCTAAAGCTCTAAAAACACAATCATCAAGAATGTTGTCTTTAACACTTGTAAGGGTACTTAAAAGAATAATAATTCAAATTAATATTTATTATTTAATATATATAACAAAATACAATATATATATAATTGGTTATAGTGCCAACCATTGACCTTACAGACTAATTTGTTAAGCTCCTCTTTCATAGTTCTTACACAATTAAACAAGCCATTTTAGCTTCCATATTACAACCTCTCAAATTAATTTTACAAATTATATCAAGAATGTATATATTTTATACATATAAAAAATAAAATTAAATTACATTATATACATTTAATCCTATCAAGGAGTCTCAAATTCTTCAATCCACCTTGCATACCAAAAATTGTCATTCTATGTAGAGACCCATTCATGGTGACATGCATTCTGACACCTATGTATACATAATAAAGAAGTAATAATGAGTTATTATGATCATTAGACATATGTATAACATATTAAATCATATATATACATTTTTATAATATAAATATGGAATATATAGACCAATCTCTGAAACTTACACCTTCATTGTCCATCTTCACTAGATAGGTCATCTTATGAACAAATTTTTTATTGTTTTAAATGACCTCTAAGACATAAAAAAAATATGGACATGTGTTATAGGTATTTAAAAATAACCTAAATTAATTTTATCCATTCCTAATCCGTAATAACATATCCTTAAACACATTCTCACTCATGTCTATTTTTTCTCATTGTCTTCACTATGATGATAGGGATTTGATGATGGAGGGGAGGTTATATCAATTTTTATTTTAACAATGAAAATAAAAATATAATAAATAATAAAACCTCCATTCCTAGATCATAGGTGGATCATAGTGATGAAAACCAATTGACAAAGTAAAACTAAAATGCAAAAAAAATAACCTTTCTTAGCTTCATTGAATGCTCCAAAATATCTATTCATTATCTTACTTGATTTGTGATCAAGAACTTTGTGCTAATGGAGCTTGGATATTTCATTTTCAAATTATCATAATTTTGGCTCATGATTGCTTGATGTGTCTTCATGTCTTGATGTCTTAGTTTTTAATTGACAATTTTGGCATTATAACACTATGTATTTCAATCTAATCATAAAACCAACATTATAAAATTACTATGTCCAAGATCTCAAAATTAAGAGGAAAATGATTGTATTTATAGGTTTAGAAACTAACCCCAACCCAAGTTGAATTCGAGTTTAATTATATATTTTAATGGGTTGAAACCTAAGTTTAGGGAGTTAATTAACCCCAATAGAGTTAAAAGGTGTCAAATGGTCATGTTTAACATTGAATATGCATGTTGAGATATTTTAGGATATTTAACAACTCACAAAAATGTAATTATGAATTTTTATGATATTCTTTTATTTTTGATTTTTTATTATAATTCATTAATTTATCATGGATAATTAATACAAAATTTGATTAGGTTTTACATGTTAATTAATTCCGTTTAGGGATTTTAGAATATTTCAAGGTTTGAATTAATTTGATGTGTGCATTTGCCCCATTTAATAGGTCTATTTTCCAAATAGCATTTTTGATTTGAAAAGTTTGGTAAGAATTAGGCTAAATCCTAGTATGAAGCCATTGGTAGCCAATTTTAGGTGTCTATAGTCTACCCCTATTTGGGAAGGTGTTACAAGTTCTAAGAACATTAACATATTCTCAAAGATTGAAAATATATTATATGGTTATGACTTTAATCACAATATATTAATTGTAGTTTCCCACTTGATGGAGTGGTTGGAAGATGGGGTTGGAAAATGGTCCTTATAAAGAAGGAAATGAGTGGACCAAACAAATGAAAATGATGGGGTGGAATGGAATGATTTTACCAAAGGTGGTTATAACTAGTGGCATATGAAGTTTCCCTAGTTAGGATAGATAAATATGATGATTTTCCCATATGCAGTTATAATCATCGACTAGATAAAAGCATGCCCTAGTTAGGTAGAAGAAAGATCCCAATTAGGGTTATAACAATTAACCCTCAAATTTATGAAAACATAATTATTTTCCCAAAGGCATATAAAATCATTGAGAATACAAGTGGGATGGTGTATAATGGTTTGTCTAGATATGATTATAATCATTAGACCATGATAGTGGAAAATATGATATGAAAGATGCAAGTGGGATAGTACAAAATGATTTGACCATAGGTGGTTATAATAATTATAATACTGATTATGGAAAATATGACATGAAAGATGTAAGTGGGATGGTATACAATGATTTCCCATAGTTAGTTATAATCATTATTGTTCTGATTATGGAAAACAAGTGGGATGGTATACAATCATTTGCCCAAAGGTGGTTATAATCATTGTATCTCGATAGTGGAAAATATGATACAAAATGATGATGGCAAAGATGATTTCAAATTGATACAGAGGATAAAAATTTATTAGGAAACCTTTTATTAGGGAGATACTCATTCAAACTAACGAGAAGGATAACTCTTTCATTGTTTAATTACTCTATTTGGGATATGATTTGGATTAGATTGAGAATGTTATTTTTGCTAGTGTTAAGGATATATCATTATTGCATTTTTCATATAGACTTATCAAATATAATTTTTTTTGTAGCACGTGATGGTAGGCATCATGATAGAACACCATGAGGACTTACACCTAAATATAAATAAAGAATTACTCCCGTGATCCAATACTAGACTGAAAATAATGTGCCAATGATAAAAACCATGATAATAATGTTGATGTATGAATACAGATGGATTAAAGAATAATACACAAGGAATCACCCAATGAATGCACATAGGTTGAATCAAGATAATAGTATTGAAAGAAAAAAAATAGACACAGAAACAAACATAAACAAAAAGAAATAAATAAACAAATAAACAATGATTAGTGATAATGTTAGTATAAATAACATGACACAAATAAGATAGTGAAAATTTCCCCTAGAAAATAGGAAACAACTTAACAAAAAAAATATGGGGGAATAAAAGAAAAGGAAGGGAGGTGGTTAATCTATCTCCAGATGTACTAGGCAAGTGGATGATGCCTACCTAGTTACATGGACATAATATTTAGTAAAAACTTCAGGCCAAATGTAGTTCTCCCAACAAATGAGATAAAATAAAATGATGAAAAGAAAAACATGATTAATGTTATATAATAATATGGGAATGATCTTGAAAAATTTAAAGTGCATGAGATACAAGGCTAAAATGGATGGGGAAACTAAGTGAAAAGTGATTTATTGTGACATAGTATGGGTTCCCATAATCTTTAAGACAAAGAAATATTCAATGTTTTTAGTTTTTATAAATGGTTTTACAATTTATTTTATAATTTTGGAGCATCTCAACTTGATTAAGAATGATGAGACACTGAATACTCCAAGCTTTCCAAATGGTGAGAGCATTTCTAAGGTTGCTTTCAAAATGGTGACAGGATTCAAACATAGAATTTCTCATAAAACAGTGAGAGTGTATAAAAAAGGGGGAATGTGATAACCTCAAAAAGTATCAAATGTTACCAACATAGTCCCAAAATAGCCTCAATTCCTAATAGTTCTACCTTATAATTGAGTAATTTTACTAGTGTAGCAACCAATTCAAATAAAACAATAATAGTTGGAATAATGTCATAGTACAACATAGGAATGTCAAGTTAGTATGTCAAGGCATAATAAACTAATGTTACCCTTATTTTTATCATAGTTGGTTATAACTAGGAAATAATGTCATAGATCAATGATACTAATTTTCCCATAGGTGGTTATAATTAGTAGCAAGATTGGTGAGACACTAATTTCCCCATAGGTAGTTATAATTAGGCTCACATAAACAAAGCATGTTATAGAATAAAATAATAAATGAAGGATACAACTTCCAAAACTTTTATAATAATGATCCAAAATATAGAATCTTTATGGAATAATTGAAATAAATACTGAAACTAATCTAATTCTTTGTGTTGAAAGTGGAACCAATGGATGAACCACGGTCAAATGGGCTAGGTAGGGAAGATCAAAACATGTTGGTCAATAGAAAAGGTATGGTAGAATGGCATATTGTATGGAATTTTTTAGGATGATGATGGTATGATAAGTGGATATAATGGTAATAGGGTTGAATGCAAGTAGTAAGGTGAGATTTATTGTAGGGTATGAAACAATGGTAAAAAGAATGGCAAAAGAGAGTGATAAAGTATATGGTAAATGAAATAATATGGTACATGTTTTTGGCCTAGGTAAATGTTTTTGATTATATTATTCCTACTAATTTAGAGATGCACTTCTTAATTAGTAAATGAGACAACCAAAATACTCAATCATGTAAACTACTAGCCCACACCTCTATTTTAATCACTCTATCAAAAATTGGCTATAGATTTAGATGCAAATGATGTTGTTGTGATCTTTGTTGGTCATTAATTTTGTTTCCTTCAAACATCAAGACAAGGCATATTTATATCCTTTACAAAGGAAATTACAACTAGGGATGGTAAATATGAGTAAAGTTTAGATGATAGGTTTGATTTGAAAATGGAATGGTGGATGATAATGAAATGAATAATGATTATACAACAAATTAACATCAAGATTTTCAAGAACACACAATGTTGTTGATTTTAGATCTAACATAAATTTGGTTGTGGTAGGGCCAAATAATTCTAAATATTCTCTCAATAAGACCACCAATTTTTGTTGTTGTTTGGGCCTGAGAGTGTTTACCATCTTATTAGGCTATAGATTGGAATTTTTACTGATTTGATCTTTGATAATGTCTTAATAAAGTAGTGAAGGACTAATGTGCTCAGCTATTGGCACCTTGAATATGTTTTCAGCAATGAAGTTGTCTTACTTGTATTATAACACATCTAACAAGGTTTTACTAAATAATGTTGACTTTTGAATTTGATTATCTTCTATCACCTTTGAAATGGTTTCACTAGAAGATGTTGAGTTTGAAATTGGATTATCCCCTAACACCTTTGAAAATAATTCACTAGAGGAGTATTATTCTTCTACATGAATATGATCTTAGCCTCCCTATGGTTCTTTTACTAATATACCACCATGGATGTAGTTTAATAAGGTGTGATTCTATCATTCGCAATCGACACTTATGGGAGGTGGAATGTCAATAATATGGCTATGTTGGTTTGTGGTAATGACATGTTGAATGGTAATAAAATGTGGAGTTATCATACAATCATCATAGAAGAAACTAGGAGAAATTGTATCAATTTTGAATTAATCATCCTCAAAAACTATAGAATGATCACAAATATATTCAAACTAATCTATAAAGCATGCATAACCCATATTGTAATAGCCACAACTGTTTTCTAATTATGAATATGAGTATGACTCAAAGGAATATGAATAGAATGTTGAGACTAATGTTTATTCTTCTTCTGATGCTAAATACAATGTCATTTTAAGATTAGAACCTAACTTCAATGTTGATTTGTGTGGATACTACTATAATGATGTCTTTTTGAATGTTTGGTATTGGATAAATAATGGTCTGTGATGGCATAATGAGATCCATAGAATTGGGTTGTCAAAGTGATACTCCTAAATGGTGGGAATAGGGTCAAGATAAAAATCCTTAGATACTATATTATCAATGGGAGGGTCTTTAAAAATAGGCATATGTTTGAGGTAATTATTTTCTCATAAGTGGTTATAATCATTAAGCAATGATTCAATAAAGACTAGATCATTAGAATGAGAATCCTTGACAATAGGTATAGAAATAAGAGGTGATTTATCACAATTTGACTTATCACAAATCATTGGTTAAATTAAAAAATATTAGATTGGTTGGTTTTTCTATCTTTGGTTTATTATTGGTTGTAAAATTCTAGTTTTGACTACAACATGATCCTCAAATGATTGGCTTGGTTAGAGAGATACTAATTGGCTCGGTTGGGGTTGGATTATTAGTAGGGGTTTTATAAAGTGGAGAATGGATGACAATAGTTTAATAATAACTATATACTGGATAATGTTAGGTAATTATGTATCTTGATTACTTATACAAGCTAAAGGATGAAGTCTTAAAATGGTAATGGTAGGGTGTCACAAAGCTTGATTATTCTCAAAAGCTAAAGGATGAGTTATTAGAATGATAATGGGAGGACATCATGGAGATTAGTTACTCATATAAGCTGAAGGATGTGGTATTATAATATAAATGGTAAGGTATCATGGATCTTGGTTTATCACACAAGCCAAAAGATGAGGTCTTGGAATGGTAATGGTAGGGCATCATGGAGCTTGATTAATCATATAATCCAAACGATGTGGTCTTGGAATGATAATGGAAGGTCATCATAGAGCTTGGTCACTCACATAAGCCAAAGGATAAGGTCTTGGAAGGATAATTTTGGGGCATTATGGAGTTTGGTTACTCACACAAGCCAAAGGACTAGGCCCTAGAAGGACAAGTTTACGGCGTTGTGGAGCTTGGTTGCTTTCACAAGCAAAAGTACTAAGTCTTGGAATAGTATATGTCCCAATTAGGTTTGATGAGTTGAAATAATTATTTACCCATAGGTGTTTATAATCATTAATATGACCAATGATATTATTTTTGCTACAGGATGCTCCATGCTATATACCTATTTCTCCATAACATCTTCAAAACATATTTATAGAAAAAACATCCTAAAGCAATAGACAACCAACATATATTTAATTCCAATACATAATTTCAACTATTTAAAAGAGTTTGAAAACATAATACTATATGGATTATGAAAGTAGGAAATTGATATGGAAAAGTGTTCAAAAGCATGGTAATTAATCAGGATGAATACAATAGATGGACATAACAACAAGACATTTATGAGGATCATGAATGACCAAGGTTTAAAGAAAATTCTTGAACAAAGTCATCAAAATCAAAGTCATTTTGTGCATCCATTATATCATAAATTATATTTTATGTGGTTCCACTATAAGTATAGATAGATATATCTACATCAATAATGAAAGCTCCACAAAAAAGCCTAGAGTTATACAAATTTTAAAAAACTATGTCTAAAAATATAGAAGTGTTCAAACTAGGTCTAACTTGGTTTAGAGTGGAGCTGTATCTATAAAAATTCTACATAAAGACTTGGTAAAAATAGTATAATTTCAAATGTCTCACACAAACAAGGTCAAGTTAAATGACCTAAAAAAATATGCCAAACTCTAGGTCCAAAGGTATTCCAAATATATCTAATCTAGGAAAAGTAAAAGAGTTACTAGGACTTTTGGCCAAATGTATCATTAAAATATAGGCTCAAAAAAGGCATATCCTAGGAATTTTGGCAAATCATGGTGTCAAAATCTAGACTTGAAACAAAGGGATGATTTTAATATAACAAACTTGGAACAATTTCTCATAAATAAGGCAATTGATTCTAGACATAAACATGATCAAATTGGTATAAGTAAATAAACAAAATGTATTTAAAGATAGACTTATTCTATCAAACAAAGGCACAAAAAATATAGTTTTCAAATTTGGGTAATCAATTAACCTAAGTTACATAACCCAAAAGAGAAAGATCTATGTATCATCCCATATGATTTGAAACCTAAATATAAATCAATCAATGTTTGGATCTGAACTTGTAAAAGTTAATTACAAACTCAACTTGCTAAAAATTAATCACCTTCAAATAAAAAATAAATCTATATAAAATGGAACTACATAATAAGAGAAGCCATAGGTTCAAAATGCAATATATGGCATTGATTCTAAAAAACTGACATTTTTCAAACAAGTCTTGAAATAATTTGAGTAAAGTAATGGTGTTAGTGCTATCAAAAGGTATAAATAATGTTTTGTTTCAAATACTTAAGGCACATAAATTTGACATGATTTGGGAATTGTAATGTTACCCATTTCAATCAAGATACAGACACACAAACAAGTTTGTCAAAAAACATTTAGGGAAGTTGTGTGGTGCAAAATGGACAACGTAACACCTCCTCAAACAAAGGAGTGGAATATAAAAAAACTTGTTCTTAATCTAGTTTTGAATAAACAAATGTTTAGAAACAAAACACCAAGAAATAAAATAATAAATTACAAAATACAATTAAGTATATCATCCTAGATCCTATCAAGGTCTAGGAAAGTGGGGTTGACTAAAACATACAATTTACAAACATCTAAATTGATCCCAAGTGTGGATAACACAAGAGAGGCATAAAAAAAAATGAGTTCATATTTATAAAATTATCATGCAATGGTGTATTCCTTTGCATGATGATTCCATCCATGGACTGCTTAGTGGAATCCTTTGGTTGACCAGACCTAACTCAAACCTTTGTTATGAAAGGAGAGGTTAGCCTCTCAACCTCCTAGATCTTGCAATATGCATACCACAATTTTTATACCCTATCATGAAGAGGGGTTAAAACACTATTGGGAGATGAAGCCTTGGTTTAATGCTTCCCTACAGAACTTGTGAGAGGTAATGACATCCCCTTCATAAGCCAAATTGCATGAAAATAGAATATAAGTATAAGGACATTAGGGTTGATTTTAGATCACCCAATACCATATGGGTTTTATGGATATCCTAGATAAAACTATTATTATTCCTTGGATTGGGTACAAATGCAATGTAAATTCACTTTTGATCACCCAAATTCCCTATAGGGGATAAGGGGAGAGAATACGTGCACTATTATTTTTGTGAAAATAAATAATCAACAAACATTTTTCAAGCAATTACAATTGAAATTTGATTTTAATCACCAAATTGAAATTTGATGATGTTCTTTACTTTGCCCCTTGGCTTAAGTGTGAAAACTTGAAAGAATTTCACAACACAACTTAAGAAAAAACCATCTAGTTCATTTTAAGCCAAAAACCCAAATGTCCAATATTTAGCCTAAGTTAATTTTTAGACTCCAAAAATAAGTGTTCAAGAATTAGAATTCATTTTAAGGTAACAAAAATGAAGTGTTTTAAAGACTTAACCATTCTAATTCCTTCTAAACACCAAATACCAAATGTTGAATATCTAACGAGTTCATTTTAGCACCAAAAATAAGTATGAGTGGCTTGGCTGAATTCCTTTTAAAAACCCAAAACAAAATGTGTATTAGCCTGGACCTACAATTATTAGATATTATCCTCCTACTTAGAATCACTTTTTATTGTGATCAAATAATCTTTAGAAAATTAGATCTCCATTTTGTGTTTTAAAAACATAGTGATCAATGCCAGTTATCAAGGAACCAATGCCAATTGCTAATAACTGATATTAGTCAATAAGGACCAAGATCCATTACCTATGAACCTAAAGATATAAAAAACACAATGAACAAATATTTTTTAACTTAATATTAACATAAAAAATTCAACTAAACCTACAATAGGATGATTAGACAAAGAAAACACAATTCAATGAAACCAAGAAATAATAATTTGAAACTTTAAAAAGATTCAACATCTTATTTCAATATTTTGTCAAAAAAATTATGAAAATTGAAGGTAAAATAATATCATATTCTCAAAATTTAAGAGAAAATAGGTGGTTTTAAAAAAACATCAAAAATATAGTTTATATGACCCTAAACAAAGCTTCAAAAGATGGCTTATTAGCTTGTTGTTCTACATAGTGACCGAGGTCAGTTCTCAAGATGCACATAGTGACCAACATTAGTTATATATGACTAATATTAGTTATTAAGGACCAATACCAGTTACGGAAACTGATGTCAGTCTCTGGTAAACCTGAGTGAACATAAAAATTAAAAATATGGAAAAAAAGCTAAAAATCTAATTTTGATTATATTAAAGCATTCATTATAATATTTTTGAGTTGCATCTTCATCTCCTTGCTACGTGGGATGCTTATTTTCCCACTAGACATGCCATTTATGATTATAGGAATTTGACGATGGAGGGGAGGTTAAATCAAGTGCTAATTTCACAATGAACTCAAAATGAAAAGAACACACTAATAAATCATAACACTTTCATGCCTAGGTCATAAGGGGAGCTTAGTGAATAAAAATAAGTCACAAATAACAACTAAAATGCAAGAAAAATAACCTTTCTTACCTTCCTTTAATTCTCTAAAAGGGCTCTTTGTTGGCTTGTTCAATTTGTACTCAAGAAGTTTGTGGTAATGAAGCTTGGCTATCTCATAATTTCCTTAACACCTTGGTTAGCTCATGTTTGATTGATGTAGCTTCATGTCTTGATGCCTTGGCTTGTGATTCATAATTTTGGCATTATAACACTATGTATTTCAATCTTGTCATAAAACTAGTATTATAACGTTATTATGTCCAAGCCCTCCAAATGAAGAGGCAAATGCTTGTATTTATAGGTTTAGGAACTAACCCAAACCCAAGGTGAGTTAGAGTGTAGTTAGATCTTTGAATGGATTCAAAGCTAACCATAGTGAGTTAATTAAGCCTAGTAGAGTTAAAATGTGTCAAATGGTCATGATTAACAATGAATAGGCATGCTGAGATATTTTAGGATATTTGATAACTCAAAAAAGGTAATTATGAATTCTAAAGATTTTATTTGATTTTTGAATTTCCTTTTTGATAATTCATTAATTTATAATGGATAATTTAATTAGGCATTTGATTAGGTTTTCATGTCAATTAATTCTACTTAGGGATATTAGCATTTTACA
Organism: Torreya grandis; assembly: GCA_037957365.1. Lineage (NCBI taxonomy): Eukaryota > Viridiplantae > Streptophyta > Pinopsida > Cupressales > Taxaceae > Torreya > Torreya grandis. The sequence continues at coordinate 519,357 of JARHVA010005684.1, read as the reverse complement.
AGATTCAAATTAATTTAATGTGTGCATTTTGCCCATTGATAGGTCTATAGGCCAAATAACATATTATGAATCCAAATTTGATACTTTTAGTTATTCTTAGTTTCGATTTAAAAAGGTTGGTAAGAATCAATCTAAAATTTGATATGAAGCCATTGGTGGCCAATTTTAGGTGTCTACATTCACTATTTGACTTTTAGCGATAGGCCAGCTTTCATGATCAATTTAGAAATTTTAAATTCTAAAACCTAATAAAAAATCATCATGATAATTAATTATAAGTCTCAAAATTTATACTCCAATGATTTATATTCTCTGACCTGGTCAAGCCTTCCTACTATATAAAATCTATGAGAAATGAGATCTTTTTTTAGCTTCCACTCACTCTCCTAAACACTCGATGCCACTAGGAGGTACCTAGAAGATTTTTATACATGATCCAAACATCAAAATATCCCTACCAATCCATTCTAGGCACACAAAAATAAAATCTTCACTGTTGAGTCACTATAAGGGTTTTATGAGGGTTTTAGATTAGTTTCCATTATTAACATTTGTTCATAAAACATCACCGTAAAACCAAATCCTAATGCTTTGAAAAAAATATTTAGACATTTTCCCATCTCTCCCTAAAATCTCAACTTCCCATGAAATACTCACATGTTCTAACACTCATGAAAAGTTCCTTCTCAGGTCTAAAACTCTCCCTTCTAGCACTTGAGAGACCTAAAAGCCTAGTTTTCATGTTTTCTCCTTTGACTCAAGACCTAAAAATTCATGATCACTCTTGAAAAAACCTCTCATAGTTATAGTAAATCCCACATGAGCTCTATTACCTTTAAAAATAACTTTGACCCCTCATTAAGCCACATTAGATCCCTTTACATACTAGGATTATACTTGTAATCTACACTTAGACCTTGGAAATACCTTGAACCCTCGTGTACTACTCATAACATCTCATAATAATGTCATATATCCTTTTACTATTATCACATATTACATTCCACAACTTCAAGCTTATACATATCTATATCATCACCATCATGCCTCTGCAAGCTATTTTTATGCTCAAGAACAAGTCCATTTACATAGAAATACTAGGCACCATACCACTTTGATATCTTACTACCACTGTAGATGCACTCTAGATCACATTCTTATACTATAAAAATATATGCCATGCTTAACTACTACCACACATATTCTTATAATCTTGTCACATCAAAACATTATACCAAGGCCTTATGTAGAACTCAAGAGCCTACAAGACCATGCTTAAGCCATCATTAATACTTACCATGTATCATCATAGGATAACCTATGGGACATCAACGAAACTTAACTACTTTGACATCAATGAAAAAACTAATGTTCTCAACACACTAACATGAACATACTTTGAAAATCTCTGATTTTGTCATTGATGGAAAACAGTCTAACACAGTAGATCATTCTCATCTCCTCAAGTTAGATCTCCCAAAAATAGGTCTTTCTCCCAATTAATTCTTTCTCCCCATTTTACATTAATTAAAAAGGGTCATATACATTCTCACAAGATCATCCACACATACTTTAGTAAACCTTAGACCAAACCACTCATAGAACAATAAGCTCCCCCTTTACCCATACATACTTCTCTTCAAGCTTCTCAAGAGACCCAAGTTAGATCCCCTTAACTCTATGCTCCACCTATATCATGTAATTTGAAACCACAAACCAATTATTTACAAAAAAAATACATATATCACAATAATACCATACCTTGAATGAATATCACTTCACTCATGGGCTGCCAATGATGACCAACATATTTTATGAAACAACTATCCTTTTAGGGCCCACATGGCCTTCTCCAAAGGTCATCAACCCTTCTCACTTGAAGATAAAAATAATTACTAACTTTTGAAGCAAACACATGATCTTATGAAGTTTTCAATCCATCTATGACTATGTACATAAGGGTTCAAGTGTCTTGACAACACTTTTTCCCTTTATTATCAAACTTCAAATGTTTTTTAGAATCTCATTGGTATTGTAGACCAATATATGACTTGTATGATTTATTATAACTCATGATCAAATTGAATTCCTATTTATTTTTCTCAAGCCATCATGGCTTAGACTAGCTTATAACAACTTCTTCATGACAAACTATTAGATAGGTCTGTGAGACCGCATTCTCTATTATAGACCTCTATTATACATTCATCAATTTCTATCATGACTATTATGGCATATCATAATTTTGAGAAAGAGTATTCTTGATTATTCTTGTAGTTTATCTACTTTTTCAAGGTCCTCATATACTATTCATATGCATTATATGATCATAATGTCACATTAACATTCACCAAGATCACTTGAATTCATATGGTAAATAGTCAAAGAAACCAAATCTATAGATACCTTACACTCACTAGTTTTTCATGGTTTCACTATGGTTTTCAAACTTAGACCTCTATGATCTCAATAATACCTTCAAACTATCTTCCCATTAACTCATTGATCATGCTCACAAGGTACAATCACCTTATTATATCTTCTCTCTACCATTCCTCAGCTAGGTATCACTTGATCATGGCCTCATAAACATACCTATTCTCATCTATGATAGCTTTATAGACTCAACTTAGCTTATCTATCTTGATGATCAATTCATTCTTCACTTGTAGACATCTACTTTTATAGATACTTATGGCTTACTTGTAGATCTCTTTATGATGTTTCATCATTAATACTGATCATATGATCATATGTTAAGGATTAGATCACTTTATAGTATCTTTGTGGAAATATAAGGTCAAACATACCCTTTATATTATCTCCAGTCCTTGAATATTATGGACACTACCTCTACTAAGAATGCCATTGGTTTTATAGACCAATCAACAATTCTCATGAGCCTTTGCTTACTTAATTCACCAAGATACCTATACATACCTTGTTACAAGTCCTAAAGTAAGGTTATTAAAGTCACCTTAATTCCTTGACATGTACCTTTCTTTTAACATGTCTTCAATGTCATTTTGACTATCAACTTAGGTTTGATCTTTGATTTGGCTTCTACATAATCCTTTGAGCTAGAAAATGTCACTTTTGACATTATTCAAACTTTTATTGATGTCCTATAGAAATACATAGCTTACCTTTGTTTAAGTGCTGATAAATATTCATCTTGTCATCTTTATTTTCCTTATTCAACTCTATAAGTATTATCTTTCTTTGATAAACCATCATTCTAAACAAGATAAATGATGTCATCATCATACTTCAACCTTGTGCTTATTAGGATAAATTTTAGATTGTTAGAAATCTCCAAAAGACCTCTATGATGAAAATTATTATAAGCTCAAAAATTTAGATATGGGGTGAATCAATGCACAAAATTTTCTTTCAATTCTATATATCATTCATTAACCTTTCAAACGAATATAGTTATCAAGCAATGTATAGAGAAACAATCATATAAACATGAAGTAAAATATCAACATATTAACACTATATATATATATATATATATATATATATATATATATATATATATATATATATATATATATATATATATATATATATATATATATATATATATATATATATATATATATATATATATATATATATGTATGTATATATGTATATATATATATATGTATGTATATATGTATATATATATATATATATATATATATGTATATATATATATGTATATATATGTATATATATATATGTATATATATGGGAAAAGATCATGGGGGATAAAACCCAATGACACACCACTTGGAATATAGTTCTATAATAAATGGATCAAGATTTAGTTAGACACCAACCCCATAAAAAGCTCTAACCCCTTACTAGTCAAGCACCAACTCAACTAGTCCTTTAACAAGCTCCAACTTTCATGGAGGCACCAAACCCCTAAGTGACTTAGAACCAAGTAAAAAAATTCAAGAATATTTTTTAAATATTTCAAGGTAGATCTCACTACTTCTTCATAAAGCAACAACATAATCAAGATCAACTTGATCACCTCAAGACACCTTATTGCTTAATCAATAAATGGTGACCTATTATTCAGCTCTTTATCTTCACTATCCTCTATCATACATCAAGAAAAACATTTGATGCAGATATTATGGTCTCTCAAATAACAATAAGCTCATTTAGATCTTCTCAATATTCTACCCCTCTCAAAATAGTCTCCAAGCTTCTTCACTCAAACATGCCTCTTACTAGTCTTATTAGGTCAACTAAACTTGCTTATCATACTTATAAATCATATAAGATATTCATGAATAATACTTTGATCCTATTTTATGGTTTTAATTACCTAATTATACCCCTAAAATATCTTTTTTATTCACTTTAACTCTTATTTCCCTTTCGTTTACACAACTAGCCTAATTAGGCCATGTATAAATACCAATCACTAGATCACTTACATACTTAGTCAGCCAAGAAATTAATTCATTATGGTCAGATCCAAAACATGTTTAAGGACATTTTACACACAATAAATAAACCTATTAGTACCACCATTAATTCATCCAAACTCATTTAGGCTTCAATATTCTTCTAGGCCTACTTAGAGACCTAATGCATTAGGTTTATCTTCTTTAAAGAATAAATTTAATCACTATGGCCCAGATGGCCATCACCAAAGTTATCAAAAATTTCATTAAAATCCTCTCATTACCCAATTTATTCCTAATAATTTGTACATCCTTCACTTTCCTCATGAGATCTCCATTAGGCCTTAAAGACCTATTAGGCCTAATTACCCCAAAAACATTGTCTACAAAGGTACAACTCAAACACCCTGTAGAAGAAAATTAAAGGAACAATACACATATTTATGGAAACTTCATGACCTCAAGGTCATCATAAAATACATTATACATATTTTATGAGGATCTAAACACTCAAAAACACTTCTTCAAAAAGCTCACTCTGATATGCTAGAAATATCTAAAACATAGTCAAGAATAGTTTAACACCAACATCTATATATGCACTTTCAAACACTCCATATACATATATAATATATTATGGAATATATAAAACATCACAACATACTTGGTACACTTCCAAAATAGTCAATATGACACATGATCATCAAACTCACTCACATATAGAAAACTGCATGTAGCTCCAAAAACATAGTAATGAAGAATGTTATCTTTAGCAATTCTAAGGGTAATTATAATACTTATAATTTACATTAATAATTTATTATATATATATATATATATATATATATATATATATAACATAGTATATATAATACCAATGGTTGATAATTAAACTAATAATATATATATATATATATATATATATTATTAGTTCAATTATCAACCATTGGTCTTATAGAGCAATTTGTTAAGCTCTTCTTTGACAATTCTTACACAACTAGACGGACCATTTTGGATTCCATATTACAATATATTAAAGTGAATTTACACCTTATATAAATAATATATTGATGATATAAATCTCAAAAAAAAAAATCAAGTGCATTTGATACATTGACTCCTATCAAAGAGTCTCAAACTATTCACTCTACCTTGCATACCTAGAACTAGCATTCTATCTTGAGAACTAGTCATGGTGAACATGCATTCTGACACCTTTATATACATAATAAGGAATTAATGATGAATTATTATGATAATTATACATATTTAAAACATATTAAATCATATTTATAGTTATAATGTCAAATATGGAAAATATATACTAATATTTGAAACTTACACTTTTACTATCCATCTTCACTAGATATGTCATCCTATAAACAATTTTTTTCTTATTTTAAATGACCTATAAGATGAATAACCAATATAGACATGTTTTATAGGTATTGAAAAATAAAATAAATAAATTTTATCCATTCCTAGTCCACCTCAACATATCCCTAAACACATTCTCACTCCTTGGTTTTTCTCATTGTCTACACTTTTTGAATTTTAGCAATAGGCCAACTTCCATAACTAGTTAAATAATTTTTATTTATTTAACCTACTCATAAATCATCATGGGAATTAATTAAAAGTCTCAAACTTTTTCCTCCAATGATTTTCATTATTTGACCTAATCAACCCTTCTTGTTATTCCAAATTTATGAGAAATAAGAGTTTTTATGTAGATTCTAGTCACTCCCCTGAACACTCAATGCCACCTTGAGTTACATGATCCAAACATAAAACTAGACTTATCAATCCATTATAGGCACAAAAAAACAAAATCTTCACCATCAGGTCACTATAAGTGTTTTAAGAGGGTTTTAGACTGGTTTCCATTCTTAACATTTGTTCATAAAATGCTACCCCTAAAACCAAATCCTAATGCTTAGAAAAATTTGAGGACCCTTTTTCATCTATCACTAAGATCTCAACTTCCCATGAAATAGTCACACATGCCAACAAGCATCAAAATTTCCTTCTCAGGTTTTTAAATCTTCCTTATAACACTTGAGAGACCTAAAGACCCACTTTTCATGATTTCTCCTTTGAATCAAGACATAAAACTTAATGAGCACTCTTAAAACAACCTCTCACACATCTATAAATATCACATGAGCTTTATCACCTTGTAAACTAACTTTGAACCATCATTAGGCCACACTAGGTCTTTTTACATACTAGGCTTATACTTGTAAGACACACTTAGACATCGAAAATACCTTGAACCATTTTATACTACTCACAACACCTCATACTCATGTCATATATCCTTTTACCATGCTCACATATTTCATTTTATAGATTCAAGCGTATACATATCCATTTCATTACCATCATGCCTCTATAAACTATGTTCATGCTCAAGAACAAGTCCATTCACATAGACCTACTAGGCACCATACCACTTTGAGATATTCCTACCACTGTATATGCACTCTAGAACACATTATTATACTAAAAACCTTATTCCATTCTCAAATAATACCAAACATATTCTCATAATATTGTCACATCACAACATTATATTAAGACCTTATGCAGAACACAAGAAGCTACTAGACTATGCTTAAGCCATCATAAATACTTACCTTATATCTTCACAAGAGCACCTTTAGGACATAAATGACACTTAAATAAATTGACATAAAATAAAAAATCAATGTCTCAACACACTAATAGGAACATACCTCAACAATTCAAACCTCATTTTGAAAGTGGTCATTCTGATAAATATTGGGAGATGGATCAAGAACATCATGAAAAGATTTATTAATTTGATAATTTGGTTTTGTTTGCAAGTATAGTATGGAGAAAAAAAGGATTAAGATTAAGTGTGGTTCTAAATAAGATGTTCACTTTTTTGAAATATTGGTTGATAAAGACAACCAGATAAATATTTTTTCTAATAAGGGGCAACACAAGGAATTCATGAGTAGGAGCTCATGAAAGAGTTTAAGCTTAGGATTTTAATGTAGGAGCATCAAATAACCTATGTATATTTTATAAATTAAAGATTATATAAGTTAATAAAACTTTATTGTGAATTCAAAATACTATGTAAAAAGTCATTGATAGGTTATAGGGAGTTATACAAGTCAAATAAAAAGGACTCTATCTAGGTTTCAAATGTACTTTAGAAGTTATTTGTGTTATTTTAGAAACTTTGGAGTTTATTCAGATATGGTAAATGTCTTAACAAAATATATAAATTGTCTAGAAGAGTACCCTAAGTAAAATAAGGTCAAAATATCATGTTATTTATAGATATACATGGGTAGAGATATTTTTAGTCTTTTGGAAGACCAAAGTAAGTTTATACATATGAATGAACTTTGAACCAACTTTCAAGGAGCATAATAAGAAAAGTATGCATTTAAATAGTAGAAGTAGAGTGATTAGGGGATATGCAAAGAAAACATAAAAGGTTGAAGGAGTGTAAAAGAGAGGAATAAGAAGGCCTCTAGGCCTATGCATATTATGGTCTATATATGTCTATGGTGGAGATTTGTAATTAAAAAAATAATGTTTCCTTTGAGTCCTATAGAGAATTTGTATATTTAGTAAATGCATAAATTATAATAGTATAATAAGAACATATTTTGGTGTGTATGAAGTCTAAATGACATTTGGAAAGGTAAGATACCACAATCTAGAGTTTATTTGAATTTTTGTAAGCATTTGATAATTCATCTTTTAATTATTGTTAATTTTCTTACTATCTCTTGGGATTGTAATCGAATCACTATATTGACAATCAGTAAGAAAAAATTTATTTTAGTGTATGGGAGATATTGATGTGGTGTTTTAAGTTAAAAAGTAAGGTTTTTATCAAGGTTGAAAAGGTCTATATTAGAATAAGATCTGCAAGTAGGTCTGTAAATGTATGTTTGTGTATGTAATATGATTGTAAGTAAAAAAATTTAAGGTTGTCAATATAGGAAAAGTGTTATTTATGTTCAAATATAATAAAGGCTATAAATATGCATTTTTATATTGCACTAGTTTTTATGGATCCTATACTCTCTCGAATATTCTAAATAGAGAGATCAACTAATTCCAAGACTGTGAGATGGCTAGTATGAAGAGTGACAAGAACTTGTAAGGACGGTATGTAATATGACTATCATACCATAAAAGGATTATTGTTGTGAATTTAGATATAAATTTTAGATATTAAAATGTATAAGTCATAACCTTAGTTTATTTTCAATATTATTTCATGTTTTATAAAGAATTTAAGTTTGTGTAGATCAAAATACCACATGTTTCTCTTAAATTATGAAGTGGAAAATGGTTAAACAAATTTCATCTTAGAATATCTTGAATAAAAATCTTTATTTATGTAATATAGAGGTTGCAAAGTTAGATTTGATTTTAAATATTTTTGATTGATTTTGGAAATTATAAAAATACCTGATAGGATCGAAATATATAACTAGAAAGTGTGTACAAAATTATGTTGAGTCACCTATATGGACAAACATATTTTTTATTAAAATGGTTAAAGCTAAATGAGTTTAAATTGATTCAAGTATTGTGTTACTAGACTATGCATTTATTCCCTGAAGTGCCTCTAAAAGTTTGATGTAATTTATGAGAAACTCAAAAAACCAAGTATAACTTTGTCCTAAATGATTGGATTAAAACCAAAAGTAATTTTGAATATTCAAATTGGTTGGTGTGCCAAGATAGGTTATGTAATGTGAAAAGGTCTTAAATTTCACCAATATAAGCATATCAACACTCAAATTGGGATTGGTGGAATTACATAAAAAGGAGTTTTAGTGGATTACATTAAACATAATAAAAATTAGAATGGTAAGGTGAGTAATATTTGAGTTAGTTCCATTATAGAGTTAAGGGATTTATATCTTGAATTCATGTGAATAATGAAATTACAGAGGTATAAGATTCTAAACTTGATATGGAGTTTTCTTAAAATCAATTTTTTTTCTTCAAGGAAATCTTGTACATCTAATAAAGATATCTAAGTTTGATAGTCGTATTATTCATTATTATAATCATGGTTTGAAGGCCATAATTACATATAAAATTATCATCAATGTATTATAAATATGTATGAAGATGTAAATGAGTGTCTTAAGTAATTTATGGGTGTCTTTAAGCCTATGTGAATTTAAAAGTTTCAAATTATTGAAGCTATGTGTAGTAGAATAATTATGATAGTTATGGATTAAAAACTCAATATAAATGTATATACATTGTATTCATTGCCATCAAATACCTATCCATCAAGTGAAGCTATATGGTATACTTTTGGATAAGACATTTTATGATTATGTATGGGTTAAATAAATTTTGTTTGAATTTTCCTTTGTTTTATTCTTTGGTGTTGATATTTCTAAGATTTTATTTTAAAACCAAAGCATTGACTTTGACTTCCCTATTACAAACATGTTTATTATAGGTCTATTGTACTCATTTATAATATGCCCTAAGATTTTCTACAAATTGAATGAACTGTGATCGAATTGTTCTAATTGATGGAGGCATTGGTAGTTGTATTGATTATTTGTGATGAGCCATTTTAATGAAACCTGTAAGGATGGGATTTAATAATCTATTGGGATAACTAATTTTGTGTCATATACTATTGAATAAGGAGTATTACCTATCAATGTGCATATACTAGTCTGGTAATCCCATAGTGCATAGATGAGATGATTGTGTCAATCATCACCAAATTTGGTAACTATTTTTTTAGGATATTATTGATTATCTTATTTTTTTCTTCTTCTTAACCATTACCATATGGGTAACATAGAGTAGAGAATGTGTGTTGTATTTTATATTTAACATAAAATTTATTTAATATTTTATTCTTAAAAAATGTTTCATTATCTTTGATGATGGTCATTAGGAGACTAAAGTGAGAAATAATATTAGTAATTAGGAAATGACATGTATCTTATCCCTTTATGGATTGTAGTGGAATGGTTTCCACCCATTTTGTAAAATATTATGTAGTTATGATAATGAATATATGACCTCCTATAGATTATAGGTTTATCTTAGTGATTAGATCAAAACCTCATAAAATGAATGGACATGGGGATATGATAGGTTATAGTTTCTGTGAAGGGACATGGTGTATGTTACCATGGTGTTGACATTTGTTGAATAACTTGGTGTATTCATGGAATTATTGTTCCATGGTTGACCAATCATAATCTTGCCTGAGTAATTTGTGTGACATCACTTTATCATTGAAATGACCACCATATTTACTATCATGTAAATGTTTGATAGCCAACTTAGCTTTTTTGGTTGTCAAACATAAGATGAAGTGTCCCTTGAAAGAGATTTTAGATAAGTCCCTACCGATAATGACATATTAGAGGGATTTTTATTGTAGTTTGTGTTTTTTGTTTCTTTTGAAAGTATCAGGTGTAATATATTTATGTAAAAAGTTGTATATATCATATAACATTCAAACGTTGTTGTGCTATATGTGTTAACTACAACTATTAGATTTATGAGGTTTGATTGGGACATTGATGGAAATTCTAATTATTTGATAGTGAAGATATCTTATTATTGATCTATATCAATGGGCATCAATGATGTTGCACTAGCATTTTCATCAACATGATGATTATATTTACGTGGGATGTTTTTAATAGAAAAGTTTTCAAGTTGAGCCTATAGACATCAAATAATGATCTTGTATGGAATGAGGCATTATTATGTCATTTGGTAGATATATATAGCTTAATTAAAAATTAGTTGTGAATTCTCAAAAAATTTAAATGATTTGATCTAGAGTGTTTAGGTTGATTAAAGTCGTAAGATAAGATATTTGTATTTTATGATGTTGTTGGTACATGAAAAACTGAGTGGGTAAGGGAGGGGTACTATGTACCCAAGTGGGTCTATGAGAAAAATTATAAATCTAGAACTAGATGCGCATATAGAACTACCAAAGAACATTATCCATGTATCAAAAGTGGTATTATATGTTGTTAAGTCATATCTAAAATAATTTCTAATATTATTTATATCCAATAATGGGGCTACTACCAATTGATCTGTCATTATTTGGATTTTTACTAATTTTTGTAAAAAATATTAAGGTATAATTATGTGACTAAAATTACCCATTTTTCAACACAACTTGAGAGATGCAGTTTCAACATGAGTAACTTTAAAGGATTGAATTTTGTAATGAATTGTGTTTTTTTTTTATATCATATATTTCAAGATATTTTGATTATCAAATATAAGTGCCAAACAATGTTTTTCTAGTATTGGATTTTTTTTGTAATCAAAAAGTGTATGACTAATTTATTACATGTCCCACTCTTTATGTTGATCATCATGTTGTGTTAGGAATGCACCAATTTCATGATATATTAAAGAGAGGTAAAGTTGAAGTGGCTTGTCAGGTGTTGGTGGTATCAAGACACGTGGGCTCAACAAGTACTATTTGAGTGTCTCAAATATTTGTTAACATGTGATGTCCCATTAAAATTTTATATCCTTTTAAAGTAATCTAGTGAATGATTGAATTTTATCTATGGTTTGTTTCATAAAGTGGTGAATTTCCTAAATCTTGCCTTGAAGGGAGTGAAGTTGCTTTAATTTGGTAGAAAGAGGCATGTCTATTATTGATTTCATTTTTTTTGGGTCAATCTCAAAAATGTGTTGGGATATTATAATTCCCAAGAGTTTACCCAATGAAATCCCAAAGATTCATTTATTAGGATTGAGTCGTATATTTTATTTTCTTAGTCTATAGAAAATCTATCATAAATATATTACATGGTGTTGTTATTTTGATTTTTCAATCAAATCATTAACATAATCCTTGACTATTTTATGAACGAGATTATGAAATATATGTGTTATTATTCTATGGTATGTTGTGCATGCATTTTTAATCCAAAAGGCATGAATATATATAAAAAATTCCCCCATGGTGTGGTAAAATAAATTTTTCCTTGGTTTTATTTAGTGATCTTAATTTGAAAGTAACTGACGAAACCATCCATAGAGGAGATAATTTCATATCCTACTTGGAATAGACTATCATATCAATGTTGGGTAGAGTAAATTAATTCTTAGGACATGCCTTGTTTATGTCTATACATTCATAACACCACATTTGGTTGTTATGTTTTATAACAAAGACAATATTATCAACCCATTATGGATGAGTAACTAGCTGAATGAAACTAGCATCTAGGATCTATTCAGCCTCATCCTTAACTAAAAGAGCAACTTTGGGGTGTATTTTTCAAAATTTTGTTTAACTATCTTGGAATTAAGATAGAGTGTAATATTGTGTATTTTAATTTATGGATCAATTACATGAATAAATAGATAATCCCAAGTGAATACTTTAGGGAAATATTAAAAAAGTTGATAAATATTTGTATTTTGTCCTTTATGTAAGTCAATATCCAATATTATGATTTGAGGATCAACATATGTTCCATAATTAAATTTTAATATCTCTTCATTAAGTAACATATATCAATCCATAATGTATGGTGTTGTAGGGATAATATCATCTATGTCAAGTAATATATCATCTAAATCATCTCAATGATCATCAAAGTATGCCTAAGAATTTATTAAATGAGAATACCTATTTTTATTATATATGGAATATAAATCCTTATATGACCCTAAGAATTAGAAGAGATCCCCATCATTAGTGAATTCTTTAAAATTAGGTAGATATGGAGAAGTTTTACATCGATAAGATCAGGGCAAACAATTGAGAGTGTAGAAACATGGTTTACCATATCATCTACACATGGAATAGGTGGATAAAACCTAATATGATGATAAGTATGGTGAGATGACTTGGCATTAGATGTGTTATATTTATATCTAATTCCTTTTCTACCATATTTATCTTATACTTCAATGGGATTAAGGACTCCCTACTCATGTTTACCAAGGCCTTATCATATTTAAACCATTTTATGTAAGTATCTTGATGAAAAAGGAGAATTTAAATTTTTATCCTATGTTCTGCAAGTATCTGTGGGAGTGATTCATATGCTTTGAATATTATACTAGAGTGGGATTGTATAAAAATTTGTTTGAGGAATAAAATTGTGTGAAGGATTTGTATGTTGATAATATTTTAATGGTTATTTATCCATAGGAAAAGTATAGATATGACCTCTATAGATTAAATTTAAACATACATGTAAAGTTGATGGAACTATGTGTATATCGTGAATCCATGGTCTTCCAAGTAAGATATTGTAATTAAGATCATTAGGCATACATTGACATGTTTTAGGTAGTATTTGTTGTATTTAACACACCCCACCTTAAATTTTTGATGGAAAAGTGGGGACCCCTTTATTTTTAGAAGGATATTTCATTATAGGGTTGGACATGAATATTTATCCTATCTTATTATCTATAGAAATTTGTGGGGTTTTTCTCCTTATATTGCTTTTATTTCATCTATTTTACTCTTATAACCTAGTTTTCATTGGAATGGCTTAATGGAACTAATCTATTAATGGAAATTTTGGAAGATTATTATGTATGATAGGTTTTCAAAATTATTATTTTTTAGTCTTTTTTTTTTTATTTGGAATTTTTTCTCTATGGTATTTTGGTTTTTGGTAGTTCATATTCAGCATTTTGGTCTTCAGCATTTTAGTCTTTAGCATTTTGGTCTTCAAGAAATTTTTGATCGACAACTTTTGGTCTAGAGTTTTTATTTTGGATATTTCATTCAATAAATTTTTTGTGTTGGTAAAATATTTTTTAGATATTTTTGTTTGGTCTTATTTGAAATCTTTCTTTTGGGAACTTTTAGTCTTCATGAACTTTCTATTTGGCATCTTTCATTCAGTAAATTTTGGTCGAAACTTTCATCTTTAGTAAATTCCTTCAAAAAATATTCTTGAATGATAATTTATTCTTTGGGAAAAGAGTTTGGAATTTTGGATTTCTATAAAAGTTTCATGAATCTCCCCAAATAACATTTTTGTCTTTGGAATATTTCATTAAAAACTCTTGGCTCACAAAATCAAATGATTCAACCTGAATGCAAGTGCCAATGATTGACTAAACAACATATTGACAAATGTCAAAAGGAGAATAACCATGATACACCATGAATGAATAAGAATCTTATGTGGCATGCCCACTAGGCCAATGTGTACAAGTTAGAATTAAATGAAGATGAAAATCTTGGAGACATTGGTGATTAATGTTACACAAACTAAACTTGAATGCTAAAAGGCTATAACCTTGAGATGGTAACCAAATTTACATCCATTAATTATTAATGAGATTTTCCATATATTTCCCTCTATGAATTAAATCCTTAGTTAATTTTTAAAAAGTTATAATTTTCATAAAAGAGTGTCAAGGTACTATTATTAAGAACTCAAGTTATACCAACACTAAGAACTAATGATGGCATCTTCATCTAGAGAATATAGGGGAGCTAAGGCATCATCCATATTATATATCAAGGACTTAACAAAATACATGGATAATATTTTTGATGCATAAGTATTTGATGATACCTATGACAAATACTCAGCCTTGTGGGAAGCTATAGAAAGTGTCAACTAGTTCACTTACAAGGAAGGTGTCTCTATAGAAGAATACCAAGTCATAAATAACTTACTTCCTTTCAAATTCAAAGGACTCCACTATGTTTCTTTCAATATGTCAACAATAACACTATCATCACTTACATATTAGGGGAATCATGCTAAAGGTATTTAATCTTACCAATCCTAGATGCTACCTTTGATTTGTATAGCATATCCCTTTGGAGGAAGAGAAACAATGTATACCAAATAGTGGGAAAATGGCTTCTCCCTAAAGAAACCTATTCGCTCCAAGATAAGAATATTATGGCCATTACCATTTTTTGGATGGGATTCCATATTGGTATGGCACTACTAAACTATTTATATTTTCACTCAAACATCCACTTCTTTGACTTAAAATGGGAACCATTTCTTGACCTCTTAATTACTTTAGAGTGTACCTTTTCATTAGGGGAGATTATCAATACCCAATTATATGAGCTAATAATACATAAGGATAGGAGGCCTTAAGGTGGTAATTTTTACATGATTTCCTACCTATTTTATGTGGTAATTAGAACCATATATAGACACAATGGGTCTCTCTAAGATTCAAATACTAAATACATAAAAAACATGATCTATGACATTTATTCCTTTGTTCATATATATTCATACACCAAAAACATATAGAGAATTTGAGAATATTTGTATCCCCAAGTTTGGAGAGCAATTCATGAGGAACGTCTACCCAATATATCTAATAATGTCACCAACACACTCATGTATTTGGGTTACTACTAAATATATTTAAATTATACCACGATAATGGTCATTAGGTATAGAATCAATCCTCTACACCTCCCCAAATACATCCTAAACAGAGTGGTTGAATAAGAAATTTCCTAATAGTTATGGAAAGGGATTGATTAAAAATTATCCAAAAATAAAAAAGATCACATTTCATGACTTCTATCTCAAAATTGATAGGATGTGTTACAAATTTCATAGACACTTCAAATAGTTTAGTGGTGCCAAAAAAATATTATTCCTTGGCTACCTTTCCCCATAGGGATTTGGACCCCCATGGAAAAGTGTAGCAATGTGTTCACAATTTGGGTATTCACTAAAAGCATGAACCATATGACCGTGACTTATTATTTATTAGTGAAAAAGGTGATTTTAAGGTCAAGGAAATGGATACCACTATTGGAATAAGTGAGTACTTGCTCAAGGTAATTCAAGTGGATCCTTCCCTCACACTTGAATAAGAAAAATATAGAATCTCAGTAGCAAGGAGATGAACCTCTTCATATTTTTGGAACAACATACCTTTTTACCAATAAAATACTGCTAAAATACAACCACTATTATGATATTTTCAAATCAAGATCAGGTTGAAGGGAAACATCAGCTACTATAATACAAGTAGAAGAGGAAAATAATCAAGTTCAAGTATCGATAATTGGATCGAGGAAAATAAAATAGGAACATTTAAAATAAATAGTTCATACAAAGGATAAATCTATTGGTAAATATGAAGAGATTATGTTTTTAAAATACTTTGATTAATAAGACTTCACACCCATTATGTCAACTACAATAACCATAACATCTAGTGTGACAATCCCTCTTCTCACCCAACATGTGGTTGTTACTCCAAATGAGAAAATAACCATATTTTATAAGAGAAAATCTAAGGTGGGGAGTCCTTAGGTGTAATCCATAGAGGGACCAAGCAAGTAGGAATAAAATTCAATTTAATGCGAGCCAATAGATGATGTGGATTAATAATTACCAAATTAAGATAAGGTTTTGAACTTGTAAGGATTTAAAGGAAAGGCACCCCTTGGGGGTGACTAATCAGGTAAGGGTGTTATACCTAGCACTCCATTGATCCAATCTCCTATTATTACATTACCATTTATCACATTTATTTTTACTATGTCCTTATCTCCTTTTGGACCTATCTCTACATCTATTTTTACCATTACTCATTTGATCTCCACCTCTATTTCTACTACTACTAACAATCCCATCACCCAATGTTAGCGTCTTCTACTCAATTTAGATCACTTATTCCTTCCTTAAGGGAAATATATAAAATAGCATTGGTGTCCATGAAGAATAATCTAAGGAAGAAGCTAGCCTACATTTTCCACCCAATGCCATACATGGAAAATCTATATCGGTGAAAAATAATATGGCCTACCATGCCCAAGCCATCTCTTGAGATTAAGCCTATAAAGGACACCTATATAGAAGAAAAACCAATAGACCCATCCAAGTTGACCCTTATAGACTAGGCCAAGGAACTAGGATCATCAAATTCTAAGAGGCCAAACTTGAAGATAACTAAGGTGACCACTTTTATTTCCTTGTTTGACAAGTGTACTTGATTTATACAAAGGGTGAGGAAAATAAAAATAGAAGACAACATTGGGTAGAGACTGATTTTAAAATAAAGAGAATAAGTCTACTCTCTTTAAAAGAGATAATATATAATAATGGGTCAGTTCCATTTCATTAAGTACTTTAAGTCCCATATGGATACCCATATTAGAACATTAATAGAAAATCATGAGGCCACTGACCAGACAAAGAAAGAGTTGGAATAAGAAATAGAAAACCTTAGAGAACAATATCAAGTAATCTATGTTCCCTATAAAATTGACCAAGATGTTTATAATGTAGCCTTATAATTATATGAGATATTAAACATTATTATTTCTACAAGGGTAGAATTAGACCCTCAAAGTACTCTAATAACCAAATTATTCAAGTCTCTAAAGGAAGATGAAAATAAACTAAATATTTTTCTTTTGTATCCCCTAATAAGGGTTTATAACATCTAAACTTTATGTCACCCCTAGAGGCATCAAACACATTGAATCTAGTGGTCATTAGGACCCAAGAAGCAAGGGAATGGATAACATATATTGACACTTTAGTTTTAAAGATAACTAGATAAGAGAAGTAGGTAGTATACATTTTGAATGAACTGGAGTTGACATATGCATGGCATATCATAGGGAAGTTGTTAGTGATATTTAAATTTGATCAAATGCTACAATAAGCCTCAAATAACTTCAAATATATTCTATAAGGATTAGCTTTAGAAGACATTGAGGCTAAGTTAATTTCAACAAGGAAGAAGGCCACTTAAGTAGAGATATTTTGGGTAAGCTTTAGAGAAATAAATGTTGAGCATGCAAGGTTGATAGTGCAAGAAAATAGGGTGAATATACCATATATTCTTGATATAACCATATTAAGGGTGTAACATGTTTTTGGATATAAACACTATTAGGAGCTATAATCCAAGAAGTATAGTTCCACTCTATCTACTTATTTAAAAATTACACCAACTACAACTTCTAGTTCATCTCAAGCTACCACTTTAGTGCCTCCCATGACAACAAGCAGTGTCATGCAGTCACTAAGCAAGCCTTAATTAAAAGCTAATTTTGTATACAATTTTACATGTAATATTTATTCAAGCTAACCATGACTAGTTAATCTTTATTATATTCATGATATAATTAATTGAAATGTTTTTTTTTAGAATTCACATGTTGCATGATTGTTGTAATCTATGATTTATAACATATAGTTTTATATTAAACCAAGACTTAGGTTTTATTTATTTTTATGTAATGTAAAGATTTACTACACTTTGAGGATGAGGTTACCCCTTCCCCAAGTATTTAAATACATATAAATCCCTCTTTCAAAAGGTTATATTTTTGGTCAATACAGGAAGAAATTGAATCATTGATTGTCATGCAATTGTGTGGGTTCTCTCTTCTTCCATTTCTATGTTAATATTTTATTCTTACTTATCTATGTAAATTCAATAATTATTAAGCATGCAAATGCTATGGATAATCCTCTTTATTTTCATTGATATGTGTACTAATTATAGATGTGCAAAATCTATTGAAAATTAGTATATTTCATTGAATTTAAGTAATTAGTTTAGACTACATTGATATTCTAAGGTGTGTAGGAGTATTTCCTTTTGATATAGTCTTCTAGGTGCATTTTATGGATACTCAAGATATATTTCTAGTTTGAGATATAATCTCTCAATTAAATGCATGTAATAACCACTTTAAAGAGATCAACCTTTAATTGAGACCACTAAGCTTCCTATACCTACTTCCCCAAACTATGCAATCATGTTTGTTAATGAGTGTGAAACATCTAGAAATAAAAAACATTGGTTTTGAATATACTCATCCAGCAATGAAACATCCTTGAAATCTACCCTTTGAGAACATAAGACCTTCTCTACCTTACCTTTACTTCACTTTTTAGTTTTTTGAGATCTACCCATCATAGAGTAATTTTTCACCCAAATAACTCACTCAATTTTTGCTTCTTTTAGATTTCACACTCTATCCATATACTTAGTTAAATAACTCACAAGCTCAACCTGTTATTCTAATAACTAGTTATTTTAACTGCATACCTAAAACTCATGCCTTGGATTGAAACTTCATTTTAATAAAGATCCTAAAATATTAGAGTCTACCTCATTCAAGTTTTGTGGTGTGCATAAAACCCACATCAATAGAAGAAAAAAAGTTAGCATTAGAATGAGGGCACACTTGTGTGTTTTATTAATAGTAGAGGTTAGTCATGATGTAGAGTTCCATTAGAGACATCTAAGAGAGTAACCAGGTCTAGGGTCTAGTCTAGCCTTTAGGTTTCACCTTTGTCAAATCATAGGAGGTTTAGACTAGTATCGATCAATCCTAAGGTACATCAAGCTAGGACACCTTCATAAATAAGAAATGTCTCACTTATAAAGCATCTCATGGATCAACATTGGTTAGTTAGATTTGCTATTGCCATTCTTAGATATCAACATAATTTATCAAAAAATATAGATAAATGTTTGCCTACATTTTCCCCCTCAAGTGGGAGAATGACAAATTAGCATATTAAATATTTTAAGGTTTCTCTAAGATTAATGAATGTCATAGATGAGGATGTTGCATGCAGACTTTTTCCATTCACTCTATATGATTATACTTATGATTGGTATTTTAATCTGTAAGAATATTCTATAACCTCATGGAATGCATGTAAAAATACTTTCCTTATATAATTTGGGCAAGTTACTAGTCCAATTTTGGTATATCATCATTTCACCAACATGAAAAGGGAGCCCAATGAGTCAATCAAAGCCTTTAATGCAATATTTTACAAGATGTACACTTGGTTGAACATGACATATAAATTGCAAGAAAATTTATCATGTAATATGTACAAGAACACTTTAGATCCCATCATTGTAGTATTTCTAAGAAGAGATACCTCCATTGATACATTAACCTTGGTGTATGAATAAGCTATCAACATTTACAAGCAGCTCAATCTTTAGCTAAATCCTTAGATTTTAGGGAGCCAAACATTCAATAATGGTTTTCCATATTTGAATTCAATTCCACATGATAATTATAATGTCCATTCATTATTTAAAATTATTTTTACACTCTACCTCCCATGACAGAATAAAAAACTAATGAAAATTATGGTTTCCTTAATAATCAAGCACAAAGGTCTAGCCATCATTAGAACCAACAAAATCAACATTTGACTCACTCCAACACAAAAGTCACTAAGGGTATGGAATCCACCAAAGGTGAATTGTATTCTATAAAAATAATGTTCGTAAAGTATAGAAACAACTTCTTGAATATGCCAAAAGGATGGTAAATACCACCAATAATAACTATAACTAGAATTCTATATTTCTAAGATATAACAGGCCTTTCAACAAACCCACCAATAATGTAGAACAATAGTAGTCCACTAAGCTTCCAAAAATAAATAGCATGGAGATAAATTTGTGTAATTGGTGTAGAGTTCATAACACATCATAGCATGGGGAATTATATTGTGTGGAGTTGTGTGTAACATTTAAAATTTTCCAAAGGGAAATGGTCATATAGGATCAAATGATAAATCCCCTAGATCTCCCTAATAAGTCTAGCCCCTCAAGTTTAGATATGGTCTTTGAAAATAATGATTTTCTTTTCCTCAATGAAGATTAAAATGTTTCATAGGATAAATTTGATGAAGTTCAATCATTTTAGCATCTCAATAGGAATAATTATAATTTAAAGAACAAACAACCTCTCACCACTTATACTCCTAATAATATAGTTATTCACCTAAATCCTAAAGATGATAAAAATCATGCTCCCCATAAATGGAATGATCATCCTTAGCATAGATAATAATAGATTAAGGGTGGATATAATATTGTTGAGGAAATGAAGATCAAGGTTAATATCACTCTCCATGAGCTAGCTCAAATCACTAAACATAAGGAGCTCTGATGGAAGTCTATCATAGGGAAATATATTGTATAAAAGACCCAAATGGCCATCAAAAATTTCATATATAAAATCAAGCCTAAGGTTCCCCCTTTATTACTAACCATTTGGGCATTTGGGAAAAATATAAACAATTTTTTTGTGGATTCCAAAGATTCAGCTACTATGATGCCAACCTCCATTTGCCAGAAACTTGGTTTAACCCCAAATCCATCCAAGAGGATTATTTCATAGCTAGATAAAATAATAGTGGTTTTGATATGAGAACTTAATTATGTACGCATCTAATTTACATAATAACCTCATGTGTATATGACTATGGACATACTGGTATTATATATTCCTAAAGGGTATGGGATACTTTGAAGATGTTCAATGGATATCTTTCCGTAGACTTATTTCATATTTGGCATCCATGGAGGGTCATTGATAACGAAATTAGAATTGATGAAGAACCTAGGATGAATCACCCTATTATATAATACAACACCACTAAGGAATAAATAATTTACAAATATCTTAGTCTTAGAATATATACATTTATTAAAAAACATGAAGTTTAGGAAGAAGTAGAGGGACCATCCCAATTATGGACCCTCAATTTTGATGGAGCAAGATCCAATAAAGTATCAAGGGTTGGTATTGAGTTGGTCAATCCATAAGGGAAAATTACCTAGTGTCATATAGGTTCCAATTCCCATGCACCAATAATAGAGCAAAGTATGAAGCCCTCATTTTAGGATTGTAGTTTTACCTCAAGAATAATGTCAAGAAACTATTGGTATAGTTTATTTAGAACTTGTGATCAACTAGGTCATAAATAATTATCAATGTAAGATGTTATATCTAAATATATACAAACCTAAATCTTGAGATTTAATTGATTCATTTAAGGATTTGAATATAGTGGCCATTCCAAGAGAACAAAACTAAGAAGTTCAATCACTCGTCACTTCATCAACAAATTTTCCACCCTCATAGGAGTCAAAAGTGTAGAAGTTCTCTATAAAAATTTTCCCTTTTCCATAAATACCAAATAACATTAATAAGTTTTAGGTGTTTAATGATGATCAGTAGATCATCTAGTGTTTGACCAATTTAGGGCAATTCAAATCCCAAATAATTGATGATGAGGAAATAATTCATATATGCTAAAATGAATTGGGTGAAGAGGATTTCATCCAATTGAAGGAAAATAATATCCCATTGGGGATGTTTTCCTTATAAATATCCATTGATATAGATACTCAAGCGTAGTAATAAAATAAGCTTAAGGTTAATGAGTTTGAGTTTAATTCTTAGAATTTGGGTGATGAAAGAAACTTACAACTTGTCAATATTGGTTTAGGTTTCATTACAAACAAGAGATAAAGGGTCAAGGGCCTAATAATTAGATATATATATGTGATTGCATGGACATATGATTATTTGAGGATTTTTAATCTTAGGGCCATTACCCATATAATTCCACTCAAGCAAAACCACAAGCCATTCAGGTAGAGATAGAGACTGGTTAATCCTATCTTAAAACCTTTGTTCTAGAAATAGGTAGAGAAGATACTAAATGCCAGGATAGTTTTTCCTATTAGGAATTCAACATTGGTGGCTAATCTAGTTCCATCTAAAAAAATTGATAAAATCAGACTATGTGTCAATTTTAGGAATCTTAACAAGGATTTTGAGAAAGATAACTATCTCGTACGCTCATTAGGTGAGGTGATCCAAACTATGAGTGGTTATGGGATAATGTATTTCCTAGATGTATTTTCAAGATATAATCGAGTGGTTGTTGAATCAAAGGATAGAATGAATACATTTACCATAAAGTGGAGAACTTGTGTATATAAATAGATGCCCTTTAGCCTAATAAATAATACTTCTCAAAGATACATGGATCATGAATTTCAAGGGATAATAGGCTAATTCATCATCATATACAAGTATTATCTCACCATTTTATTAAAAAATAGGGCTAGTAGAGAAACTAATAAATTCTAGGATAGTTTTTCCTATCATGCATTCAACTTGGGTGGTTAATCTAGTTCCATCCAAAAAAATAATGATGAAATCATAATATGTGTAAATTTTAAGAATCTTAGAAATATTTTGAGAAATATAACTATCCCCTACTCTCATTAGGTGAGGTTATCCAAACTATGAGTGGTTCTAGGATAATGTATTTCCTAGATGGATTTTCAAGATATAATCAAGTGCTTCTTGAATCAGAGGATAGAATGACTACCTTTACCATAAAGTGGAGAAATTGTGCATATAAACAAATGTCATTTATCCTGATCAATTCAAGGGATAATTTTCAAAGAGACATGGATCATGCATTTCAAGGGCTAATAGGCAAATGTATAATTGTATAGATTGATGATCTCACCATTTTCTTAAAAAATAGGGATAATCACATATATCATCTTTGAAAGATGTAGGAAGTTTGGTATCTCCCTAAACCCCAAAAATAGCATATTCAACATTATTGAAGGCAAGTTATTGGGCCACATTATCACCAAATATGGGATTACCATTAACCTTGATAGAATTTAGGGAATTTCCAAAATAAGATTCCCAAACATCAAAAAGGTGCTTAAGTACTTCTTTAGGAAGACTATTTTTTCAAAAATATTTATATCAAGATTTATAGAAATCATCAGACCTTTAAATGTAATACTTAAACAAGATTCCAATGTTGAATAGACACTTGAATCCAAGAAATCTTTCTAAGACATAAAAAAGGCTATATCACAAGCCTTAGTACTGGTAAGTCCATATTTCACTACAGACTTCTTCCTATACTCATTAACTTTATAACAAACAATCATTATTATGCTCATGTAAAAGAAGTAAATCAAACATCCTATTTCTTTCATGAAAATGAACCTAAAATATGTTGAGCTTAAATTTCCCTGATTGAAAAATAGATCACACTAAATTATCAATAACAATACCATTACTATTATATTAGATAGTAATTTCAAGATTACGTTAGGATATCATGAGTTGGGAGATCATAGGGGTAAATGGATGCTAAAATTACAAGATTTTGACATTGATATTAAACCTAATAATATCATCAAAGGATAAGGTATTATTTATTTGATGATTGAATTTCACCCACATATTACAATCGAAGAAGTTTTCCAAACATATGTTTCCCCAGAAGAATGGTATTCAGACATCATTCAATTACTACTCACTGGAACATGTCCCCAAAAACTCAAAATAAATTAAAAGAGAGCCTTTAGGCTCAAAGATACTCATTATATTATCAATAAGGGAATTATATATAGGAATAACTATGAATGCATCTATTTGAGATGAGTATCATGAGATAAATCCCATGAGATTTTTGAGAACCTAAATCAAAATATTAGCAATGGCCATCCATCTGGCAGTACTACAAGCTGTAGAATCCTTAGAATGGGTTATTATTGGTTAAAACCCTTCAAGAATGCTCACTCCCACCAAATGGCATGCCATGAATGATAGTTTATGGTAAAGAGATAATTGCCCAAAATAATGCCACTAAATCCCATGATCAAGGGTTAGTCATTTTCACAATGGGGCTTATATTTCATTGGTGTTATCAACCCAAAATATTTAGTTGGGCATAAATTTTTGCTCATCGCTATAGAATATTTCACCAGATGGACTGAAGAAATAGCCACAAAGAATTTGAGAGCACAGGAAGTGATCAATTTCCTTGAGTATCATATCATGACTAGGTTTGACACTCCTATTTCATTGGTTTATGATAATGGGCCAATAATTCAATTCGATAAATTTACAGAATGGGCCCATGATAATCATATGACCATTATATCATCCTTAAATCACTACTTAAAAGGGAATGTATTGGTTGAATCAACCAAAAAGAACCTAATTGATGCTATCAAATTTTTTTTCGTGGATAAACCCAAAGACTAACATATCTTACTAAAGTATACACTCTTGGCAGATCAAACTCGATCCAAGCAGGTCCTTAAAGCCTCACCATATTTATTAGTGAATGGGAGAAAACTAGTATTCCCAATCATTCTTAAGTTTCCAACATATTAATTTATGTAGGAATACATGGAACCCAATGAGAAGATATAGCCCATATTTCTATACATCATAAAAATGTAGGTTTTTAGCATTGAATCCCTATATAACTTTAGCAAGCATCAAGATATCATAAAAATATGGTTTGATAAAAGAGTAAAATCTAAAACATTCAAGATATATGACTTAGTTATTCTATGAAACAAGGTCTATTAAAATAAATGACAACATGAAAATCTTACCCCGCTATGGGTAGGACCTTATTAGATCTCCAAGATCTTGGGTAACAATGATTTTGGTTTGAAGGACCTCCAAGTTAATGAATTGTCATATATGATAAATAGATTGTTTTTGAAGCATTACTTCATGGATGTTTCATATGGATATGTCTCTAATTAAAAATAGATGTCCTAATAGACTTAGGATTAGTTTATATTTGATTTATTAGTTATTTTCCTATTTTTAATGATTTATTTTTATTAGAATAGTTTGCACTTTCTAGGCTAGTCATTCTTACTTTTTACATTTTGCTTTGCTTAGCTTAGTTTCTTATTTTTTAATGTATTTTTTAATTTGGTTTCAAGGAAATTTAATAAATCATTCCTATTATAATCAAAATAAAACCTATTTTAGTGGTGTCCTAAATTTGTGTTTT
This sequence comes from Torreya grandis, assembly GCA_037957365.1. NCBI lineage: Eukaryota > Viridiplantae > Streptophyta > Pinopsida > Cupressales > Taxaceae > Torreya > Torreya grandis. The sequence goes on along the minus strand of JARHVA010005684.1, from coordinate 493,298 downwards.
GAATTCAACTTGAATAAGTGGGCATTACACATTGAGCATCAAAATTATTAGTCCAGGTAAACAATGAGAGATTTAACTATGATAATGTTATGAAGTGAATGATTCTACCAGGTATATAAAAGTTTCTCCCATAGTTCCATGAAAATTTAGAAAGCTTTTTTTATTTCCTTGGATCAAATAAACATTAAATGCTAATACTTATTTGAGGTAATAAACATTGATATGAATAAAGTTGACAAGGACATTATGATGAAACCAATCTCAACAAAAATAGCTCATGGTGGTAGCCTTATTATTTCTTCCATTTGAAACCAAAAATAAATAAAAGATAAAGGATAATTTAGAAGTCCAAAATAAACTCAAAAGGGATTAAAAGCCTACATGATGAAATAAGATCAATGTATCATGCATCATAAAAAATTGTATGATGAAAGGGAGGAAGGTTGACCAAATATATCTCTTTTAGGGATATAGATGCCTGTATGGTAGCATAACAATACCTGAGCTACAATAATTTATGATGCCTTAATGCCTAATCAAAATTAAACTTACATTTCATCCTATGTTTTTGTTAAAATCCTTTGATAAGGAATAAAGGATATCAATTTCATACACATTAGTCCAAGGTATGGGTAAAGTAAGTATGTTTTATGAAGTTACCAAGAGTCTTTTTCATATTTCTGATCTAATCATTTATTTTATAGCATGGTTCATGGTTGATATTTGGATTGCAAAACCATGTATTATAGGTTCTTCAAAACTCAAGAGTATTCACCCTTTTCAGTCACCATTTATTATATACAGCACACCCCACCTTGGATTTTTGATGGACAAGTTGGGATTCCTTTATTTTTTGAAGTCTTTTTCATTGTAAGGTTGTACATGTATGTTTAGCCTACCTTATTATCTATGGAAATTTGTAGTTTTTTGCCTTAAATTTCCTTTATTACATCTCTTTTTCCACTTCCAACCTATTTTCATTCAAATGAATTATTGGAACTAATCTATTAATGGAAGTTTTAGTAGCCTAATATATATTATAGGTCTTCATAATTATTATTATTTTGGTTCCATTTGTTAGATATTTTTTCTCTATGGTAATTTAGTTTTTAGTAGTTCATCTTCAGCATTTTGGTCTTTGGGAACTTTTTGGATGGCAACTTTAAAGATTTTCCATTCAAGAAATTTTGTGTTAGTAAAATAATTTTTAAATAGTTTTGTTTGACACCTCTTATTTAGAATATTTCTTTCAGAATATTTTGGTCTTCAAGATCTTTTTATTTGACAAATTTCATTTGTCAACTTTTGGTTAGAACTTTCAATCTTTGGTAACTTCCTCTAACAAATCTTCTTAAACAACAATTTAATCTTTGGGAAAAGTGTTCAACATTTTATCTTTTGGGAAAAGCTAAATAAATCTCCTCAAAGAACATTTTGGTCTTTGGAGTCTTTATTTTAGAACTCTTAGCTCAAAAATTAGATGATTCAACCCAAACACAAGTAATGATGCTCGACTAAACCACACATTATTAAGTGTTAAAAGGAGAAGCATTGTGGCACCCCTCAAATGATTAAGCATCCTATATGGAGCATCCATTAGGCCAAGGTGGTCATGTTTGAATTAAATGAAGATGGAAATCTTGGATACATTGGTGATTAATGGTACATGAAATAAACTTGATTGATAAAGTGCTATAACCTTGATCTAGTAAACAAATTTACATCCATTTATTATTAATGAGATCAAGTGTATATTTCCATCTAAAAATGCAATCCCTAGTTGCATTAAAAAAACCTATAACTTTATGGAATAAATTACTAACCCACCATTACTAAGATCTCTAATTATACCATCACTAATAACTAATTGTGGCATCTTCATTTATAAAAAAAAGGGAAGGCCAAGCACCATCCAAATTATCTATTAAGGACTCAATGGAATACATAGATATAATTTATTATGCATTAGTATTAAATGATACCTACGTAAACTACTTGGCTCTATGGTAGGATATAAAAAGAATAAAACAATTTTATTATGATGAATACATTTATTCAAATGAATAACAGGTCAGATCTGACCTACTTCCTCTCAAATGCGAAACACTCCCCTATGGTGCTGCCAAGCATAAGGTTATGCCATTTATTGACCTTATACGATATTTGTTATTCAAATGGAGGATTGCAGATGATAGTTTCCTTTACTATGAAAAAACAACACCATCATCACTTACATATCATGGGAGCATTCCAAAGGAACTTAAACTTACCAATATTAGATTCCAACTTTGATTTAAAAAGCATAGCCCTTTGGAAAAAGATAAATAATGTAAAACAAATAGTGAGCAAATGGCTTCTTCCTAAAAAAACCTTTTCACTCATAGACAAGAATAATATGCTCATTACCAAATTTTGAATAGGAATACACGTTAGTATATAAATATTGAACTATCTATATGGTCACCTGAGTATCCACTTCCTTCACTTATAATGGTTATTATTTCTTAACCTGTTGATAACTTCTGAGTGCACATTTGCATTAGGGGATATTATCAGCTCTCGATTACATGAAATAATACTATATAAGTATAGGAAGCCTCGAGGTGACATTTTTTACATGATGTCCTACCTTCTTGATGTAGTCATAAGAACCATCTATAAACATAATAGGTCTCTTAGGGATCCAAATCTTGAACACATCAAAAACATGATCTGTAATTTCTATTCATTTGTTCATATTTATGCATACACTAAGAACATATTGAGAATTGTAGAATATTTGTATCCCCAAGTTTGGAGAGTAGTTCATGAGGAACCTCTACCCAAAATATTTAATAATATTGCCAACACACTCATGTCTTTGGGAGACTACTAGATAAATATGGATTATACCATGATAATTGTCATCGGGCATAGGGTTGATCCTTTATGCCTCCAAAAATATGTCTTAGAAAAAGTGGTTGAACAAGAAATTACCTATAATTTTTGGAAACTGATTGATGAATACTTAACCAAAATCAAGAAGAGTACCTTTCATGGCTCCCATCTAAAAATTTAGAGGATGTGTTACACCTTCCATAAACACATGACCAAAACTTCTTATTTCTCATTGCAAAAGGTGACACTAAGGTCAAGGAAAGGGTTAGGAATATTGTAATAAGTGAGGACTTACTCAAGGTAATTCAAATCAATCCTTTACTTGCACTTGAGCAAGAAAAATTTATAATCCCACCATGAGGAGTATGGATATCTTCATATTTTTATAACAACATACATTTCTAACAACCATAGGATTAGATTCAAGACCCCCAAAATCCACCCACTATTATGATGGCTATAGAGTAAGAGTAAGGTAAAGGGAAAACATTAGTTTTTGGAACATAATTATAAGAGGAAACTCTTAAAATTCAAGTATCCATAGTTAAATTGAGGAAAATAAAACAAGAACAAGTAGAAAAACTATTGATGCCAAGGATAGCTCTATTAGGAAAGACGAGTAGATTATTTTTTTATAATACTCTAATGAAAAATACCTCACACCCACTATGGTAACTCCAAAAACCATAAAATATAGTGTGATAGTCTATCTTCATACCCAACCAGTGGTTACACCTTTGACTAAGAAAAAAATCATATCTATAAGAGAAAATCCAAGGTGAAGAGGCCTCAAGTGCAATCCACATAAGGAGCATGTGAGTAGGCACAAACTTAAATTGAAGTTGAGCCAAGGGACAAGGTAGATGAATAATAACTACAACAAGATAAGGTTTTGAGCTTGCAAGGATTGAAAGTAAAGGTACCCCTTTTGGGTGACTGATCAAATAAGGGTTTTCTACCTACTTCTCTATTGGTCCAGTCTCATGATATTGCATTACCATTTATCACTTTGATTCCTATTGTGTCCTTATCTCCTTTTAAACCTATTTCCACATATATCATTACCACTTTGGTATCCACCTCTATTTCTACTACTATTAGCAAACCCAACATCCAATTGTTAACATCTTGTACTTAGTTGAGATCACCTATGTCTTCCTTAGAGTAATATAGACCATGACAATGGTGGATATTAATAAGACTCCAAAGAATAAGTTGTTATATATTTTCAACCTAATGGCACACATAGGAAATATAGACTAGTCAAAAATATTATGTCCTATCATGCTCAAGCCAACTCCTATGATTGAGTTTTCAAAAAACACCTATATAGAAGCACAACAACTAGACCCATTAAATTTGACCCTTCCAAATTGGGCCAAGGAATGAGGAGCATTAGATTTTAAGAGACTAGGCCTAAAGATAACTAAGCTTCTCACTATGAACTCCTTGTTTGATATGTCTACTGAATCTTTGCAAAGGGTGAGGAAAAAAATGGAACACAACATTGGGTAGAGCTTCATTTTAGAAGAAAAAGAATAAGCCTATTCTATTTCAAAGAAATAAGATATAAAACTGGGTCAGTCCCTTTTCGTTGAGTAAATTAAGTCCTTTATCAATACCCATACTAGAACATTAATATCAATTCATGGGGGCATTGAGTAGGCAAGGAAAGGGTTGGAAAAAGAACTGGAGAACCTTAGAGAACAATATGTAAAACATGTACCCTCTAAAAATTAGGCAAGATGCTCAGAATGTAATATTATGACTATATGATTTATTAGACACTTTGATTCTTTAAGGGTAAATTTATCCCTTCAATCTACTTTGATAACCAAATTATTTAAGGCTCTAAAGGAATATGAGATGAAACTAATATTTTTGGTTTTGTATAACCCTAATAAGGATTTCAACCATCTAAACCTTATGTCACCCCTAGATATAGTAGAAGCATTAAATGTAGTGGTCATTAGGACCCAAGAAGCAAGGGAATGGATAATATATATTGATGCTTTAGTTTTAAAGATAACTAAATAGGATAAGAAGGTAGTAAATTTTTTGAATGAACTAGAGTTAACATATGTATGGGATAATGCATGGAAGTTGGTAGTGAGATCTATTTTTTATCAAAGTTTACAACAAGCCTTAGCTAAATTCAAAAATATTCTGATAGGATTAAATTTAGAAGATATTGAAGATAAGTTATGTGAGAAATAAGTCCACCAAAGTAGACATATTTTTGGTAAGATTCAAAGTAGTAAAAGATGAACATGCAAGGTTGATAGCATAAGTTAACTGGATGAATAGGCTATCTATTCTTGATATGACCATAATAAGGGCATAACATGTTGTTGGATATAAACACTACCAAGAGATGGAAGCCAATAATAAGTCTAGTTCTTCTCCATCTACTATTTCAACAAGTGTATTGACTACAACTTCTAGTTTAGCTTAAGCTACCACTTTAGTGCCTCCCATGACAACAAGTAGTGGCATATAGTTGCTGAACAAACCTTAATTAAAGGTTAATTTTGTATAAAAATTTTCATGTATTATTTATTATATATAACCATGGTTAGTTAAGCTTCATTACATTTATGTTATAATTAATTTAAATGTTTTACAGCATGCACACGTTGTATGACTATTATAATCTATGTGTTGTAACATATAGTTTTGTATTAAACTAGAACTTAGTTTCTATTTATTATGATGTAATATAAACCTTTAATATAATTTTAGTATGAGGTGACACCTCTCAAAATTATTTAAATAAATGTAAAACACTCTTTCAAATGTTTGGAGTTTTGATCAATACAGGAAGAAATTGACTCATTGATTGTCATGCAATTGTGTTGGTTTTCTCTTCTTCCTTTTCTATGTTAATATTTTAGCTTCCTTATTTGTGTTAATTATGTAATTTTGAAGTGTTAAAGTGTTATGGATAATCCTATTTTTTTCATTGATATGTGTACTAATTATAGATGTGAAAAATCTATTGAAAATTAGTAGATTTCATTGAATTTAATAAATTAATTTAGACTATGTTGATATTATAACATGTGCATGAATATTTCCTTTTGGTATAGTATTTTAAGTGTGTGTTTTGGATACTCTAAATATCTTTATAGTCTGATCTATAATATATAAACTAGGGGTGTGAAATAGATACTCTAAAGAGATCAAACTTCAACTGAGACCACAAAGCTTCCTATACCTACTTCCCCAGACTACACAATCATGTTTCTTTATGATTATGAAATAACTAAAAAAATGAACTTTAGTTTTAGAGATACTCATCAACCAATGAAATAATGTTGAAATCTACCATTTGAGAACATAGGACCTTATTCTATGCATTACCTTTCCTTCCTATTTGAGTTTTTTTTAGATCTACCAATTATAGAGTAATTATCCACCTAGCCACCTCACTTATTTTTTTATTCTTTAATATTTCACACATCTATACATATACCTAGTTAAACAACACACAAGCTAAACCTATTATTCCATCAATTGGTTATTTTAAAATCATACCTACAACTCATGCTGTGGATTCAAACTTCATTTACATAGAGATCCTTAAATGTTAGAGGCTACCTCCTTTAAGTTTTATGGTGTACATAATACACATAAACAAAAATAAAAAAGATGGAACTAGAAGGAGGGTACACTTGTGTGTTTTATTAATAGTAGAGGTTAGTCACTATATAGAGTTGCACTAGAGACACCTATGAGAGTAACAAGGTTCAAGGCCCAAGCTAGCCTTTTGGTTTCACCTTTATCAAATAATAGGAGGCCTAAACCAATATTGATCATCCTTGAGGTACACCAAGCCAAGACACCTTCCCCAATGAGAAACATCCTACTTATCAACCATTCTATGGCTCAACCTTGGTTAGTCAGATCTACTATTATCATTCTAGGAGATCAACACAATTTATTAAGGAATCTAGAGAAATAATTACCTACATTTTCCACCTCAATTTGGAGAATAACAAAAGATCATATCAAATCTTTCAAGTTAGATCTAAGATTAATGAACATTACAGATGAGGATATTGCATTCAAACGTTTCCCATTCACTCTACAAGATTTTTCTTATGATTGGTATATTAATTTAAAGGAAAATTCCATAAAATCATGGAATGCATGTTAAAATACTTTCCTTGTGAATTTTATCCAAGTTACTAATCTAATTTTTGTATATTATCATTTCACCAACATGAATATGGAGCCCAATGAGTCAATTAGAGCCTTTAATGCAAGAGTTTATAATATGTACACTTGACTAAACACAACATACAAATCATAATCAAATTTAGTACTTGAGATGTATAAGAACACTTTGGATCCCATCACTATAGTATTTTTTATAAGATATACCAGCACCAATACTTTAGCCTTGACATGTGAAGAAGCTATTAACATTAACAAACAAATAAATCCTTAGATGTCAGGGGGCCAAACATTCAATAATCGTTTTCCATCTTTGAATCCAATTTTGCATGCTATTCAGAATGTCTTTACATTCAACAAAAATTAGCTATACACTCTACCTCCCATGAAACAAAAAGTAACTAATCATAATTATGGTTTCTTGAACAATCAAGCATAAAAGATTTGCCATCAGCAAAACCATAAAATTCAACATCTAATTAACTCAAATACAATAGTCACTTAGGGTGCAAACATCAAAAAATATGAATTGGATTTTATATAAAGAAATGTCCAAAATTTGAGTAATAACTTAACATCAATTAGAATTATAACCAAAGTTAAGGATTTTTAATATATAACAAGCCTTTAATAGACCCACCAATAATGTAAAATAATAATAGTCCACTAATCTACCATAAATAAATATCATTGAGAGAACTTTATCTATTTGGTGCAGAGTTCATAACATGTCACAACATGGGAAATTAGACTGTGTGGAGCTATGTGCAACATTTGAAATATTCCAAAGCAAAATGGTCAGATAAGATCAAATGATTAATCCACTAGATCTCCCTCATGAGTCTGGTCCCTCAAGTTTGGCTATTTTCTTTGAAAATTATGACCTTCCTTTCACTAATGAATATGGTAATGTTCTATAGGATAACTCTGATGAAGTGTAAGAATTTCATTAGTTCAATAGGAATAATTATAATTTAAGGAACATATAACCTTTCACTACTACTCCTAATAATACAATTATTCACCTAAATCCTAAAGTTGATAATAATCCTCCTCCCCCAAAAGGGAATGATTAGCCTCAACATAGAGAAGAATAAATTAAGGGAAGATATAATATTATTGAGGATATCAATAAGATCAAGGCTAATATCACTCTAAAAAATTGGCTCAAATCACTAAATAAAAGAAGCTCTAATGGAAGTCTATTATAGAAAAGGACAAAATTGGAAACACAAATGTCATATATAGAAACAATCCTAAGGTTCCACATTTATTTCTAACCATTCAAAAATTTGGAAAAAATATACACAATTGTTTCATGGATTCTATACCTTTTGCTACTGTGATGCCAACCTCCATTTATCAAAAGTTTGGTTTAACTCCATGTCTATCCAAGAGGACTCTTTTATAGATAGATAAAATAGTAGTGTATGTGATAGGAGAATTTAATAATTTCAACATCTAGGTTGCATCATAACCTCATCTTCACATGAATATGCATGTACTGGTAGTAGATATTCCTAAAGGATAGGCTACTATTAAGTAGAGATTGGTCAAAGATGCTCAGTCAATTTCTTTCTATATACTTATCTCATATTTGGTTTTCATGAAGGGGCATTGCCAAATAAATTATAATTGATTAGGAATGAAGGATGAAACACCCTATTATAGTTTACAACACCACTAATGAATAAGTAAGTTACAAATCTCTTATCCTTTGAATATATACATTTACTACAAAAAATGAAGGCTAGGAGGAAGTGCAAGGCCCCTCCCAATTATGGACTCTCTATTTCAATGGGTTAATATCGAAGCAAGGATCAGGTGTTGAAACTGAATTGGTCAATACACTAGGGAAAACATACTTAATATATTATATTCACTAATTCTCATGTACCAATAATAAAGCAATTTATGAAACCCTAATTTTTGGATGGCAGTTTGCCTTCAAGAATGATGTCAAGGAACTATTGGTATACGGATACTTAGAATTGTTGATCAACTAGGTTAGAATTAAGTATTAATGTAAACTATCATATTTAATGAGATTCAAATAGAGATCCTATGATTTAATCAAGTCATTTGAGGCTTTTAATATAGTGGCCCTTCTAAGAGAACAAAACCAAGCTATTGACTCACTCGCCACTTTAGTTGCAAATTTGGCACTTTTACAAGAGTCAAAAGTGTAGAATATCTATATCAAATTAGTACCTTGTCCATAAGTACCTTACAAAATTTAGAATTTTTAGGTGTTCAATGATGATCAACTAATCATCTAGTTTTTTTCCAATTTAGGATAATTCAAGTCCCAAATAGTTGATGATGAGGAAATAAGCCATTTATGCCATGAAGAATTGGATGAAGAAGATGTCATCCAACTAAAGGAAAATTTTACTCCATTGGGGATGGTTTCCTTAGAAAGAGTCTTTGAAATGGATCCTCAAGCACAATACCAAAAGCATCTCAAGGTTAATGAGTCTGAGTTTAGCCCTGAGAATTTGGGTGATGAAATAAAATTACATCTTGTTAATATTGGTTTAAGCTGCACTTTAAAAGAGAGATAGAAGGTCAAAGACCTAATAATTAGATATAAATATGTGATTTCATGGGTGTATGATGATTTGAGGATTTTTAATCCTAGGGTCATCACCCATATAATCAACTCAAGCTAGAACATAAACCATTCAGGCAAAGCTAGAAATTAATTAATCCTATCCTAAAACCTTTGATCTAGAAAGAGGTAGATAAGATAATAAAGGATAGGATATTTTTTCATATCAATAGTTTAACTTGTATGGATAATCTAGTTCTAGTTAGAAAAATAATGCTTAAATTAGACTATGTGTCAATTTTAATAATCTTAACAAAGCTTCTAAGAAAGATAATTATCCTTTTCCCTAATTAGATGAGATGATATAGACTGTGAGTGGTTATGGGATGATGTATTTCCTATATGTATTTTTAGGATATAATCAAGTGTTGGTTAAATCAGAGAATAAAATGAAAACTACATTTACCATAAAGTGGGGAGGTTATACATATAAGTGGATTCCCTTTGGCCTGATCAACATAGGAGATACTTTTTAAAGAGTCATATATCATACATTCCAAGGGATAATAGGTAAATTCATAATCATATACATGGATTGTCTCACCATTTTCTCAAAAGATAGGGTTGATCACATAAACCATCTTTAGTTTATCTTTGAAAGATGTAGGAAGTTTGATATGACACTACACCCCAAAAAGAACATATTAATCATTACTAAAGGCAAGTTGCTAGGCCACATTATCACCAAAGATGGGATCACCTTTGACCTAGATATAATTTAGGGAATTTATAAAATAATGTTCCCAACTAGACAAAAGGAGCTTAAATCCTTCTTTGGGAAGATTAATTGTGTAAGAAAATTTATATTATGATTTGGAGAAATTGTTTGAATTTTGAATGCAATGCTTAAATAAGATGTCAAAGTGGAATGGACATATAAAGATAATAAGTCTTTAAAAGACATAAAAAAGGATATATCATAGGCCCCAATATTGGTAATCCCAAATTTCACTAAGGACTTCCTATACATGTTTACTTCAGAACACAAAATCGTTATTATGCTCATGTAAAAGGAGGAAAGTGAACATCCTATTGCTTTCATGAGCACAAACTTAAAAGATTCTAACATTAAATATTCCATAATTTAAAAACATATATTTTCCCTTGATATATAGGTAAATAATTTTTGACATTACATTCTCAGTAATAATACCATTGCTATTGTACCAAATCTTATTGTCAAGATTATGTTAGGACAACATGAGTTGGGAGAGCATAAGGGAAAATGTATGGATAAATTGTAATATTTGAAAATTGATATTAAACCTAATAATATCATCACAGGATAAGGTATTATGTAGTTAATGATTAAACAAGACCCATGTATTACCATTGAAGAAATATATGAAACATAAGTTTCTCAAGAAGAATGGTATTAAGACATCATTTAATTCCTACTCATTAGAAGATATCCCTAGGAGCTCAAAAGAGATAAAAAGAGAGACTTAATCCTAAAATATGGTAACTATATGATAATCAAGGGAATTATCTATAGGAAGAATTATGAAGGTATCTATTTGAGATATGTATCATGAGATGAAGCCTAAGAGATTATGGAGAACCTACATCAAAATATTGATTGTGGCCATCCATATAGCAATACTATAGCCCATAGAATCCTTAGAATGGGCTATTATTGGGCAATATTATTTAAGGATGCTCATTTCCACATAATTACCTGCCACAAATTTTAGGTTTTGGTAAAAAGAGAAGTGCATACAACAATGCCACTACATCCTGTGATTGAGGGTAAGTCATTTTCTTAATGGGACTTAGATTTCATTGGTGTTATCAACCTAAACTATTTATCTAGGCATGAATTTGTTCTCACCAATATATATTATTTATCAAGATGGATTTTAAAAGTATCCACTAATAATTTGAGAGTATACGATGTGATAAATTTACTTTAGGAGGATATCATGACTAGGTTTGACACTCTTATTTCATTGGTTTGTGATAATGGGATAACATTTTAGTTAGCTAAATTTACGTAATGGGCCCATGATAATCATATCACCATTATACAATCATTTAATCGCTACATATAATGGAATGGATTTATTGAATTAACCAACAAGAACCTAATTGATGCTATCAAGAAATTAGTAATGGATAAACCTAGAGAGTGGAATCTCTTATTGAAATACATACTCTAGGTAGATCAAACTCAGTAAAAGCAGGCCCTTAAAGCCTAACCATATCTACTAGTCTATGGGAGACAATAAGTATTCCCAATCATGCTTAAGGTTCCAACATATTAGTTCATGTAGGAATATATGGAACCTAATGAAAGGATAGATTCTAAATCTATAGACATCATAGAAATGGATAATTCCATGATTGAAGCCTTATAAAACTTCAACAAGCAAAAAGATATTGTGAAAATATGGTTTGATAGAAGAGAAAAATATAAAGCATTGAGGACATCTAACTTAGTGCTCCTATTGGATAACACCCATGAAAATAAAGGATTATAAGATAAGTTTACTTTGATATGGATAGGACCTTATCAAATATTTAAGATTTTAAGTAATAATATTTTTCATTTGAAAGTCCTCTAGGGTAATGAATTGACATATCTGATTAATGGAGAATTTTTGAAGCATTATTTCATGGATTTTCCATTTGGAGATGTCTCTGAGTAACATGTGTCATATTAGAGGTAGGTGTAAGTTAGAATTAATTTGTTAGTTTCCTATTTTTAGTTATTTTTTATTATAATTGCACTTTCTAGATTGGTCATTCTTACTTTTTGAATTTTGATTTACTTAGTTTATATATATATATATATTTTTTAGGTAGTTTTGTCACTTTAACTTACCCCCAATGAGGAGATGGGACATGTTTCTCCTCGTTCAAGTGAGACAATGGAACCACCTCAGGGCTGTGGGTATCCCTATTAGGAGGTGGATTTCTAGATTAGGGGATAGCTCCCTTTGATGCATCATTTAAGCTCATATCCTAATAATTACAACATAGGGGAATGAAAAAGGTTAGAATAAATTAAATTAAACATATTCTACTGGATGTGATACACCAAAATATTTTCTCTACTCACACTCTTGACATGTAAACCCTATATTGACTATGAAAAATCATGATTACCCCTATTTGGTTGGATTTTTGATCTTGATAAATGACTTTTTCAAGTGTTAAAGCTGATATTAAGTCCCTTGATTTCATATCTCACTCTCCCTAAATAACTTAAAACAAAACTCAACTTCCAAACCTGTACCTCATTGTCAACCAAGTCTACCTTGACTATGTTTTTTTACATTATGGCTACCTATAGGTCTATTTTGGTAGGTATAAAGCCTCAAAATGTATGAAATTAATTTTTTTTAATCATTATCACTCCATTTTCATCATTTCATCTTCTTATATGCTTGATTTGAGCTTCAAAACCTCCCTTACCCCTGATTGAGACCAACTTTCAATACCCTTGGCTATAAGTGCATGTTTTTCCTTGGCTATAGGTTTTTAAGCTAGGGTTTTAACCTCACAAGTGCATAAAAATATTTAGTTTACTCCCTAACATCTTCTAACATCATTTCACCCACTTGTATGCTTCAATTGGTCACAAAAATCACTTTATTCTTAACTGAGACTAAACCCCTGGTTATAGGTGTATATTCACAAGCATGTAGGTTGCTTCATAAGTATCTAGCCCTAAAAAAAAGGTATACACATTTTAATTTGTACTCTTGTCATAAAATTATCCCTAATTCACCATATACATTCTTCACACTTATCATAAAGGATATTTTTCACCTTAAATATGACAAACCCTCCATTGTCCTTGGATGTACGTGCTCATTTCTAGGCCTGTTGGTTGCTTTGGATCACTTGGATCATGTTTCACCTTGTCTAAGGATTTTTGAGCTTGTATATAATTTTTAGAATTCATATTAGGAACTCCTCACTTATTAGGAAACTTTCAGGACCACCTCCTTATTCCATTCATCAAACATTGCTTCCAATGCATGCTTTACCCTGTGTATAGATAGGGGATAGGCTCAAAAGGTCTTTTAGTGCAACATAACTTTTTTTTCACGATATAAGTGCTTGAATTTTATTTTTCAGGTCTTTTTAAAAGTTCCTTCTTGAAAGGATAGGTCTAGGACTTTCCAAATTCATTTTAGGGCAAGTACTCGTTAACAATCTTGTAGATATCATTATTAACTTTTAGTGATTTCTTGGCAACTTGGAAGAGCTCAAAATACACCTTTAACTTAATATTCAGCTCTCAAATTTGGAATAGTTTTACTAGGTGGATAGGTATTCAAGGATAAAACAAGAAAATGGGTGAAGTCATCCTTTATATTGTCAAATATTAATACATAAAAACATCAGTACCTCTATTTTCTACATTTGGGGACTAAGAGCCCAAAAATGGAAATGACTTCTTCTTGGAGTTAAAATTGATTGCATTAACACTTTTGTACTCATGACATGGAAAAAATGACTCTTGGGGAATTTTACAACTCAAATTTGATCCCAACATGTTCTCCAAACTTTCTCACATCCATACAACCTCTATGAAACAAGCACAACTTGATTGAAAGTGATAAGGCAATAGACAAGTTAAAGATGGGAAATTTGGCTTTGTAAAGGTGCTAGTTAGACTTATTATAAAATTAAAACATGAAATATATATTCATAAATGAAACTAGAGGACATTATCATCACCATGAATCTACCTAGATGTTTGAAAAACTTAGGACCTACACTCAACTTTGCAAACTACATGAAAATAGTACCCTTTGAAAACTCCTTAAAAGATAATAAATAATGAAGTGTTAGATATTTAAAACATAATGAAGAGGTGCTTATTATAGTATAAAAACACCTCATCAAGATCACTTAGCTCCAAGTATCTCTGAAAACTAGAAATATATGCATGATTCTACCCCTCTTGGATGTAATTCTATAACAAGCTACCTGGATTGTTAATGATAGTTCATAAATGAGGAGGCACAAAATTTAAAATTATTATTATGGATGTGAATTATAATTAAGTTAATATCCACCCCAAATATAATTTCCTCCAATTCAAACTGTATGATGCATAGTGAGTACATAACGTTGACCTTTCTTTGCATGCTAAGAGAAAAAGGGAGAAAAATGAGTTTTGCATTCAATTTTTTGTGAAAAAATGAAAAAAAAAATATGGATATTACTTTTGGGGAGGTTAATACTCACACCACCATGTTTTCCAAGTGGCACACTTCCCAAAGTAGTCGAACAAATGTCCATTTCTCTCTCTTTGGCCAAAAAAACTACCTTTTGTCTAGAAAACCTATAATTTATTAAGCTATGTCAGATTATTAAAAATATTGAGGACACATGGGACCTAACATAGTATTTTTTAGCTTTCAAAAATCCCAATAAACTTGTATAAAGCATTAAATACACCATTTAGTCCATTGAAATGACCCCAAATGACATGATAGGCTAATGAAATGAGTGACTAAGGTTAATATAAAACTGAGAGGCATGAAGTGACCTATAAAAAACCTTAATAAAATATATTATACCCCCTCATATGCCTAAAAATGATGTTTTTAACTAGGGGTTCCCTATTTTGACCCAAAAGTCAAAATTGGTCAATAAGTAGTTTTTCACTTTCAAGAATAAATTTTCCTTTTGGTTTCAAGGTATTCTGACTAATTGTTCCTATTATAACCAGTTAAAAATGTATTTGAGTGGTGTCCTAAATATTTTTATTAAATTTAACTTTAATAAGTGGGCATTACACCTTGAGCATCCAAATTCTTAGTCTAGGTAAGAAATATGATAATTAACCATGATAATATTATGAACTGAATGATTCCACCAAGTATATAGAAGTTTCTCCCACAAATACATGAAACTTTAGAAATATTTTCTTATCTCCTTGGATCAAATTCACATTAAATTCTAATACTTTTTTAAGGTAATAACCATTGATATGAGTAAAGTTGACAGGGATATTATAATGAACCCAATATTACCAACACCATCTCATGGTGGTCACCTTCTTATTTATTCCATTTTAAAACAAAAAAAATTAAATATAAAGGATAATCTAAAATTATAAAATAAAATTAGAAGGGATTAAAATCCTACATGATAAAATAAGATCAATGTATCACGCATAATCAAAAAAGTATGATGGAAGGGAGGAAGGGTGATAAAATTTATCTTTGTTGAGGCTATGGATGCCTAGCTAGTAGTAGAGAAAATCCTAAGCTCCCTAAATTTATTCTAAATTAATTCCAAATCAAAATGAAACCTATAGATCATCCCATATCTTTTCTAAAATCCTTTAAGGAGTAAAATATATCATATTGACACACACTAGTCAATATATGGGTAAAATAAGTATGTTGTATCAAGTTAGCAATTGTCTCTTTCATATTTTTGATCTAATAATTTATTTTATAGAATGTTTCATAGTTGATATTGGGATTTTGAAACCATGGATTATGGATTCTTGAAAACTCAAGAGTATTCACCCCTGTGAGTTGCCATTTATTGTATTCAACACACCCCACCTTGGATTTTTGATGGAATAGTGGGGACCCTTTTATTTTTATAAGGCTTGTTGATTATAATGATATACATTCATGTTTATCCTATTTTATTATCTATGTAAATTTATAGGTTTTTGTCATTAAATTTCCTTAGTTAATTCTATTTTCCTCTTGCAACCCATTTTTTATTGGAATGACTTATTGGAAATAGTAAATTTATGGAATTTTTGGAAGCTTACTATGTATAGCATGTATTTAGAATTATTATTATTTGGGTTCCTTTTGTTCAACATTTTTTTTATTTGTGGTATTTTGGTTTTCATTAGTTCATCTTCAGCATTTTGGTCTTTGGCATTTTTGTCTTCAGGAACTTTTCGATCAGCAATTTTTGATTAAGAGATTTTCTTTGGGGTTTTCTATTTATGAAATTTTGTATTCGTAAAATATTCTTCAAATATTTTTTATTGACACCTATTATTTTACGTATTTCTCTCAAGAACTTCTGGTATTTTGGAACATTATCTTCAGTTTCTTTTATTTGGAAAATTTTGGTCAGAACCTTCACCTTTGGTAACTTCCTCTAAAAAATCTTCCTAAATGAAAATTTAGTCTTTGGGAGAGGTGTTCAAAATTTTGGCTTTCGATAAGTGTTTAAAGAATCTCCTTGAATAAAATTTTGGACTTCAAAGTTTTTCATTTTGAAATATTGAGAAAAAAAATTAAATGATTTGGCCCAAACACAAGTGCCAATTCCTAACTAAACCACACATTGTAAGTGTAAAAAGGAGAAACACTTTAGCTCCTTGAATGATTAATAATCCTATGTGGCATGTACACTAGACCAAGGTAGTCAAGTTTGAATTAAATGAAGATGACAAGCATAAATATGTTGGTGATTAATGGTACATGAACTAAATTTAAATGCTAAAAGTCTATAACCTAAAGTTGGTAACTAACTTTACATCCATTAATTATAAATGAGATCAAGCATATATTTCCATCTATGAATTCAAGCCCTATCTACATTCAAATAATCTTTAATTTGCATAATAGAGTGTCAAGACACCATTACTAGGAGATTGAATTCTACCAACACTAACAACTATGATGAAATATTCATCTAGGTCATATAGGGGAAACCAAGAACCATACAAATTCTATATCAAGGAAAGAATGGAGTACATGGATATGAATTTCTATGCATCAGTATTCAATGGTACCTTTTCCAACTACTTAGCTCTATGGGAGGATATAAAAAGCATCAAACCATTTTCTTATGAGGAAGGCATCTATATAGAATAAGAATAAGTCACATCTGACCTACTTATTTTTAAATTCCAAACACTCCACTATGTTGCTTCCAACTCTAATTTCATGTCATGTATTGACCTGCTATAAGATTTATTCTTCTAAGGGAGGATTATAGATGATAGTTTCCTTCGCTACATCAACAACAACACCATTGTCACTTACATATCAAGGGAAGCATTCCAAAGGTATTTACACTTACCAATCCTAGATGTTGTGAACAAGGAATACATAGAGGGGAGGTTAGTCCTATATTAGTCAAATAAAATAGATCAAATTATCACACTAAAATCCTAACACCTCTAGCTTAGACACTAGAGAGAGCATAGGTAACAAACATAGAAATGAAAACATAGCTAAAACATAAAATAATACACTCTTTTACCTTCCTTGGAGTTCTAAATGGATTTTCTAAGTGGCTTACTCAGCTTGTG
Organism: Torreya grandis; assembly: GCA_037957365.1. Classification (NCBI taxonomy): domain Eukaryota; kingdom Viridiplantae; phylum Streptophyta; class Pinopsida; order Cupressales; family Taxaceae; genus Torreya; species Torreya grandis. The sequence continues at coordinate 475,371 of JARHVA010005684.1, read as the reverse complement.
AATCAATAAATCTTCATAAATGGAGCTTTTTTAGATTCATCTTTCCTTGGCACCTTGGTTTGGTTACTTGGCTTAAGAATTTGGCATGGTAACACTTTTTGCAAGACTTGTGTTTCTCAAAATTAACATTATAAATTTTTTGAGGACATTTAGGCATAATAAATTTACACCAAGAGATCTTGTTGAATATATTTGTTTCTAATAAAATTACACCAAAATAACTTAGAAATGAATAAGTATGGCCTTGTATTTATATCCTCAAGAATTAACTCTCACCGAAGGTGAGTTAAGGTTGAGTTTAAACATGGAATGGGTTCAAAATAACCCTAGGTGAGTTGACACTAAATCTAATTGAGTTAAAATTTATCATGTAATTATCATTTTCAATTACTAGGCATGGCTCTCAAATTGGATATTTTTTGATGTTTTGGAAAACATTGACAACTCATAAAGGCAATTATGAAAAGGCTTGATATTTTGATTTTTGGAATTTTCATTTTTAAATATTCATTAATTGAAAATGGATTATTAAACTAAGAATTTAATATTGTTTAATTATTTAATTTGATTTGATTATCATTTCTATTCTTTTAAGATTTGATCAAGTACCCCACTTAATGGGTCCATAGGACAAACTAACATTTGTTATGTTGTAAGGTGACTAAGGATGAATCTATGAGAGGTTACTATTTCATATAGATAATTATCCCAAATAGGGATGCCTAAAAATTATTCTAATCTTTGATAAATGATGCACAACCAAAATTGGGATGTTTAGTGATTTATAGGCTTAATTTTCAATGGTTGATAGGAATCAATTTGGAGTTTGTTCAAAATCCAATTATGTCTAAAATTAGATGTATATAATTTTCCCATGTTTGTGAAGGTATTATAATATATATGCATAACAATGTCTTCTCAAATAATAAAAATGTTATGTATGCTTAATGCCCCAAATGGTGATGAATAAGCCCTAGATGCCCCATCAAAGGAGCGATTGATAAAGAAGGTTAGTGATCAATCCCTCAAAAGAAGGAAACTGATGAAAACAAAAGGTAAATGTGGGTGGAAAAGAATTATTTTCCCATATGTGGTTATAATTAGTGGCATAGTGAGCTACTCCAATTAGGTAGATAAAAAGTATGATTTACCCAAAGGCAGTTATAATCATTAGCATAGCATGATAAAAAGATAATGATTTAAACAAATGTATTTATAATCATTAGCCAAAGGATAAGGGTAACAATGGAATGATTTGAACAAATATTTTTATAATGATTAAAAGGAATATATTAATATGCCCATAGGTGGTTATAATCATTATCATTATGAAAACTTGCCAAATTTGGGAAGATAATGACAATGATTTTCCCAAAGGTAGTTAGAATTGTTAACATCCAAATAGATCAAAACACAATGACTTTCCTAGAGGATTTTATAATCACTGGCACATCATTTTTGATCGAAACACAATGATTTTTCCAAAGATAGTTAGAATCATTAATACTGCAAGTGGGATAATATAGAAAATAGAAAATGGGGATTATGAATTGAATCCATACTCATGGATTAAGAGTAAGATAGTATAGAGGATAAATATGAATTTTGGAAATATTCTAGTATGGAGATACACATCCTAACTAGAAAGGATTAAAATACATTCATGATTTATTTACTCTATATATGGGAAATGATCTGGGTAGATCAAGAATTTTTTAGGTAACCAAGGAAAAGTGTCATGTCCTCATTGATTGCAAGATTTCTCAAGATGATTTTTATTGTAACACATGATTATAGGAAAAATGATAACTTAAATATAATATGCATAAGGACAAACACACAATCTAATAAATGATTGAAAATAATGCACCAATGATAAAAACCATCATGATAATGTTAACATATGAATATGGATGGAATTAAGTATAATGCACAAGGAATCACCCTATAAATGTATGTATACTAATTCAAGGCAAAATAATGAAAGAAAAAAAATAAGTAGAAAAACTAACAAATAGGAAGACAAAACACCAATAAACAAAAATCACAACAAAATATCAAGAAATAGAAAGGTAACAAAACAAAGAGAACAAAATCAAATAAACACAAACAAGGGTTAATCACAATGTTAGCATAAATAGATAATAAACAAGACAACCAAAATTTCCCCTAGGTTTTAGGAGATAATGAAACAAAAAAAATGGGGGGAATAGAAGAAAAGGAAGAGATAGATGAGTTGAGTCTCAAAGCACTAAGCAAGTGGATACTACCTACATAGTTTAATGGATGCAAGGTCCAACATAAACTTTAGGCCAAATGTAGTTCTCTCAAGAGATGGGATAGAATAAAAATTATGATTGATAAAATATGGTTGTGTTATAGAGTAAATAAGGGGAATAGACTCACAAAATGGAAAGAGTGTGTAAATTAATGCTCATGAAATGGAAATAGAATAAAAGTGAAGGCTAGTAAATATGGGGAAATTGTTTGACAAGTGGTTTATTATGAAATAGCTAGGGGTCCTGAGTCCTTAAGGTAAATACGTGGTTGGTTTGGTGATGTTTAGGATTTTTTGGGTATTTTACATATGTTTTTGGAATTTTATATGCATGTCAACTTGATTATGAATTACAAGACAATAAATGGTCCAACTTGTAAAATGGAAAGAACATTAAAACTAAAATTGCTTGTAAAATAGTGAGAGTGTGGCAAAGGGTGACTAATCTAACCTTAATGTGAATTGAGCACTACCTACATATTTCCATTAGGACCTCAAGTAATTATAGTTCTACTGCATAGTGGAGGAATCTAACTAGTTAGCAGCAAGTTCTCAAATTAGGCTAATGACATAGTATGGTAAGGTGTGAATTTAAGGCATGATAAAGGTTTTCTTAATTTGCTCATATTTAGTTATAATTAGTAAATAATGACATAGCTTAATGATATTAATTTTTCCCAAAAGTGTTTATAATTAATATAGTGGAGTGAAACATTTATTTGCCCAAAGGTGGTTATAATCAGGAATACTCAGAATGAAATGAAACAAGAAATGAAGGATATAATTACCAAACCACTATCATACTGGTTAAAAATATGGTGTCTATCTAGAATACTAAATCAACTACTAAAACATGATAAAAATCTTCTAGCTAAAGGTTCTTGAAGAACTAATGAAATAGAACCAAGGTTAAAAGGGTTGGGTTCGGGAGGGTAAAAAGACTCTAGTTAATTGGGAAGGTATGGTGGAAAAATATAGGATATAATACAAATAATAATACTAATATATTATAGTATAATGGAAATTTCCCTCATAGACAATACTTCATGTCTCTCAAGTGAAGTAACACTTGAGGTATATAATGTTCACCGACTCATTAAGTTCATCCTCATCTAGTTTAGTGAACTTGAATTCTCTAGATCCATAATTTGAAATAATGATATATAGGACTATCTAATTAATTTTAAACTTACCTTCCTTTTTCTTATCAGTCTTGGTGTTCTTTTGGTTTTCTTTGAGCACAAGATCACCAAGATAAAACTCTTTGTTTTGACCTACCATTTATAATGACCATAGAGTCTATTTTGGTATGCTTGAAGGCTATTGATAGTGGCTATAATAATTTCATCAAGTAAATCTAGATCTTATAGGTGAGCTACTTAGTAATATTCATCATCCAGGATTTCTATCAACAAGATACATAGAGAAGGTAACTTGACCTTAATGGTAATAATGACTTTAGTGCTATAAAATGAGTAATATGAAGTGGATTTAGTTAGAGTATGGTAATTAGTGAGATATTCATAGATGGAAAAAATACTTAAAGGTGCCAATCATGCCCAACATCATTGAAAATATTTTTAAGGATGTTGACAATGGTTTTATTGGATGCTTATGCTTGGCCATTACCTAATTGGTAATATGCGGTATAAAAATGTTGGGTGATATTATACTCAAAACAAAGCTTTTTGACATCCTTGTTTTTAAATGATCTACCATTATAATATATACTATTAGATGGGATACCATAGTGACAAATGAGATGGGTGAAGATGAATATGGAAATATATTTTATAGTCACACAAGTGAGGGGTATAACTTCAACCCACTTAGTGAAATCCTTAGTAGTGGTAAGGATATGTTTATGGCCATTAGATGAGGTAGGGTTAATCTTCTTGATGATATTTAGGCCAAATGTGGAAAATGGCCATGGTGTAAGCATTGGTTTTAGTGTTTTGGCTAGGACATGAATTAGATTAGCATGTCGTTGACATTTTTTACACTATTTGACATAGTTAGTTACATTTGCATCCTTCATTGGCTAATAATATTTGGTACTTAGGATAATTTTAGCTAGGATAACCATGATGGTGTGGGCTCCACATACTCCTTCATGAACTTTTTAGAGTGCTAATGTTTATTCTATCAAATTTAAATAATGAATTAGAGTTCCATCAAAGTTGTAAAGGTAAAAGGTTGGTCCAAGTAAGGTATAAAATGTGGTTTGGTGGGTAAAGGCCTTTATTTATTTATGAGATAGGTTCGGTGGGATGATATTATCATGAAGGTAGGCAAAGAGTTATAAATTATATATAAAATTAAGACCAACAATATCATAAATCATTGTAGTAGATGAAGGTTCATGAGTAGGCATTGAAAGATTTTTTACAAGGAATTGATATTATTTTTCCTTGTCTATATGATGGATCAAAGAGTGAATAGTGGACATAAAATCTATTGTTATGATACTAGATATTAGTATGTGTTCAAACTATATATTAGTGATCTACTATTTGAGAATGTTGATCATCACCTTGTATGGCACCAATTTGTCATCTTTGGTCTAAAATTGGTATGTAACCTATTCAATGATTAATTGAGAATCACCATAAACTATTGATGCTAAATATTCCATTATACTACTTGGCAAAGCCTTACAACAATTTATTCATATTCATACATGTTGTTAGTACAAGGAAAGTTGATATAAAATGATTTACGGATAATATCCTCCCATGGTGTAACAAATAATAGGCTTGTTCCTAATCCATGTGATGTGAATGATCCATCAAAATAAAACATCTAGTGCTTCTTGTTATAATGTTATTTTATGATGGTCATAATGGACTCATCATAGAATTGGAAAGTAAGGGGTTAGGTATCTACAAGGGGAGCTTCAATAAGCTGATTTTTAAGGACTTGTCCCTTTATGGCCTTATAGTTGATGTATTTGATCTCAAACTCACTCATAAGCATGATCCATGTATCCATGTGACCTTATAAAGCTATCTTGGATAGTAGATACTTGATTCGATATAATTTGGAAATAACCATGGTCTTATTATTAAGCATGTAATGTCACATTTTTTGGGCTTCAAAGACCATAGCTACATAATATTTTTCTATGGGAATATATTTATGTTAATTCATGAAAAATGTTTGAATTAGATATTACATAAAATGTTATTTTACATTATCATCATACTAATCTAGAAGGGATTTGTTGATTTAAGATAGATATAATAAAAACAATTTTTCTGGCATAGGTAGTAATAAAATAGGTAGGTTGGCAAGATATTCTTTAAGGTGTTGAAAAGATTTTTGGTATTCTTCATCCCAATGACATGTGACACCCTTATTCATCAAGTGTTAAAATTGATGTAACATATCATATAGTTGTGAGACTAAGTGCCTAATAAATTGAATCTTTCCCTCAAACTATGGAGTTACTTCAAATCAAAAGGTGTTGGAATCTTTATAATGGCTTCTACTTTGGTAGGATCAACTTCAATGCCTTTATGAGAGATTATGAATCAAAATAATTTTCCTAAAGTAAAACTAAAAATTCACTTCTTAGGATTGAGTTTGACCTTGTATTCATGAAGCCTCTCAAATATTTGTTTATAGTGTGGCTAGATAATAGGAAGGGGTCTTTGATTTATCCAATATGTCATTGACATAATCTTCAAAAATGTCATGCATCATATCTGAAATATGATGGTCATCGCTATTTAGTATGTGTCCCTAGAATTCTTTAGACCAAATGGCATGACCTAGTAAGAAAACATTCCCCACAAAGTAATGAACATTATCTTATGTTGGTCTTCTAGAATGATCCATATATGGTTGTATCCTGAAAATTCATCCATAAGTGAAAGCATTTCATACCCTACTATGGATTCAACTATAATGTTAATGTTTGGTAGATAAAATTAGTAATTAGTCTAGGACTTATTTATATATATAAAATTGGTGCAAATTTTAATTCTTTTTAGCTTCTTACTAATTGTCACAACATTTGATATCTAATCTAGGTAGTTGATTGGTCAGATGCATCTCACTTATAATTATTTTTCCAACTCTTTATTTACCAATATAACAATATAAGGATGTATCTTGCATAATTTGTAATTCATAGGTTTGGAATCAAGATGTATAATAAGGTGATGTACAACTAAGTCATCTAAACCTAGCATGTCTAAGTAGTCCCAAGAAAAGATGTTAAAAATCCCTCAAAAGGGTTGTAAAGGATTTTCATTTCTTCTATGTGAGGGATGTGCCTAATTTGATCCATTTCATGTCATCTGGAGTCATGATATTGAATTTTTTAGTGTCTTATATAATGATAGAGGATCCATCTTCCAAAATGGTTGGTAATTATTTAAATTAGCCTACAATGGAAAATCCTTCTATTTAGACTAGTTCTTTAAGTTATCCTAAACAAGATGAATTAGAATCTTTCAATGGTAGCAATGGTCATGTCACAAACATTGTTGGAAACTCTTAGATAATTCAATCAAATGCATTGTGTTCTTTAGAACTAAAATCAAACATGAAAATAAGTTCATCATTGGTGGTCTCATAATATTCATTTGTGTAAAGGTGAATACCCTTATCTAACAGCACCTGAAATAGGTTTTCACTAGATGACTAGCCTTTTTCTTTACTTTTAACCTAATCCAGAAGTGCCTCAAAGAGGTTTTCACTTTGGGACATCAATTTTTTATTTATTTTTTTGTGGTTAAGGGTGTTCACTCATTCTCCAAAATAGGATATAGGATCCAATTTGATAAATAACCCTTGTTTGTGGTCTCCCAATGGAACATTGTCCCTTAAGCCTAAAAAATTAAAAAAGGCCTAATCACTCTCAAACTAATCTATAGGTACTGTCGATTCTTACTATTCCTAGGCTATAAGTTGAGGTTGATAAAGATGAATCAGATTATTATGAATAACTAGGGTAAGGGTATAAATGACACAGGTATCAAATAGATTGGTATTGGCAAGGTCTTCATAAATGTTGTGATCAGACTCTACTTCATTGATGGAATCATCATCACTAGTCCATGGTGTTGGAACATGAATTAGATATGTGGGGTCACACCTATGTGGTTTAAATCCAAGACCATAGGTTCCTTTATACCAATTTATATAAATTAGCTCAAGAGTTCCTTGTTGATTAGGCTCGAGGCCACCTCCTTCATAATATTGGTTTGCCATGATCCTGTTAGGGATGGGGTACTTTAAATTTTTGTATCAATCAACCAATTTATCATTATATAACCATGATTCATCATTTTAAAGTGGGTCCTCTTCTTGTCTTATGGCCAGTGTGAAAATGATAGGAATTGGAATATGGATCTTGTATTTACATTTTATTTAAATTCCATGCAAGCTAACTTCGATTTATGTTTTCCATATGACTTAGGGTTCTATGAAATCATGGTAATGTGAAACATTTCATGGATCAAATACTCATTTTGGCTATTGGCTGAGATGGTAAAATGATTAGATAATTCAGAAAGAGACATATGAGAAGATGAATGAAGGGTATTTGGGTAGATGCAATTGGCCTCTACCAACTCAAAATTTATTTCTTTTCCTTTATCCTTTTTAAGAACTAGATATAGGCCAAATATATAGTTATAGATTTCATACTTAGCCTACAAATGTTTGCAATGTTCATAGTGTTGTAGATCTCTATTGCTGGTAACCTCCATGGCTAAATGAGAGAACTTGAGACACTATTGTAATGTCAAAGGGATTGCATGAATCTCATGTATCCAAGGTCTACCCAAAATAAAATAATAAGATAGGTTGAGGTCTAACACATAGAAAAGTGTATTGTGGGTCAAGGGTCTAATGATAATTGGCAATCTTATGGTGCCTTATGATTCCCAATATTCATTGAAATAGACATTTATAGTGATAATTTCTAGTTATAGATCAGTTATTGTATATTTGAGATGCTTAATGAGCTTTAAAGATAATATCCATGCCTAACCCATGATCTATGAGGACACATTTGACTTTATGCTATGTAATGATAACTTTAATGTACAAGGTAATATTATGGAGAGGGCTAAGGGATAAAATATCACTTTGGTCAAAGGTTAAATATTGGCATAGGGGTATATGTATAAAAAAATATTTGAATTTATTTGGGCTTATTTCATTAGGAACTTAGGATTGGCTGAGTAACTCTATTAGAAATGTATGCAAAAAATATATAATGGATATTTTTGTGTGTGTTATTTGAAATTATTCCATAATATCAAAAATATTTTTCTTAACAGTGGTATATGGATTATTCCTAGCTAGGACGAAGGGTTGGATGGTAATATTTGATCATCAAGTTGTGATGGCATAATTGAGATTAGATATAAGACCTTTTTTAATAGAAAATAATTATGGTGATGGGATAGATAGGATAAGTCTCAATGGCCAATGTACATGGTTATGGTCATGAGGAAATGATAAGTTATCAATATAAGGTCCTAAAATAGTAATCCCTAGTTGTTAGTGCACCTATTTGTGTTCCCAATTCAAGGAAGGATTAGTGGAATAAGTGGATTGATTAGAATTATGTGTTAATAGTCTTGTTCTATTAATACTTGGTTTTGGATGAATGGTGATGGTAGAAACAAAACCTCTCACAATATGACCTACAACTTTGGTGTAGTCATGTGTAACTACGTGGTAAGTTTGTTGGTTATTAAAATCATTATGGCCTTGGTTCCTCCCATTATATTGTAATAATTATTTTTGATAATGATATTGTTGTTGTTATCATGGATATTTATACTATTTTTATTATTATTTTGGCCTTTATTATTGTTTTTGTTGTTGACTATTATTATTATATTGTAGAAAAGTGTTTTGGTAAATACCCAGACTCTATTTGATGTAGATGCTCTATTATTCAATGTAATATCCCCATTTTCTAACATATTTTCAATGAGGTTTTTTATTTTCACACAATGGTGTAGATTATTTCCATGAACATGATGTTATTCACATAACTCATTCTCTTTATACCATTCTAGAGAAGGAATACCCTTAGGGTAGTGATTTAGAATTAGCCAACTAATCATGTTAGTAGTGGCTAGCTTAAAAAACATGACTTTAATAGGTTCTCCAATGTCACTTAAAACTTGAAAATTAGGGGTATTTATTATTTGAATAGGGGTTTTCAAAGGTAATGGTTGTTGCATTTGTGGAGCAGGTCTAGATTTCTATGAATGATACACTTGTTGAATGGGTTGTTGATGAAGAATAAGTTGAATTTGTAGTATATGCTAAGAAAAAGGTGTTTGCACTATTTATACATGGTGTGAATTAGTTATTATATTTCAAATAACATTCTTGTTATAGTTTAATTGCTTAGATTTTTCATAGTTATCTACATGGGATGATGTAGATGCTTACACATGGACTTGGTTTTGGTTAAGATTTTGGCTTGTGCTTTGGTTTTGGTTTTGATTTTATGATGTGATCTTGATAATCCATTTTTTTATAAGGAAATTTTTTATTATCAAACCTTTATCAATGATGTCTTTGAAGGTATGTGTAGACTAAAACTCCAAATGATAGGATACCTAACTATGCAAATTTTTAGTGAACATAGTAGCTAAGTGTTCATCTAGTAAGCATGAATGAAATGACTATAATTTTTTTTTCATTTTTGTACATAGCTTGAAAATATTTCATCAAGTTTATTCTTAGACTAAGTCAACTCTACCAATGAAATCTCATGTTTGATTTTGTAGGAGAAATGTTAAATGAATTTGTCTGAAAGTTTTTCAAAATTAGATATAAAATTCTTTGGAAATTTAAAGAACCAATCCAAATCTTATATTAATATAATTAAAATAAATAATAGGAGTAAATAAATGTCACTATGATCCACTATTTGGAAAACAAAAAATAATTCTTTCAAATATTCCTTCAGGTTTCCTTTACCCTTATATTTATGAAATTTCAATGGTTCATACCATAGAATAAAATTATATATTTATATAATCCAAATTAAATGGGTATGAAAAAATGTCATATAAATTTAACTTCTTGGATTGTTTCCCTTTTTTAATAACAATAATTGCATTCTTCATTTATTGTAGTTCTTGTGCCAAGAAACTAGATGGAATGTTGGCCTAAGGTGGAAGCTGAGTGATCAAAGGTGGATTATCTTGACTAAGGTATAATGAAGGGATGGTTTATGTTATAATGTTAATTTGGTTAGGGAATTGAAAAATAATATGCATTTTTATATTAGGATGTGGCTATTGAAATTTCACATGTTGTGGTATGATATTTAGGTTTGGATTTGGTATATAGGACTAATTTTAAGCGAATTATGGCTATGATGTAAGGATATAGATTTAAGTAAAGTATTTTTCCTACTAAGTATGAGTAGGTAATTTGTATCAACTAGTCAAACCTAACTAAATAAGGGAAACTTAATGGGAATCAAGGCTTTGTTATTAGATTTGTGGCGTGTTTTGAATAAAAGGAAATTAATACCTAATTGGTACTTGTTGGATAGTACTACATATTATTTTCATAAACATATATGTGAACTAGACATTTTTTTAGATGTTAAACATTTGTATTTAACTAATAGACATACATTATGAATTAGACAAAGCTTGTAATTGTAAAGGCAAATTAGTCTACGATTGGAAAGGTACATTTATCCCTACTTGGTGAGGTGGAACATTTATTACCCATATTAAGGTAGTAGAATGTTATACCTATTTTTTAATGTTATATTAGACTATTCATGTTTTTTTTGAATGTTATTCATCACCTATTGTGGTAGAGTATCATTTATCACATTTTGTTGAGGCAAGTCACTAGTTGGCATTTGACTACTTAATCCCTATGATTGCTTACTTGAAGAATCCACTTGTTGAGGATTAGAGGTAGTTTATTATGGCTAGGATGTAGGAGTTACTTCCCTCTAATTTTTAAAGCCACTTTTTGTTTTAATTAAATTCAATTATTATTTTAGACTATTTATTGGTGTAGTTAAACCACTTTATCCTAGATTGGATGACACTTATGCACTATCCACTGTGTTTGACACATTATTCTACATAGAAGTAATAGTCACTTATTTAATATATGGGATGTTAAACATGAAATACACTAAAGTGATTTTTTCAAATGGGTATATACCTATATTATCTTAACTTGTTTACTCCATTAATATTCTTTTTTAAGGATATAACTCTATGAGTGGATGATTTGACATGACCATGTTATTAAAATTATGTGATAGATTTTAAACAGTTTTGGTATGCCATTTAATTTGTATAAAGTGGTCCTCCATGAGTCCATTTCATTTAACAATAATATTTATCTTTTGGTATGATATCAGCTTGAGCACTTGAGGATTTCTAGTACAGGCCGAATCAATTATTTAGGTATAATGCATGTTGAAAGGCACTCTAACTAGACTTGGTAAATTTTCAAGTGGAAACTATATTGAAAACTTGGCCCCTACCTCCATAGATTTGACTAATAACTCATGATTATTTTTAATAAAGTGATGATCAAACAAATAAGGATCATATTTCAATGGCATAATAATGTAATAAATTTGTTATTGAGCTTGTTCTACAACCGATGGTACACTAGTAAGGTACTACGTGGGTTTCTCTTGGTCATGCTTTGAATATGGAAGTGCGTTAACAAAATAATGTGCTAAATGATCTTGGATTTATTCCTCATATTGAGTAACATAAGGAGGATAAGGATCCATATCACAAACTACATCATTAACATAGGCATCCTAAACAAAGTCATCTTGTATGGCCACATTTTATTAACATGGATTGTACATGGATCCACTAAAAGTGTAAAAATAAATATAAAAATCAATGATAAACATTTATCAAATAATTATTAGAGTTATAAAAACTCTTAAGAATAATTTCCAAAGGACAAATGGTCCAAACTTGGTCTAACTTGGTCTAAAAGTGGAGTTTTATCTCCAAAAATGGTCAATGTTAAAACTTGGTCTAAAATAGTCTAACATCAAATGTCTTAAATAAATGATCAAGTGGATGAATAAAAACATTAATTCCAAACTTACGTATAAATAATATCAAACAAGTCTAAACTAGGTCTAAAGAAAATAAATGTTGCTAGGTCTTTCGGAAAACAAGGCACAAAATCTAGGCTTAAAACATGTATTGCTAGGTCTTTTGAGAACAAGGCACAAAAGCTAGACTCTAAAAAAAATAATTTCTAAAAGGAAATATATTTAATCTAATAAATTTGAAACACTTTGACACAAACTAAGCATTTAGAATTTAAACATAAACTTGATCATTTGGAAAAAGACATGAAACCTTAGGCATGTGGAAGATAGACCCACTTCCCCAAATTCTAGGAATAAAAATAATATCTAAATGGAGAAATAAATTAACCTAAGTTATATAACCAAAAGTGAAATGTAAATGTTCTAAGCCCAAGTTTACATAAGGCCTAGACAAAAACGAATCATTTTTTGTATTTGAACTTGTCAAGGATAATTTAAAACTTAATTTAGAAGACTAGGATTTTCAAATAGACAAAGAGCTAGATAAGAATGGATGGCATGATGCACTAGGAATAGATCAAAATGGAACTCGTGGTTTTGATTTTATAATTTACACACAAGGAATTTTTTTTTTGATATAATTCAAGTAGCATAGTAATGTTATCATGCTCTAAAATTATGTAGAATGGTTATTTTAAAGACTCTAAGACACAAGACTTGGAATGAAATGGGTAGTGTAATGGTGCCTTCTCAAATAAATGACATACACATAAAATATTTAATCAAATGACTAAGGAAAATGTGTGATATCAAATAGACAACAAAAAACCTCTTCAAAAAAATGAGTGATGTGTAAACAAGACATGTTTTGGACATGGTATGACAAAAAAATAGCTTAGACTCTATATCATGTGAGTAATAGGGACAAAATGACAAAAAATCCTATGTGTAACATATTAAATCATAAAACTAACAAGGTTGCATCATACCATCAAATTATATCTATATACTTGATCTTGAAAGGAATTTAATTTTTTAATCCAAAAAGTAAAAGCACATGAAAATTAGGTTTTTTATGGCCCCCTTTTTTCAAGAGTTTGTATAATGACATGAAATTTTGGGTTACTCACCTTTCATCAATAGTATGTTTGTAGCATGTGGGGTTGTCTAAGTGATCAATTTTCATTCATTTTTAAATGGTCCCATATGTGTTTCAAACACTAGGGCACAATCACATAATTTGGACTCACATCAACTAGCTTGTTATAAAAACATCTTGTCCTTTTCAAAACCACTACATCCATCAATTTATTAGAGTAGTGTGATGTATGAGTTGTCCCTAAATTTTGAGGCTGAGTAACACTAATGGATGTTGTTTAGATTACTCAAAATAATTGTCCCGATAGGTCACCATAAATTTATATACCTAACTATGGAGTGGGGTTGAAACAATGTTGGGAGATTAATTATCAGGTCAATACTTCCCTAGATAACTTATGAAGAGGTGATGGAATCCCACACACAAGCTAAAATGCATGAAATAAAGATAACTGGAAGGACTTTAGGGTCATTTTAGGGTCACCAAAATCATAAAAAATTTGGGGAGTGCCTTAGTGAATTTCCTTCCACACTTTTAGACTAAAGTGACAAATATAAAGAGTGATCATTTTCTATCACCCAAGTTCCCTAAAAGGGATGGGTGGAAAGCATACACACGACACTCATTTTGCTCAAATAAACACTTCAAAAAATAAGCATTAAAATGAAACTCTTACGAATATTTGGCTGAAGTGAAAGTATATTTTTATAGCACCAAAATGAAATTTGTTATGAAGTTTGATCCCCTTGACATTGTTTTTGATAATTGAAAAAAAATTCAAAAACTACTAAGAGATGAAAATAACTAAGTACATTTTAAGCACCATATATAATGTGTGTAAGATTAAACCATGCTTAAAATTTGGTCTTTCCACCTCAAGAAATACAAATTATTATAGGGTTTACCTTCTTAGAATCCTAAAATTAAGTGATAAAATAACATTTCAAATTTAGTTCTCATGTTTCTGATTTCTTGTCTCAGATTCTAATCATCATCGATCAATAGAGATCAATGTTAATTATATAAATTGATATATATTAGGTAGATCATCAATATTTATTGTAAAAAAAACATTAAAAAAAGTCTATTTTGACATAAAAATGATTAATAAATGATCTTAAAATCCAAAACATCTCATAGATTATGCAAGAAATTGGTTAGATAAATGACATACAGATCATCAAGCACAAAATGAAGGTGAGAAAAATCAAGTAAAATCATTGTTAGCCATGTGCTCTACCATTTTTTTTACATAGATATCATGGTGAATTCCTATAATTAATGTTGATCTAGAACATTGACATCGATCCTTGCAACCTTCAACTTGATTAAAAGAAAAAGATGTAAAAAATAAAGCTAAAACTTGAAACTTAAAGATTTTTATGAATCTATTAGAAAAACTAAAACTAGCATATCAACCTCCTTGGCCATTCAAGATATTTGGTTCCACCAGGCATGCCTTGATGTGAACAAAGAATACATATAGAGGAGGTTAGTCTTGTGTTAGTCTAATAAAACAAATAAAACTATCCCATTAAAATCCTATAACCTCTAGCCTAGACACTAGGGAGAGCATAGGTATCAAAAAAGCATATGAAAACACAACTAAAACAAAAAATAATATAGTATTTTAACTTCCTTAGAGATCTAAATGGCTTGTTGAAGTGGCTTGTTTGGACTGTGCATCAAGAAATATTCATCAATAGAGTTTTTTTTGGTTGATCTTTACTTGGAACTTTGTCTTGGTTATTTAGATTAAGAATTTGGTATGGTAAAACTACTTTCAAGGATTGTCTCTCTACTAACTAGAATTATAACACTACATTATCAAGGTTTTAAAGACATTTAGGCATAATAAATTTACACCAAGAGTTATTTTTGAATATATTTGTGAATAATAAATTTCAACCAAGATATCTTAGAAATGAATAGGTATGCCCTTGTATTTATAGCCTCAATAATTAACTCTCACCCAATGTGAGTTAATGTTGAGTTTTAAAATGGAATAGGCTGAAAATAACCCTAGGTGAGTTGAGACTAACTCTAGTTGAGTTAAAATTTATCATGTGATTATTATTTTTAATTACTAGGCATGGCTCTCAAATTAGATATTTTGGGATATTTTGTAAAATCTTGAAAACTCATAAAGGTAATTATGAAAGGGATTGATATTTCAATTTTTGGAATTTTCATTTTTAGATATTCATTAATTACAAATAGATAATTCAACTAATCATTTAATCTTTTATAATTAGTTAATTTACTTTGATTATCATTTTTATTCTTTTAAGGTTTGATCAAGTGCCCCACTTAATGGTTCCATAGGCCAAACTAATAGTTGTTATGTTGTAAGGTGAGTGAGGATGAATCTATGAGAGGTTATTATTTAATATGGGATAATATCCAAAATAGGGATGCCTCAAAATTATTCTAAGCTTTGATGAATGATGCATCGCCAAAATTGGGATGCTAAATGATTCATAGGCTTAATTTGCAATGGTTAATAAGAATTAGTCTAGAGTCTGGTCAAAAGCCAATTTTGGCTAAAATTAGATGTCTATAGATGCCACATTTGATATGAATAGCATATCCATTTGGAGGAAGAGAAATAATGTATAAAAAATAGTAAGAAAATGGCTTCTCCCTAAAGGAACATTTTTTCTCAAACACAAGAATCTTGTTCCCATTACCAAATTCTAGACAGGAATCTAGACTACTATGGTACTATTGAACCATATATATGGTCACCAAAACATCCACTCCATCCACTTATAAAGGGTACCATTGTTCAACCTATTGATCACTTTACAATACACCTTCATATTTGGAGATATTCTCAATCCCTGATTACATGAACTAATACTACATAATGTCCTACATGAGGCCTCAATGTGGAAATTTTTACATGATGTCCTACCTACTTGATTTAGTTATGAGAAATGACCATAGATGTAATGGGTCTCTCTGGGATATAAATCTTAAATACATAAAAAAATAGGATCTATGATGTCTATTCCTTTTTTCATATCTATGCATACACCAAGAACATATTGAGAATTGTAGAATATTTATATTCCAAAGTTTAGAGAGAAATTCATGAGGAAGTCATGCCTAAAATATCTAAAAATATCACCAAAGCACTCATTTATTTGGGTGTCTACTAGATATATTCAAACTATACTATGATATTCATCATTGGGCATAGGTTTAATCCTCTACACCTACCCAAATATGTCTCATAAAAAGTGGTTAAACATGAAATTTCCTATCAATTATAGAAAGGGATTGATGAATATTTAACCAAAATCATAAAAAACACATTTAATGTATCCCATCTCATAATTAGGAATATGTGTTACATGTTCCATAGACACTTTGAAGAGGCTAGTGGTACCAAGAAAGCATATGCCTTGGATACCTTGACCCATAGAGATTGGGACCACCATGGAAAATTGTATCAACATTTTCACAATCTAGGTATTCACTACAAGCATGAGCCCTATGACCATGACTTATTATTTATTAATGCAAAAGGTGACATACAGGTCAAGGAAAGGGATAGGACTAATATAATATGTGAGGAATTTATCGAGATAATTCAAGTGTATCATTCCCTGAAACTTGAGCAAGAAAACAACAAAATCCCACCAACAAGGGGATAGACCTCTTCATATTATTAGAACAACATACCTTTCTAGCAACCATAATATCATAGTCAAAACCACCAAAATCCACCCACTATGATTATAGCTACTGATCAAGATTATGATGAATGGAAAACATTATTTGTTGCAACACAAGTAGATGAGGAAACTCCTCAAGTTGAAGTATCCATAATTAAATTGAGGAAAATAAAATAGGAACATGCAGAAGAAATAGTTCATTCAAATGACATCTTTATTTGGAAATAAGAGGATATTATTTTCTTATAATCCTCTGATAAAGAAAACCTCACACCCACTATGAAAACTATATCAACCACAAAATCTAGTGTGGAAGTCCCTCTTCCTACCCAACAAGTGGTTTCTCCTTTAGCTGAGAAAATAACCATATGCTATAAAATAAAATCCAATGTGGGGAGGACTTTGGTATAATGAATAGAGTGAATAAGTGAGTAGGCATAACCTTAAATTAAAGGTGATCCAAGGAATGAGGTGGATGAATAAGAACTACTGAGGTTTTGAGCTCACAAGGACTGAAAGTAAAGGTAACCCTTTGGGATGAACAATAAGGTAAGGGTGTTATACCTACATATTTATTAACCCACTCTCCTATTATTACATTATAATTTATTACTTATTTTCCTATTGTGTCCTTATATCCTTTTGGACCTATCTTCACATCCATTATTACCATTACTCCTTTAGTCTCCACCTCTATTTCTACTACTACTAGCTAGCCCAACACCTAATTATTAGCATCTTATACTTAGTTGAGCTCACCTATGACTTCCTCAATAGAAATATAGACCATGATAATGGTGTCCATTAATAATACTCTAAGGAATAATCCAATCTACATTAACCACCCAATGCCACACTTAGGAAATTTAGATTGGTCAAAAATAATATGGCCTACCTTTCCCAAGCCAGCTATTGAAACTGAGCCTACAAAGAATACCAAGATAGAAGAACAAGAACTATAACCATTAAGTTTGACCCTTCTAGACTAACCTAAAGAAATAGGAGCATTAACTTCTAAGTGGCTAGACTTGAAGATAACTAAGGTGCCTGTTGTGAGCTCCTTGTTTGATAAGTCTATTGTCTCTATGAAAAGGGTGAGGAAAAGAAAGATAAAAGAAAACATTGGGTGGATATTGATTTTAGAAGAAGAATAAGTTTATTCTCTTTCAAGTAGGCAAGGCAAAAAAGTGGGTCAATCACCTTTCATTATGGACTGTAAGTCCTATATCAAGACCCATACTAGAGCATTGATATAAATTCCCAAGGGCACTAAAAAAACAAGGAAAGAGTTATAACAAGAACTAGACAACCTTAGATAATAATAGTAGGTAATCCATGTTCCCTTTGAAATTGATCAAGATGTTTAGAGTTTATCCTTATTACTATATGAGATATTAGACAATATTTGTTTTTTTACGGGTATAATTGGCCCATCAAGCTACTCTGATAACCAAATTATCCAAGAATGTGAAGGAAGATGAGACTAAATTAATTTTTTTTGTTTTTTTTATACCCCCAATAAGGCTTTCAGCCATCTAAAATTTATGTTATCCCTAGATGCAACAAATACATTGAATATAGAGGTCATTAGGACCTAATGGTTAATGGAATGGATAATATCTATAGATTTTTTAGTTTTAAAGATAACTAAATAGGAGAATCAAGTAGTAAAAATTTTGAATGAACTAGAGTTAACACGTGCATGAAATTTGGTAATGAGATATATTTTTGATCAAATTTTGTAGCAAGAATCAGCTAAATTTAAACAGGGTGTATAATGACAAAATTTAGAAGACATTGAGGTAAAGTTATGTTTTTCAAGGAAGAAGGTCACCAAAGTAGAGATATTTAGGTAATATTCATAACAACAAAATCCAAGCATGTAAGGTTGACAACACAAGTAAACAAATTGAATATACCATCTCCTTTTAATATGATCATAATAAAGGTACAACATGCTATTAAATATAAACACTATCAAAATATAGAAGCTAAGAACAAGTCTAGTTTTTCTCCATCTACTAGTTCATCAAATGTGCCATCTACAACTTCTAGTTTAGCTTGAGCTACCACTTCAATGCCTCCCATGAAAACAGGTAGTGTTAGTCCATCATCAAGTAAGCCTTAGTTATAGGCTAATTTTGTATACAATTTTTCATCTAGTATTTATTTGACTTAACCATGGCTAGTTAATCTTCATTACATTCATGTTATAGTTAATTGAAATGTTTTTGATAGCATAAACACATTACATATTTTTGTAATATATGATTTATAAAATATAATTTTGTATTTAAATATAACTTAGTTTATATTTATTCTAATTTAATTTGAGGCTACTACACTTGGAGGATGAGGCAACCCCTTTCCAAAGTCTTTAAATACATGTAAAACCCTCTATCAAAGGGTTGGATTTTTTTATCAATGTAGGAGGAAATTGAGTCATTTATTATCACATAACTATGTTGGTTATCTTTTATTCCATTTTTGTGTTAAGAGTTTAACTTCCTTATTTTTTTCAATTAAGTAATTTTTAAGTGTGAAAATGCTATGGATAATCCTATTTATTTGAATTGATATGTGTATTGAATATAGATATGCAAAAACTATTGAAAATTAGTATATTTCATTGAATTTAAGCAATTATTTTAGATTCATTTATATTCTAAGGTGTGTAAGGGTATTTATTTTTAGTATAGTCTTCTAAATGTGTGTTGTGTCTACTATAGATATATTTCTAGTCCAAGTTGTAATCTCTTCACTAAGGGTGTGTAATAGCTATTTTAAATAGAGGAACTTTAAGCTTAGACCACTAAACATCCTGTACTTACTTCCACAGACTACTCAACCATGTTTATTAATGAGTGTGCAATAGTGAAAAACATCAAACATTGGTTTTGGAGATACTCATCCACTAATGAAATATCCTTAAAAGCTACCCTTTTAGAACATAGGAACTTCTTCTTTAACACACCTTTCCTTTATTTTATTTTATTTTGAGATATACCCATCACAGTGTGATTCTCCATCTTGTCAACTCACTTATTTTTTTCTTCTTTTAGATTTCACACATTCATCCATATACCTAGTTAAATAAGTTACAATCTTAACTTGTTATTCCACCAACTAGTTTTTTTAACTACATACATACAACTTGTGCCCTAGAGTGGAACTTCATTTCCATAAATATCTAAAAATGTTAGAGGATACCTCACTTAAGTTCCATGGTGTGCATAAAACCCATATCAACAATTTTTTAGGCCGCAATGTAAGGTTTAATGTCATTTAGCCTAAATTTTTACATGGAATATTATAAAACCCTTAGATGTCCATACTATAAGGATCCAAATCCTTACCATGTATATTAATAAGTATACGAAAAGATATATTGAAAATTTTCAATCTTGATCCATTATCGACTAAACCCCATTTGATACCTACCTTATTAAATCATAATGAAATATAGAGAGGAAAATGTAAATATATGATGTATTAATGTGAGATATCCTCCCTTTCAAATGAAATATGATCTTTGGTCCATTTAATATTATTAATTATAGAATAAACATAAGTTATCTCAGATATTTGAGGCACCTAAGTATCATAGAGTGTAGTGTATAAAATGTCTTTATATATGTCAAAATGTTGTAGGATCTCTAAAATGGAAAGTGTAGCTAAAGAAGCACCACTCTCATCAATAAAGCTATAACCATGGGTGTTATTAACCTACCAATATTTGAGACTTCATGTATACATCATAACCTAGACCATAGGGTTTACTAGGAGAATAAAGATAGTAGTAGAGGTAGGATAGTGGCTAGATGTGTGTGATCGAGAAGTATGATGGATAAGTAAGACCATTAGCATTCCCTTAGGTCTAGGAGTGATAGGTACATAATCAAAGTGAACTAAAGAGTAAAAAGCATCTAAAGGAGACCTGTTAATTTTAATTAATGTAGTTGGTATCTAATATAAACTATTATATATGTGTTTGAATATTTTTTTCATAATTAAATTCCACATAAGAGAAATATAACATGTTAAAGAAATAATTAAACATGAAAATCATTTTAATTGATATAAAGCATCATTTATACATGTGTTTATGTCTTTTTTGAGTTCATTATGAATTAAAGGAAGCAAGCATGAAAATAATAATATTAAAATTTGGAAAAAAAAAGTGATACATTTATTCTATCATTATTATCATGATTATATCAAATAAATTTAGAAAATTTATGGATCTAGAATCTAAACGCTTGGAAATGTAAACCCTAGGGTTATTTAGTGTTAGGGTTTTATGCAAAATTTGAAGTAATTTAAGTTCACCAAATATTTTAACCTTTTAGGAATTAGAATATGTAAATCTTATGTTTATTAAAAAACTAATTGGATTATATTAGGGTAATAAGATACAATAATTATAGCCACTAATTTATTATAGAATTGATTAGCTTTGTCCTTTCTAAAAATATCAATAAATATTGAATGTAATAAATTAGTTAGAAAACAAATGAGATCAATTATTTGGAGGCTAAAAAATAAGGTATAATATGGTGAGTGTCACAAATAAGATCTTGATTTTATAATCTATCTCAGATAGTATCACCCTAATTGCATAGTAGTACCATTATTAGAAATGTGGTGGTAGTGTCCTTGTATTAGAAATAGTGTCCTATGTGAAAGACTATCTTGAGCTTATGGGCACACCTTATCTAGATATTTGAGGTATGTTCCTATGTGCATGAGTTATAAAACCTTGTATATTATTATTTTTTCTAAATTTTTGAATAAACACTAATTCTCCATGTTGTTAGGGCATTCAGTTGAAAAAAGCTTAAAGGTCTGTTTGTTAATGGGGTAGGTTGGACATACTCAAAACCCTATTGTGATGAAAGTTGCCTACATACCAATACTTTAAGGAAGGATCAGTCTCAATGTAGTTATCCCCTTTGAAATGTTAGTATAAGTGTAAGTGAATCTAGTATTATAGTGGCCTTAAATACGTTGAATGAGCTTAAGAGTGGAAATCTAGGTAATATGAGCTCAGGATTGCTATAGATGGTAGTATTCATAAATAGGTAAGAAAATATATGAATAATCTTAATTATGCATAACATATTTTGAGTTTAAATTTAAATTTTATATTTTATTTAAATTTAGTGGTTAGAGGGAAAAAATTGATGTATTTATACTATTCTGATGCTTGTGTAGGTGCTAAAAGAGGTCTAGGGTGACCTTGGGAGGTTTTATATTTGAAAAGGTATCTATTTGTGAAACAAAATAGGAAAAGGACATTAGCACCATTATTGGGACACTAGTGTCCTTATTATGGCACTAGTGTCCAAGTGGTAGAACACTAGGCACAAAGGTCTAAAATCAATAAATGAGGGTTTGGTACTATCTTAGGGATGATTAAGGATGCTTTTAGACTTCATAAAGGATAGATAAGTGTGATAATAATCTTTAATATAGGTTTAAGGCTAAGACATGGATAGGTAGTCTCAAGTATCACTCAAATACCACTTTTAAGTGATTATAACTTGCTCATGGATGAGCTCCTAAATGAAATGCATGTGAATCTTGATATGTTTGGTCTATTTATAGAAGACTAGGTTCCTAAATATTTGTATTATGCTTTGGTTTTTATATAATATGATGGTTGGTCATCAAAATTGGATTTAAAAATAAATGAGAATACCATGAAGCCAAACAACCTTGGCGGTAAAATTAATAGATGCTCTATATTTTACCATAGTATAGGACAAATAAATAACATTTTTATTCTTTATTGACAACTAATTGGACCTAAACTAAAGGGGAAACTATAATTTTACGTAGACTTATGATTCTAAATATCACTAGCCAAATATGAACCTATATATCCAATTAAGTCAATGTTGATGCCTGCTCCATAGTGAATCTTGAAATTACATGTACCCTAAATTTAGTGGAGAATCCACTTAGCTACTTTCTAGTGTAACTCATGTGGTTTATGCTTGAATCTAGAGACCATGCCCATTGAATAATAAATATTAGGTCTAGTGTGTGTAAGGTAGATGGCACTACCAACATGTTGTCAATATGAAGTAGCATCAACCAGAGGACATGGATAATCATCCTCAAGCTTCACACCAGATAGAAAAGTAGTTAGAGTTGGATTACACTCAACCATGTTAAACCTTTAAAGTAAATCTAAATCATAATTATATTGTGAAATAGTGATCTTGGATTTAGACTGAGAAATTTCAATCCTAATTAAGTAGTGTAATAAGCCCAAGTCAGTCATTAAAAACATATCAAACAAATCAATTAGCATTATTGTGTTGGTCGATGAAGAAATACTTATGATAAATAATTCATACACATAGAGAAATGGAGTTAATAGTGAATCATCCTACTAAAAAATACATACATTCATACCAAAATAACATCTAGTGAACCCAAATGAAAGAATAAATGAGTCTATCTTGGCATACCAAGATCAAGGAACTTATTTGAAGGCATAAAAATATTTATGATGTTCACAAACTAAGGAGGAATCTTCCATAAATTTTTTTTTGATGATCCATGTATATTTCCTCTTTGATGACACCATGAAGAAAGGCACTCTTCACATCCATCTAATGAACATCCCATTGATGTGTTTTAGAAATGGTAAGAGTGAGTCAAATTGAGTTCATTTTGGCAACTGGGATGAACACCTCGGTATAGTCAATTCCATGTACTTGTGAAAAAACCTTTGATACCAAACATTATTTAAACTTGTATATAGACCCATCTATGGTAAATTTTGTTTAGTAGATCACCTACTTCAAATAATTTTTATTCCCTTAAGAGGAGGAAATAATTCTCAAGTGTTATTCCTTAGCAAGGAACTATACTCCTATTACATAATAGTATTCCACATAGGAGTTCTTGATGCCTCATGAAATTACTATGGATCAAAATCAGATGCATTGAATGCATGTGGGGCATTCTATAATTTTGAATGGGTTTACCTAATGTTTAATGTATCCCAAACCCATTGGCTAGCACTTCATAGTGTCTACCTAGCCTAAAGAGGACTAGTGCTCAAAGAGTTAGGATGAGATTCCATATCCTATAAAGATATTATGGGTGAAGGAAGAAGGAAATCATCATCACTACTCTAATCATCAAAACTATAATAAGAATCTAGATCATCAAGAAGTTGTTTAGGTAGATCTAAATCATCAGAACTATCATCAAATCCTAGTGCATCTAAATAAGAGGGAGAGGTGTTGGGTTTGGAGTATAAAAGACCATATTTAAAATGATCACTCTTTTTAATGAAAAAATCATGATTATTGGGATAGATAATCCTATATCAATTAACACTCTTAGGATATCCAATGAAGGTGCAAGGCTAACTCTAAGGTTCTATTGCCTTACCTTTATTCTTAGGAATGTGGGCCATTGTAAGAGATCCAAACACTTGGAAGTGATTCACTATGGGTTTTCTATCACTAAAAAATTCAAAAGGAGTGACTCCCTTTAATGATTTATATGGAACCTTGTTCTAGATATAACAAGCATAGTTTACAACCTCAAACTATTACCGAGGTACAATAAATTTGGATTGTAGCATAAAATTGCCTATTTCCTCCAAGGAAATGTTTTTTTTTGCTTTGAAACACCATTATATTGAGGACTATATGGAACTATACATTTTAGTTCAATATATTTTTATGTATATAGTTTATCAAAATGGTTACTAACATACTCACCACCATTGTTAGTGTGTAAAATATTTATGTATTTACATGACTATTATTAGACAAGCATCTTGAATCTTAAAAATGATCAAACACCTCTAATTTTTACTTAAGAAAATACACCCAAGTATGCCTTAAAAATTCACTGGTGAAATTAAGCATGTACTTTGTTCTATTAAATGAAGGTTTTGAAAATGAACTAGTAATGTCACTGTGGATTATCTCTAATTTTTATTCATCTCTTCATGATTTTACCTTGTCATAATTCTCCTTAGGATACTTACCATGTATCAATAATGGTAAATTCTATCTAAAATTTTGATTTTTGTCAACCCTAAAACCATATATTGATGATAGAGTTTATCTAGGTAGTGATAGTTTAGATGGTCTAATTTCTCATACCATAATTTACTCACTCCATCTAAATGAGTGATTAGTGCAGTAGAGGGTTGATCAAGATAAAATTGTGAGAAATTATAAAATCATGATTGGTGATATACTTTTCCAAATAAAATAGTGGATTCATTATCTCTTCCCTAATGGCCACTAAACAAGGTGTGAACTCAACTATCTTTCCTAAACCAATGTGAGTAATTTGATAAATAGATAGGGTATTGGTGGATATAGAGGGAACACATAGAACATCATGAAATTTCTGATCATTTATTTCAATATATCTTCTCCCACTAACTTATGTATAAGTATCATCACCCAATAGGATGGAAGGCATAGAACAAGAATCCAAGGATGAGAACATGTCATATGATCAATCCATGTGGTGTGATGCACTAGAGTCAATAACCCATGTGTAAAGTTGAGACACAAGTATATCAACTGATTTGTCCTTATCTTTACCCTTATTACTATCTTTGGCCTTATAAGACTCTTATGCTAATGAATTTTTATTGGAAGACTCAAGCACACTAATTTTGTGCTTCTCAAGCATTTTTTTAGTTGGTCAATTTGGTTCTTCATGCATTTTGATTCATCATGTCTAGATTTATTGTATCATTCACATGTGAGTTACTCTTTCTTTAGTTTCTTATATAAATAGGACTTTTTTGATGCTTTGGACTTATCATCATATTTCTAACCCTTTATTTGTTTTAGGTATTTCTTATTCTATTTAATATCCTTACTACTAGAATCCTTTTATTTATCATGTCTCATAATTAAGGCATGTGATTTAGAGGACTTTAGTGTACCCAATATAGTGATATTATCTTTTTCCTGAGTCAATTCATTAGTAAATTAATCCTAGGATATCATGGTCTATGTAGCTCTAATGGCATACTTGGTGGCATGGAAGGTAGAAATGAAGATATAATAGTTAGATACTAACTTGGAAAGGATGGAAAACATCAATTAATCATTTTTTTTATCAATGTCACATAATTTTAACTACAATCTGAGTGATTTAAACTTTATGAATAAGTCTTGTATGGTATAAAAATCATTAGGGCTCAAACTTATGACCTCATTCTCCTAATCATGATCTCTCATTATGTTCGAATTCCAAAATACTTTTTCCAATATGGTCAAAAATTCATTAGGAGTAGTGGAATATGCAATATGAAATATTAGGTTAGGATACATAAACAGGCATATAAGACCATATGATTTGCTAGTTTTGTTGTACCACCTCACCTTCTTTACTTTAGGTGTTTCTTATTTTTCTATAACCATTGTGATTCAGTGTAAGTCTTTACTTAATAAGAGGATTTTCACTTTACATTTCCACTTGTGATAGTTTAATGGTGTAAAAATAGAAACATAACTCAAATCCATGGTGAAGAAAAGACATATGTGTTGAAAGACTAGCAACAATAATATTACCAATGTGTATATCTAAAAAAATTGTAATTTAAGAAAAAAGAACTTAAAATAAGCATTAGGATAAAATTTGTGTGATTGAAGTTTTGGATAGCAAGGGAAGTCTCCACATTAAAAAATTTGAAATTTTTTGGTGTGCAAATGTAATCACCCAATAATGATATTTGAGAGATAAGAGTGATACTTGAGACTACATATCACTAGCTTATCCCTAGACCTATCCTAAATCCTATTTTCACACTTATCCAACTTTTGTGTGGGCCATACGTGTCCCTAGTCAGCATTAAAGTAGTGAGAGACCCTCATTTCTTCATCTTATCCCTTTTTGCCTAGTGTTTTACTAGTTGGACACTAGCTCCATGATAAGGAAACTATCACCACATGACACTAGTGTCCCAAAAATGGCACCATGTCCTTTTCCTTTCTCTTCACCAAATGTATTAATTTTCAAAACTATAATCTCTTAGGGTCATCCTAGACCTCTTTTATCACCTGCATAGGTAACAAGACAATATAAATACATGAATTTTAGCCCTCTAACTGGTATATGCAAATTAGATGAAAAATACACATTAAAACTCAGAATAATTTATGTATAATTAAGGTTATCAATCAAGTTTCTCCCTAATTTTGCATACTACCATCTATAGTATCCCTAAGCTTGAATTTCCAAGATTTATAGTCTTAAGAACATTCAAGGCATTCAATTCCACTACCATACTAGCTTCATTTTCACTTGAACCAATACTTCAATGGGGATAAATACGTTATCCTTGATCCCTCCTTGAAGTATTGGTATGTAAGAAACTCTCTTCACAATGGGGTGTTGAGGATGTCTAACCTACCCTACTATCAAACACACTTTTCAACTCATATCAATTGAATGCCCTAGGTACATGGAGAATTAGGGTTTGTTAACTAATTAGTCAATAAAGTAAAAATATAGGGTTTCATAACTTGTGCACATAAGAATAGACCTTAGATATCCGTATATAGGTACATCTATAATCTTGGGACAATCCTACATAGAGGACACTATAACCAAATCAAGATACTACCACCACATTTCCAATAATGGTGCTACTATTCAATTATGGAACTACTATTTAAGAGGGGTTTTGACATTGAGATCTAGTTTGTGACACTAAGACTAGATTCTGTCTATGTTTTTAGCACCTAGATCATTCATCTTAGTTATTTTCTAGCTAAGTTATTACTTTCACTATTTATTACTATTTTTAGAAAAGTCAAAGATAGTCAATTATGTAAGAAATCAATGGTTGTATTAATTACATATTATTTACCTAATGTAGTCTACTTATCTCTTTAACAAACATAGGATATATATCCACTAAGTCCTAAAAGTTTAAAACATTTTGTAAACCTGACTTATTTCGAACATTACTCAAAACCTAACCCTAAATAACCCTAGGGTTTACATTTCTAGAATTTAGATTTTAGATCCATACATTTTCTAATTTTATTTGATATAATCATGATAATAATTATAGCAGTGTATCATGTTTTTTTTCAAAGTTTAACACTTTCATTTGCATGGTTGTTCCCTTTAATTTGGAATAATTCTAAAAAGACATAAACACATATATAGATGATGCCTTATATTAATTGAAATGCATGTCATGTTTCATTATATCTCTAAAATTACATAGATATATTATTTTTAATTCTATTAAGAAATAAATCCTTACATACATAGAGGATCTATTACATAAGCTAACAATCAAGTTTCAATTTTCAATGTCATATCTTATGCACAAGAAAGAATCTTCTTCTCCTCCTCATCTCCATGAGGGCGATATATATTTTCCTTTTAACTAGGTCCATGTTATCAATCCTATATGATATGAAGCAACCTATATAATTTCCACTAATCCCCATACTCAATCTATTCACACTTCTTCCCTACAAGGTGTGCTCTTACATGTTCAATCAAAAATAACTAGGGTGTGCTCTTGTGAGACTCTAAGGGATAAGATTATCAGTGTATGAAAGATAATATAAAATTTATAAAATAAAAATGATTTTTTAAGTGAATATTTCATTATTTGAAAATGACATTACATGTACATAGTCCTCATAATATTCTAGTGTAAACCATATATATGCATCTAAAACTTGTAGAGTTGTGTCTAACACTCTTTCATATCCAAATCATAAATTGCAAAAAAATACATCTACAACTAGTTATTCAAAAATAATTCAAATATCAAGTAAGATTTCAAATGAGTTACTAATGGAAATTATTAAAGCTAAGTTTATCAACATACCCCCTCTACACCCAATAAGGAGATATAGATATTATTGTGCATATCATAGAATGCATGGGAACCACATTGTTTCATGTTTAGCATTGAAAAGGAAAATACAACATATATGGATAAAAATGAATAAAAAAATGTTAAATCATCCTTATAGCATACAGTGACACATCTACAAATTCAAAAAGGATCAACTTCGAAAATAGTAAATAAATAGTTACCAAACCATAACTCAAAACAACAAAAGGTTGAGAAAGTAGATTTAGAACAAGAAACAGTACAACAAGCATAGTTAAAAAAATTAAAAGATGTAAATATACCTTTCCAAAATGAGGCTCAAATTTTAAATTAGTATGGGTTTTGTCAAAAATATATAAAATAGTTTGATTATAATAATCACGGTTTGGGCAATCAGGCCCAAGGCATCATTGCTCCTATTCTATTAGTTAATATTGTTGGTCAATAATGTTTTACATTTACTAAATATCCAAAGTAAAATCATTCATTGATACAACTTATCAAGGAAAAATATCCAAATACATAGGAAACATTACAGAAAGATCAATAACTTAAGTTGTAAATTCAAAATCATAGTAAGCTAACAAGCATTCTCAAAAAGACCTTTCTAGAAAAATAACCTCCATAACACCATATGCCTATAATAAGCACAATCTCAAAGGGAAAAATCACAATCATATGTTATGCATGCACATTGTGTTAGATTATTACATAGTTATCATATATTTTCTAAGTAATACACATTTTTTAGATTTTTTTTCTTTTGAGGATATTTATTACATGGGTTCAAAAACTCCCCTCAAAATAAGGGGAATTCATAGGGGTTTAACAAAAATATTAGGATCCTATATTTCACTCATAATACATTTTCAAAACACGTGCTCAAATTATAGAAAATTAGACTCAAATAAAAATAGTGGGAAAATGGTGATGTAAAAAGTAGTACAATTGAAAAAAAAATAGACCAAAAGGACAATAGTACCTAAATTGGGACACTAGTACCACATGTAAAAAAATGGCACTACTCTCCAAGTCATGACACTACTGTCCAATAT
The DNA here is from genome assembly GCA_037957365.1 of Torreya grandis. Classification (NCBI taxonomy): domain Eukaryota; kingdom Viridiplantae; phylum Streptophyta; class Pinopsida; order Cupressales; family Taxaceae; genus Torreya; species Torreya grandis. Next base: position 445,342 of record JARHVA010005684.1, on the reverse strand, counting down.
ACTTAGTTTTAGAAAAACCTACATTGCTTAGAAAAGTACAATAGGTATAGTACAAGCTTGCAAAGATTCATTTATAAATTTATCATTTTTGCTTAGTTTTTCTAGATTTGTAGTATTTTAGATCAAATTTATATCATATTGACTAAATTGGTGGCATCATGCATGGCATAACCATTACCATATTCTAATTAGATACCCAGATATAGTTTATTATGACTCAGTCTAGAATCCATATGCTCAAATATCAAATTTGAGGGCATGTATAAAACACATTATTTCTGTATGTTAAATTACACACCTATTGATCAGATGGAATGAAAAATTCCATGTAATTATCTACTATATATATATATATATATATATATATATATATATATATATATATAACATCATATTCTAAGTTCTACAGTAGTTTCATGCCTTACTCCATCTACAATGCTTAGCATTCTTGAGTGGTCTAGAGCCACCTAAGTACATGAGTGGCTATAGAGATAACATACCTAGTTAGAAATTTATAGTTACTTCACACAGTTTTATTTTAGATGCATATACTACACATGAGTGGGAAATTATGGAGTCATACCCTACTTGATTTATTAAGCCACCTATAAGAAAGTTTTGGACACACCATAATTCCAATCCAAGCTATTCACATGCCATGATACACCAAGTAAGGGTGGGAAATGATAGATTCAAACTGGATTTAGCTCTTGATCCACCCATACATGAAGATTGAGTAGGAAATAATCTCAGTTCAATCTATTTATTTATTGATCACTACACACACACACATAGGTTTTCATGAGGTTTATGTATTGGTTCACATACATCATTAGGTGTATTCATTCCTTTCCTCTCTCATACCTCTTTACCTAAGTTTATTCCATTTTAATTTTTTACTTGGTTTAGTATTTTTCTTTTTATATCTATTGAGTAGGGACTAATTTATGCATCTTTAAATTGTAAGACATGATTTGGATCATTATTGACATACTCAAACCCAACTTCACATATTCTAACCTATCTTCACATACTTTGACCTAGTTTTATGTGATTCACCTTTTAGTTAAGTCCATGTATGCTTATTTTTCCTTTATCCGAGTCATTTCACTTTATTGCATTTCTAGAATAAAGGGTGGGAAAATGTAATCACCCAAAAGTCATATTTGAGTGTTAAGAGTGCTAATTGAAATTACATATCCCTATCTTAGCCCTAAACCTATCTTAAAACCTATTATCACATATATCTAGCCTTTGTGTAGTCCTAGACCCTCATTCATTGATCTTGGCACTTTGTGCCTAGTGTTATATGAATTGGACACTAGTGACATAATAAGTATAATAATGCCACATGGTGATAGTGTCCCAAAATGACACTAATTTTATTTGACTTTCTCTTCCACAAATGGATATATTTTAAAAACTAGAACCTCCTAGGTTTGGCCTAGATGTCTTTTATCACCTACACAAGCAACATAACAATATAAATACATGAATTTTAACCCTTTAACTAGTAAATGGAAACCAGATGAAAAATACACATTCAAACATAGAATAAGTTATGAAAAATTAAATTTATCAATCCTTATTCTTCCCTACTTCTACATATTACCATATACAATAAACCTAAGCTTAGATTACCCATATTTATAGTCTCAAACACATTCAAAGAACTCAATTCCACTATCATACTAGTTTCACTTACACTTTTACTAAAACTTATGTGGGGATAACTACATACTAATTTATCCCTCCTTGGATTATTTATATGTATTCAACTCTATTCACAGTGGGGTGTGGAGGGTGTGAAAATGATTTAAACTTTTAGTTTTTTACAATGTGTAATAGCTAAGTTAGATTAAAGGGATAATATGTATAAATAAATTAAATAATATGAAATAATTAAGTGCTAATTTGTTATGGATTTGTACTTCCATTGAATTTATAAAAATATTAATAAATATAAACTTATCTATAAAGTGACAATCATGAATCATTTGGGTTCTGGATAGGTTTGAGTATTGTCAAGATCTATTTGCTTACTGTTAAAGTGTTGTTATTTTCCTCTTTATAGGACTATTTTTATTTGTTTGGAGCACATGTGCCTATGTTTTTGGGTCTTATTCCTACATGTATAAAATCTATAACTTTGTGTTTCGACTTAAAATCCCAATTTAATGTGTAAAACCTAATCCTCCTTATAATTATGGCATGAAAAATAAATATATGTTCATTAGTTGGACAGGCTAGACATCCTCAACAACCCATTGTAAAGAGAGTTGCCTACATATCAAAATTCTAAGGAGGTATCAAGCCTGCTATAGTTTTCCCACCTAGTGCTTGGTATAAGTGCTAATGAATGTTATAATTAGAGTAGACAATGATGTCTTGAATGTGATTGAAATTTGAAATATTTGAAATATAATATTAGGGATGTTATACATGGTAGTATGTAGAAGTAGGGTAGAATAGGGATCAAATACCTTAATTTTTCTCAACTTATTTATTGTTTGGATGGGCTTTTTCATCTTTTTTCCATATAGTGAATAGAGGTCAAATAGTCTTGTATTTATAGAGATATATAGATTATGTGGATAATAAAATTTACTCAGTCTAAACATAGGAGGGGCACACATTTATAAATGTATTTGTTTAAGATATATATGGAAAGGGACATTAGTGCCCATTTTGGGATACTAATGCCATGTGACTACTAGGAAAACTAGGTTGGGATCTATGAAACCTATCTTAGGACCATGTTTGAGATATATATATATATATATATATATATATATATATATATATATATATATATATATATGTTTTTCATCTTCACAATGGATGGAAAAGTGTGATAAATACTATAATATAGGTCTAGACCTGAGCTAGGAATAGGATAACTCAAGCAACACTCTTAGCATCAAAATACCACATTTAGGTGAATATGTTTGACCTCCTTTATGCTAGAAATGAATCAGAGTGAAATCACAAGTATAAAGGAAAAATAAGTATACTTATACTTAGCTTGGAAGTGAAGCCTATGTAACTAAGTCTAAGTATGTGAATCTGGTTCTATGTATGTGAAACATAATCCAAAGTAATGACCTACAATTAAACATGTAAAAATAAATCATTACATAAGAGATTATCAAAATTAAAAGTCTATAGTAAATAAATTAACTAAGTAAACTTGCATAAAGAGAGAGAGAGAGAGAGAGAGGAAATGAATGAATACACCTTGTTGGGTATGTAAACCAATGCATCAACCTAGTGATAGTCTTTGTGTGTGAGTTTACATAGTGATAATATAGTTTAATAGTTGGGACTGATATGATAGCTTACTCAATCCTCATATACGTGGCTCAGGAACTCAATATATTTTTGATTCTATCATTACCCACCCCTACTTGGTGGATCATGGTCTGTGAATAGCTTAGATAAGACTACAAGAGTTTTTAACCCTCTCATGTGAGTGGCTGAAGAAATAAAGTAGGTCATGACTGTATTTCAAACCCATATGAAGTATATGCATATAAAATTATATTGTAAAAAGTAGTAAAAGTATATAACTAGGTATATCTAAATATGTATGTTAGCCTGATGGCCACTAAAATATATTAGGTAACTCTAGGACACTTAGTAATGCCAACCAGTGTATATGGAATATGGCATGAATCTGGTGAAAACCTAGAATGTGATAGCAAGTGTATATAATATATATAATGACATGGAGCTTTCCATTCCATCTAATAAACTTGTGTGTAATTGAGCATATGAAAATTATGTGTTGCACACATTTCCCTAATATGATATCTGACTATATTAATTTAGAATTGATTATGTAATAACTATATATGTGTATCTAAGATATATGTGGGAGTTATAATGTCACACATGATTCCCCCAAATCTACATAAATAGTATGAATCTAAGATGATTTGAGTGTATCTAAGTAAAATATGAACATAACTATCAAACATATGATTGTATCTATGCAAATATGTATTGTAACTAATGTATGGGTCTAGCTAATGTAGACTAACCTAAAGTTGGGGATACTAAAAAATAGTGCCATGTAGTAGATAGTGTGGTAATAACATCTCAATCTAGATGTTAATCTCTATCTATTCTAGAATCTAGGTGATTGAACTACTTTTTTAGTCCTTATTTTTTCTTGTGATTGATTTTTGAAATTGAGCATGTGTTCTAATAATTATTTGTGAGTAGCAATGTAAGATCTTGATCTCTATGATAAACCCCTATGAATTCCCCCTCTTTTTAGGGTAGTTTTGAAACCCATATAAGAACTATCTTTAAAATAAATAGCTTTACAAAATGTGTTAGCTGAAGCATATTCATGATATTCTAATATAATGTGTAAACATAAAATCAAAATGTAAAAGTATTTGAGCATGATTAGGTAATGTAATATGTTTGTTATAAGCTAGCATTACACAAGTGTTTCATGATATATATGTAATCAATGTGTATAGCAATAAAATATGAGTAGTTACATATGGGATGGGGCATGATTTCCATCACAACACCTAATTAGGAATGGTAGATGCATGAGCTCCCTAATGGTATTAAAAATTGGTTCATGTGAAATAAACAAAGACAAGTGTCATGGTGAATATGCATACAATGAAGCATACATTTAATCACATGAGTCACACAAAATTTGACAACATGCCATAATATAAGGGACATGTGCACATGCATCTAAGTCTAATAATGAAAACATACAAGGACATGTTCAATTGTCCACACACATAAGCAACAAATAATTTGGCTTAGAGCCACATGGAAGGACATGTTCAAGCATATGCATATAAAATTAATAAATCGCACACGAGATATGTACACATGTCCAAGGCATATAAACATATAAGTGGCATAGAGCCAAAGAGCAATGACATATTCAAATGCCATAAAATATGGAATAATCATAGGAAACACAATCTATTCTATTCTATGAAAACTAGAAATGAAAGCATATAACTATGTAGTACAAATATATGTAAATTCTAAGATGCATATATGTTGAGTCTAACTAATGATAGTCAAAAAAAATTTTAAAACAAGTATAAATGATCAATATTAAGATACATCAATGCATACACTAGAATTTATAGTATGTAAAGATATAACTCAGTAGTAAAAACTAATGAGATACCACTAAGTGGGTGGATGTATCAAATTAATAAACTTGGATCATTGTATATTCTTGTAGTGGGTAGATGATAGAAAGTCGAGATTAGTGTAATGGACTGAAGTCCTGTACGTAATCTCCAAACACTCAAAAAGAATAAGTGAAGCACATATGTATGATAAAATTGACTGCACTAAGATATTTAGCATATGTAATATATTTAAAGTAGTATAAATGTAAACATAATAATGAATATAATCTATATATTTTATGTTTTTAAAATATTTGAATGTTTTTTTATTCTAACATGTTATATTCTTTTATGTGTTTTCTAGATATAAGCTATATACAAGCAAATGAAAATAAGCTATGTATAAAGAGTGAGAAAGAAGGAAGTATGTACAAGAGTAGGAAATATACTAGCCAATGAGTCTCATGGGAGAGTCACTATAATTGTAGCCTACGTGAAAAATAAGAAAGGTAATCTCTAATGTAGTGTGTATGTTATACTTTACTTGAATGTGGTTGTAGTATGAATGAGTACTGGTCATCAGCTAAATCATAATAACCTATAATACTAGAGGGAAATGCCTTATACTATAGATTTGACCTTTTTAAATTATTATTTGGCATATTGATTATGGTTTTACCATTTATAAATGTGCTTAATATAGACATATAGTGTTGTGGAGGCTCTTTTACTATAAAACCTTGTTATAGAATGCTTGTTGGCTTAGCATGATTTTGACTTTATAATTGAAGTTATCAATTTTTCTATAAAATTTTATGTATCTGGATGTTTTTCCTTGATAAAATGTATATATGAATGATTTGCCTTGGGATTTTAAATAAATCCCTAACCTTATTGACCAATATTATCAATTATTAGAATAGGAGAAGTGATGCCTTGTGATTGTTTGCCCAAACATTGACCATGATAATCAAATTGTTTTAGTCACCAAAATTATACCATATTAAACATTGAGTCTCATTTTGGAGAGGTATATCTGATTAATTTATGTGCTTTTCATAATTTTTCTTGCTTTGGTTATTTTTTTTAAACCTTTATTATTCTGAGTTATGCTTTGGTAGCCATATTTGTAATGTTTTTGAATTTAACCCTTTTTTAATTTGGATATGTGCCACTGTATGTTATGTTGATGATGTGTCACTATGTGAGAAATTTTTATCTATTATCTATTTTATTTTAATTTTCAATGCTAATAAGGAATTTGTGTTGTGCACATACATTCTATGATATGTAAAAACATATCTGGATCTCCTCATTGGGTTTAGAGGAGATATGTTGATCAATTTAGATTTAGTCCACTCCCTTAGTACATCACTTTAAATTTTATTTAACATTTTAATGATTTTTGAATCACTATTTGTATATGTAATTTGTTGTGATTTATGATTTGGATATGTAAAATTATCTTCCATAAATTGACTAGGTGAAGATGCATATACATGATTTAGATTATTGTGCCCTGGAGTCCTTTGTCTTGTAAATTGATTTTCTAATGTTATAATATTTTAATGTAATATTTTATTCTAATTTTGTAAACCAATGATTATCTTTCGCATACTAATAATTTTATCACATAGAGTTTCACAAGTGTAAACCCTAGCTATTTACAATTAAATATGTAGTCACACACCATTTAGGGAAGAGGTGTGAATAGGCTTAGTATGGGGAATAATGGCATTGGTATAAGCTACTTCATCTCATGGAGGAATGATAACATGGTCCTATTTATATATAAAATAGCTATCACCCTCATGGAGATGAGGAGGAGAAGAAAATTCTTTCTTGTACATAAGATATGACATTGAAACTTAGAACATGGTTGTTAGTTTATGTGTTAAATCCTCTATGTGTGTATAGGTTTTTTTGTTAGTTGAATTACACATAATATAAAGACATGTTATGAGATATGAAATATATTGTAATTGATATAAATCATCATATATACATGTGTTTATGTCTTCTCTAAGTTCATTTTGAATTAAAGGGAACAAATATGCAAATGAAAGTATTAGCCTTTGCAATAAAAACTTATTAATTTATTCTATCATCATGATCATGATTGAAAAAATTAGAATATATATGAATATAAAATATGATTTTTGTAATTGTAAACCCCAAGGTTATCTAGGGATATGGTTTGTGTGAATTAGGGTTGTGAAACAATTTAAATTATAATTAAATAAATTAAACCCTAACATGAAAAATATTTAATTAGCTAGGTTGTCTACAAAAATAAAAAATTCAAAAGTATGCATCCCTAAATTATTACACAAAAATTGGAATTAATGCAAACTAGCATTTGAATCAATATTTGAAGTCAAGTTGACCAAATGATTTAACCTTTTAAGGTTTTACATTGTGTAATGCCTAAATTAGATTAAAGGGCCAAGATGTATAAATAAGTTAAATAATATTCAATTATTAAGCATTGATTTGTTATGGATTTTGACTCCATTTGACTTTATAAAAATAGTAATAAATAAACACAAACATAGAATTATTTAGAAAGTGACTATCATGGATGATTTGGGTTCTTAAAATTGGGTTCTAAAAAGGTTTGAGTGTCATCAATAGGGGCATAGGATCTGCTTCTTCACTAGATAGTATCTCCCCACATAAATAGTAGCACCATATTATTGTAGTGTCCTTAAAATGACACTAGTTTCCTCTTTACAATATTATTATTATTTTCTAAGAGAACTTACACCTATGTTTTTGGGTCTTATTCCTACATGCATGAAATCTATAACTTTGTTTATGCCTGGAAAACATTATTTAATGTGAAAACCTTGATCTTATTTGCAAGTATGGCATGAGCAATAAATGTATATTATTATTAGGATAAGATAGACATCCTCAACACCTCACTATTAAGATATTTTCCTACATACCAATACTCTTAGGAGGGATCAAGCCTACTGTAGTTCTCCCACCCAATGCTTGGTGAAAATGAAAGTGAATGCTATAATGAGAGTGGACTTGGATGTCTTAAATGTGCTTGATATTTGAAATATTTAAAAGATATGCTTAGGGATTATGTAATGGTAGTATGCAAAAGTAGGGAAGAATATGTATCAAATACCTTAAATTTTTTGAACTTGTTTCTTATTTAGATAGGCTTTTCAATCTATTTTCATCCAGTGAATAGAGGTAAAATATTCTTATATTTATAGAGATATATAGATTGTGTGGATAATTAAATATACATAGTCTGACCTTAAGAGGGGCACAAATTTGGAAAATTATACATTCAAGAGAGTTAGGATAAGGGACATTAGACCCTTATTGGGGACATTATCACCATGTGGGTGTAGTGTCCTTAGTGTGGCACTAATGTCCACCTACTAGATTATTGAGAAAACTTGGTTAGGATATGGAAAAGTTATTTTAGGACTATGTTTTAGTTAATTGTAGATGTTTTTGTTTTTCATAGTGGATATAATTTTGTAGTAAAGCCTCTATGATAGGTCTAGGCCTAATCTAGGAATAGGCTATAATATACTAACTCAAGCAACACTCTTAGCATCCAAATACCACTTTTAGGTGATTACAATAGCCTACCTTATTAAAAAACACACCTTTCATCTCATATCAATCAGATGCCTTATATATATATAGGATTAGGGTTTGATCACTAAATCAATCATTATAGGAAAAATATAAGGTTTTATAAGTCATGCAAATAAGAATAGACCTTAGAGATCTCGACAGAAGAGCACATAGAATCTTGGCACATTCTTATGCAAAGAACATTACTTCCATTATAAGGACACTACCACCACATTTATAATAATGGTGCTAATGTCTAATTATGGTGCTACTATCCAAGAGGGTTTCAAACACCATGATCTAGTTTGTGACACTCAAACTAGCTTTCATCTCAATTTCAAGCACCTAGATCATATGTCACAATTATTTTCTAGCTAATTTATTAATTGCACTATTTATTGCTATTTTTAGAAAAGTCAAAACTAATCAATTTTATAAAAAAATAGTGGATGTATTTATTACATATAATTTACCTAATTTAGTCTACTTGACTCTTTAAAAAATATATTATTTACATTAAGGTATGTCCTAAAAGGTTAAAATAATAAAATTTTATGAAAAAAAATTGGAATCAACTTCCCCATAAAAAGCTTATGCATTTTTTAGAGTAAAAGTTATGAAATTTTTGGTTAGAAGGGACCAGGGGTTTAAATCCTATGTGACCAAGGGATAAGACCTATTTTGGGTGTTCCCCCCTCTCACTTTTATTGATGTGATTTACGGGAGAATGACATCATCCAAGATATGCCTCCGTTTTGAAATGAATAGTGTCAATCTTCACTATCTTAAATTTGATGGTCTATAGGATGTCAAAATGAATACAAATACGGTGGGTAAAACCCATAATGTTTTTTTACAAGTGGTAGAATTTAGAGGGTGATTGAGCAATAGGTGAAGCATGAGGCACATGTGATCATGTGTTGAAGTCTAGGGCATGTTTGAGCTAGCATCAGATTCTAGTGGGTGTTTGAGTAGGTGTTGGATTCTGATGGGTGTCTGAATAAGCATCAGAAAATAAAAGGTGTTCTCGTAGGTGTTAGAACCTAAGTGTTTGAGTAGAAGTCAAAACATGATAGGTGTTTGAGTAGGCATCATAACCTGATAGGTGTTTGAGTAGGCATTAAAATATGATGGGTGAAAATGTAGGGGTCAGAACCTAATAGGTGTAAATGCAAGTTTCAAAAGTTGATGATTTTATTACAAGGGTTAGAAACCAAAAATCATGCATGAAACCACTAAAATTTATAGTGAGGTATAAATTTTTGATGGGGCTTGTTTTTATTACAAGGAAAGTTTGATATCTATTAAAATTCCTTGTGAGGGGTTGAAATCCTATCAAACTAGAAAACCTCCAAAAATGTGGATTATGAACAACTTCTCCAAAAATTACAAAATACCCACTTGGTTTCTTGACACATACATAAATGGTTTTTCATCAAAGTCATTATAAAGTATGGATTTTTTATAGATAAAAAATAGTCTTGAAACACTTTAAGGATGGTAAAAAATAGACTATCCAAAAATTAGGTCATGTTCACAATCATTCCTAAGGTTTTTCCACCTTTTAAATCTAATTACACTATCCATTTTTAACTTAGATACTCCAGGTATACATATTTTCATGAATTTATGAGAAACCACACTAAACCATAGAAAACTGAAATCAATGAAAATCTAGAATAATCAAGAATGCAAGATCTCACAATAGAATCAATGGATTCATCTACTAATGTAGTTATGATACCATGATAGAGTGGGACACAATAAAAGATCAATTATATTGGGTCTAATGCATGAGGTTGAATCCATATGGAGTATTGAAATCTAAACAAATCATAAAAGGAATAAACTTGTCTTCACAACAAAAAGCTGCATTAACATTCATTAGACAAAAAGTACATAGGAATGTACATTATATAATGAGTAATTAGGTCACCCAAAAAGGTAATTAACTCAAATCATAATTAGAAAACAATTAAATTACATTTCCCCTATTGACCTATTATTAATCTAAGCAAGCTAATCAGACCATGTAGGTAAAACTATATAGTGGGAAAAGCCTGCACTAGCAATCTCATGCTAGAATACTAACCCATTTTTATGGGAAACATCATGGTAAAAATAAAAAATTAGGTTTAGGATATAAGAATAAGGAAAACATACATCAACACAAATGGATTAAGGTGGGCATATACACAGGAACCATTTTAAGGAAGAATTTCAAGGATCTCAAGAGTTATAAATTTGCATAGTACAAAAGGCACTGTCAATTTTATACACATAAATTTGTTATTAAAAATCATGAAAACCAAAAAATGGTATATTTTACTCTTGTTCACACTTTCCCTTATTTACCTACCAACCTCTTTTCTTAACTAGCCTAATTTATGATAAATACATATTTAGATTCAACCTAGTTTACATAAGAAATTGAATATGTATTTCTCATAAACCTAGTATATGTAATAACCTTCCAAAATTATAAAAAAACATGTTTCCATATCTCAAATAACTAATTTTCACTCCTAAGATAGTATCATTAATATTAAAATAGTTACAATTTTTATATAGGTGTTTGCCTCCATCGATAGTGTCAAATTCAATGACTATTTTGAAAATCAGGAAGTCTCCAGTAGGTTTTCCTATACATATTTTATGGGTTTTCCATAATGGGAAATATCAAAGAGTTATTTATAAATTAAAATCAATCCTAAGGTTATATCCATTGTGAAAAGTCTTAATAAAATTTAGGAATCATCAATACCATCTTGAAACATTATCAAAAAGGCATACACATTTGATATCCCTCAAAATATAATACTTAGGGATAAGTTTGAGTACAAACACAAGTAAAAGTTTCGTGGTTCTGAGTGTCAAAATCAAAACATTGCATTGCATTTTACATTGATCATGATGGTGCATGTAAACACCTAGGTGAGAGAAATATGTAATGTTTGAGCCCTATTCAGAGTGTTATAATGTAGGAAACACTTAGTCACTTAATTGGGAGTGGTTGGGGTTGTCTAAACCAATATACTAACCCATGTTTTCAAGGCTCATGTTGTGGTTTATAGTGATGTTAGGGTTTAAGGGGAAGAATAAGATAAACATGGATTAGTGCACAATTAAAAAAGTACACACACAAGAGGTATCCATATGTGTAGGTTCATTGTTTTTAGATCTCACAGACCTATATAGTCAATATGGACCCTACTAGAATAAGATGAATAGTGTTGGTTACCAAAAGGGGTTTAAATTTTATTAATAATGTCCAAGTAAGGTTTGACCTCCCTTTTTCATCTGTACAGTTATAAAATAGAAAGAGATTCTTTTTAAGGACATTGATGAACATAATGTGTAACATAATTTAAAAATAAGATAAATATATCCCTTCCATATTTAATTTTCAATTATAAATATAATAATTGTGATATAAATCTACCCTTTTACATTCATATTTGTTTGATAAATGATCTATTTTACATAATATAAACATTCATACTTTTCTTCGTTTAGGTCAAATTAATTAAAAAATAGTTGTTGGTGATTCATTTGGAATAACTACACCAACTTTAGGTGGAAAACAAGGAGAGGAAAATTTCAACTGGTGATAATTTCCCCTTTTCTTCCCTTACACCTCTATTAAAAAGAAGCAAGGTGTGGTAGTAACCTCCCTAAGGTTTCTATCTACTAGGTCATGTCATACTAAATACCTTAATTAGTTGTTCTAATTAATTCCATACAAGGGGCATGCTTGGAATATTATTTAAGAATTTTGTAAGAAACTATGTTCTAATACTATGCCCAACATAACTAGCTAGTTCAGATTTGTTAATGAACTCACTATTGGTTAACACTTGTCTCTAATCTCATTAGTTTTAAATAATGCATAAATAAGGATAAATGTAAATGTGAGCATATAGTATATGTAAATCTTGAACATATGACTATAATTAAAATTAATCTATAGTTACTCTAAAAAGAATATAAATAAAAGGAAAATAAGAGATAGAGTAGGGAAAAAGGACATATGAGCTAAATTTATAATGATAAATTTTATGAATATATTAAACAAACAAATATTATAAGAAACCAACTACTATTTGGCTAGCATAACACAACCAAAAAGCATAAATGGTGAGGAGTCTAAGGAATAAGTAGTTACGTAGAAGAGTGACTTAGATTCACCATAAAAATGTGTAGACAATGAATGTCATTCAAAAAACTTTCATATAAATGATATTTCATAAAAACTAAACTTAAGATCTATCCATATTCATAAGAGTTATAGAAAAATGTTTTCATACAATCCTAACTTGTTAATAAATGAAAATCTAAACTAGGAAAGCAATAAGTTACAATAAATTAAAATGGTTGTTTCTTTACTCTAACTCTAACTCTAAATGGACCAACCTTCTAAAAGTCTTTAGGTGGTATTTAAATAGATTTCAGTCCCATGACCAAATGAAATTACCCCTCTAAAAGTGTTTGTAAATACATAATGAGATGTGTCGATATCTTCACAAATTTTGATAAGGCCATCCATAATCTTGATGAAACTAGGATTGAGGTCATGCTAACTGATATTCAAATTTGATTCTAGGAAGTTTTAGTCCTTGAAGATCCCCTCAATCTATCTAGAGTGTGGTGATGGAAATTCATAACTAAGATAAAAGTTTATCATTTATTCCTTGTGCAGTTTGATGGATCATTCCTATTTAAGGTATGCTTTTATCCTTAGTGGTCATGATTATTTCCAATGCACATTCCACATACTATTATTTAACACCACTTAACTAGAACTCAATTAATTCTATTTTTATTTAACTATTCAAGTAGTAAGGGACCAATTACAATTTGATATTGTAAAATAATTTGGACCTAAAATTGATCTCAAGCTTTGATGGATTTTATAAGCTAGATAAACATCAAATTTAGGTGTCAATCTAGTTTATGGAGACCCAATATCTTCCTTAGGAATAATATTACACACATATACTCTTCATTACTTATTAAAGCTAATGTTTTATTTAGATGTCAAGATCCTGCTACATGGAAATATTTCATTATTCTATTGCATGATGTGGGCCCCATTATATTTTCCTTTATTTGGACATGATGTAATGGGATCTTGATAGGTGTAAATATCATATTTACTCAAATCCCTACATGTATTCATTCATTATTCCATTCCTTGATTTACTCAAAGTCCTGATAGTATACCACATAGTATCATCCCAAAAACTCATTTGATTTATGCCTTGTTGTATTATTCCTATATTCTATAAACACATAGAGAAGTGGTATGATTCCACTTGTCATCATATTATTCACCTAATATGATTGTTACCTAATTACCAAGAAATATTCATGTCATGTTATTAGGTTGTGGAGCTAAAAGCTTTAGTGATGCAAACAGGGAAGGAGGTTGCTGAGAGGTTGCTGAGTGTCACAGTCACCGGTGTCGGTTAGGCCGACCGACGTCAGCCAGTGGTGGACAAGAATGTAACCAACATCGGTATGAGTTAGCCGACATCAATCATCTCTAGGTGGACAGGGACCAATGTCGGTCACTTGTGCTGTTCGAAACTGTGAGTGTTATGGATAGTTTGTTAACAAACTGAGTGTTTGCATGTTAAGAGCCAATTTTAGACTTGAAGCTGTGGATCTAATTATTGTAATTGGATGTCTAAATATTGTTTGCATGAGATCTATATAATAGACTCATGGGCTGTATTGAAAAGTGTTCTAGTTTGAGTTGAGAAAAGTTAACTCCTTCTGTGTGTGAAGTGAGCAAAGGTGTTCCTCCTAGTTCCACAGTAGTGCCAAGTGTGGGTGTTGGTTTTAGATAATTAGAAGGGTTCTTCAGGTGTGTAGGATCTTGGTCAGCAGGTGTACAAGGCCACATTTGGAGATCTACATGTGGTAAGTAAGATCATTGTTCTATAGGTGTATGTGTGTGCAAGGTTTGCAGGTGTGTAGAACCAGGTTGATCTGCAGGTGGTATCAGATCAAGGTGATAGCAACACAACAGGGAGTAGGATCAGGTAGCATCTACTTGGAGTACGGTGTGTACTCGGTTGGAGAGCAAAGAGGAAGTCAAGGTAGTTCCTTCCATAAGTAAGATCATTGGGTTGCAAGTTGTTGCAATTCAGGAGACATCTACTTAAAGTACGATTGTGTACTTGGAGTGTGTGGAGCACTTGTGGAGTGCATGGAACACTGGTGTACTGGCAGTAGTGGATACTAACCGATTGGAGGTGAACACCAACTCTATGTTTGAGTTGTGTGTTAGGATCGTAAGAGAGAGAGTTTTGAGGAAAGAAGTACTATACACTTGAGGTGTGGGAAGCCTCTGAGAGGTGTGAAGAAGAAGTGGCATCTTCTTTATTGTATTCTTTTCTAGATGAGTATTAATACAAGCTGTGTATTGTCTCTCATATTCTGTGTTGTTTCTAGTTACTAGTTACTTGTTACTTCTAGTTAATTCCACATCTTAAGTTTCTTGTATATGGTAATCAATTGTGCTTCCACAAGTTCCTAACACATGCACCTATAGAAGTGGTTTCAACCCATTTACCATGATCTTGGGATTGTGGGGGAAGAAAAGGCTTGGCTCTTAGTTTGAAGTCTTTTAAAGGAGCAGAGCTCTAGGATTGTGATAGGTGAGTACCATTTGGTGAATATATACATATAGACAAAAAAAACTACCAATTATATTTAAAATGAAAATACTATTTATTATATCTAAAACTTTTTGAAAAAAGACTAAGGCAAAGCTTAAAAAATAAAAGGTGAAAATACCTTAAATTTAACAATTTAAAATGTGGTTTTTTTCGTAGATAGAATCTATCTAGTCAAATGAATGATCAATTTATTAGATCTCAATAGTATAAATTTTAGTTAATTTTGGTTTTTTAATCCATTTAAGTCATACATTGAACTTAAAACCCAAACACTTTAGCACATATAATATCTATAAATAAAATAAAAATCATGTTGCGTTTATGATGGTTTTGATGGGCTATAAAACCATAAAATTTAAGTAGGATAAATTCTTACATGCATTCCAGTGTTTTTTCCATTTGGTATTGGATGCCACGTATCATCCATTCAATCACTAACTTCTTATTTTAATGCTTAATTGGGTTTATGACCTATATTCCCTTAGTGAAATTATATCTCAATAGGTGTCAATATATTGTTCACCAAAGGCCTAATATGAGACCTTAAAGAACATAGACCATATTAGGCATAGATAAATAAGATCATGTGATGTGGCATGATCTTAGGCATATATAGGATTGATAAACATTAGGATGCATATATATTACTTAGGGATATAGAAATAGGATAACCCCATGTGGTGTGATATTTCACATTCAAGAGGTTTAATGCCTAATGCTTAAAATAAGGATGCTTAGATAGCATGGACATGGGATTTTACCACTTGGCACCATCCTGATCACTCAAAAAGGCTAAGAAGAAATAGTCAAGTTAAAAGGGACCTATGGAAGTTGGGATGTGGAATTATGCCATGTAACATGATCTCTCTTACCTAGGGGAATCATGGGAAATAAAAAGAGTCATCAGGTCATGGATTCAAATAGGTATCCATTGAAATTCAAACTCAACCATACCTAAAAAATGAAAACAAGTCTATAAACAAAAGCATGCATTTTTTATATTCTTAAAACTAAATCCAAAAATTTTAAATGAAAGTGACTAAGACTTAAAATAAAACTATGAAAATACTTTGTCACTTTAATCATAAAAAAAGAAACCAAATAAATGATAAAATTAGTAAATAAAAAGATCTAATTTAATCGACACCTAGAGCCAATTTCATCTAATTTTTTGTAGAATGACTAAGTTATAACAATTAATCAATTCAAACTCACATCCAAAAACCCTAGAAAGAGACAAAATTAAATGAAATTGCTCAAGGGAAATAATTAAAAACCCTACAATATTTAGATGATCTACCTAAATTTGATGCTAAATGGTCTAGAAATCGGAACTTCAATGCAACTCAGAACATGTCATAAAAATAGACTAGGACTTATAAAATTTAATATAGGTATTTGTATCAATTAATCCTTTCATGAAAACTCCTTTATACTAAGTACATAAAATTGATCTTTTAAGCTCCTAATTACTTCAAAGAATGAATCCACTATAATGTCAAGCCTAAAACTTCTCAAAGCTCTTATTTGATTATACTATCACAAAATAGGTCCAAAATTGATTAGACTAAAAGATGAATATAGATAAAAAGAGGTTCCATGATTTATGAAGAAATTAGGGCATGTTGTGCAAGAAATAAAAAATGGTGACTACTAAAAAATACTCGAGTATTTTGGAATATTGAAATCTTACCCACAACCTAGAATCTTTGGCTTAGTCTAATGCCTAAAACATGAAACAACTTTTGTAAAGACAAGAGGGGAAAAATTTAGAGCGTAAGTTAGACAATTTATTTTACCATTATGTGTTTGTGCATTTATTTTCTTCATAAAATTTACATGGATTAAGTGATAAAATTAGGATCATCCAATTACTATATTCTACCTTGGAATGAATACTAGATATTTCCCTATTTCCATCTAAGTGGCTACAGCTATGACATAGTTACCTCTAGTCCCACAAAAATCCTTGATCTACCATCAGCCAAGTCTCTATATCCACAATAGAGGTTACTTTAATCACCCAAGATTTATTTTTATGAATTTAATTTTCTCCTTTCTGATTGCTTTTCTATCTTTTTATCATTTTAATGAACATTTTAATCCTAGGTTGGGGACCACCATGGTAAACAAAGAGAAGAATTGTAGATTTTTCACCTTTAGACCTTGGCTACAATAGTTTCATCTAGCTGAGTTTAGGAATAATTAAAGTGTATTTTTTGATAGGTTTTCAAAGAAGTTGTTTATGTATTAGATATCCCATTCTAACTTTATCAAACATAAATTTATTTAGAACATAGGAAAATAGTTATAATTCTTAGACCTGATCTAAAGATTGAATTAAATGCCATAAAACTTAGAATACACATATATCATTATATCATTTACATCACATAATTTTAGGGTTGTCACTTCTTCACCATGAGATCAATTGAATGAACCAGAGGAAAACAATAGTTGGGTAAAGTCCTAATAAGAAAAAAATTGAAAAACAAACAAGAAAAATAGACCCAAACAAAATAGAAAATTAGAAAACAAAAATAGTAAAAGGAAATTAAGATAATAAAGAGAAAATATTTACAAAAATACCTTAATCAAGTTCAATTTTGGTAGTAGTGTTTGGGTAATTTTCCATTGATAGGCAATGGAACATCCTCACTAGTTAGACACCTCAGGAGAAAAGCATTTTCACCTAGAATTTGAGAGATTTGGAAGGGTCCTAGATAAATGGCATCACAATTTTCACGTTATCCCTTACTGTCATGAGCCTTGTCCCAAAGTAAGACTAAATCATAAATCTAAAAGGCCTTAGTTTTTGATCTCTTATCAAAATGTTTGATGAGTCCTTGAAGCATGCTAAAGTGCAGCATGGTTACATCACATTTTTCTTCCATATTTATAAGGTTCATGAGGTGATCCTCTATGTTGTTATTAACCCCTATGTAATCTTTAATAAATATCAAGGTTAGAATTATAATGTTTATAGGGAAGACCAGGTCTTAGCCACATACCATATGGTATGTGAAAGTACCTAATGTATACTTTATCCTTGTGTTATCATACCATAGTGTAAATTTTAGAACAATATGCCAATCCCTAGGATTTCCCTCCAAGACTCTCTTGATTACATCCAATAAGTTATTATTAGTTAATTTAGCTAAACCATTACCTTCTGGGTATTAGTTACAATAAATTGTTATAATTACCTATTTTTCATAATCCCACTCAGTAAATTACATTGAGGAGAAAGTAGGGCCATTGTCACATACCAAGAAAAATCACATACCAAATCTTGATACAATATGGTCTTAAAGTAATATGATACCACCTTGGTGGTGCATTTGTGAATTATTTGGATTCAATAAAATGCATGTATTAGTTAATTTCCATAGGGATGATTTTTAATCCCACTAAGGAGTTGTTATTGATATCCCCTAAAAAATAAAGTCCCCACTTTGCAAATGGATGGGAATAAATAATTGGCTATAGTGGCATGTTGGAGTACACTCCTTATGTGTAGTGACTTGGAAAATGTGGTATCTCCTTAGATGAGCATGGGTGTCCTTGAAAATAAGAGCCCATTAATAGTTTTCTCTATGTATTTGGTGGGTTATGGCACTCCTTAAACCATGACCAATCCCATACTTCCCATGAAAACTAGTGAGTATTTCAACATACTTCAACTTTGCTTGGGAATCTAAAGTAAATGCCTTCATGTTATTTTATACAACACACATGATTTTATCATAAAAATACTAATTCTAACTTGAAATTCTCCCCTCTAAGTGGATTTTAATTGGTTTGGGCACTCATTGTTTAATAAATAATAGACCATGTCCTAATACCAATCATCATTTTTTATACTTTATACATTATATTATTGGCATATGATATATGGATCCACCTCAACCATGGTCTCGATAAGTCTTTGGTCTCTAAAAATTTCACTAGATATAGAGATAGGTTTAATTATTTTAGGATAGTAATCTATTTCAAATTCTACTTGCCTAACTCATTTTGCATTAACATTGCCTTCATGGTTGGGTAAAGAACTACAACAAATACTTTTCTATGTGGAATGTAGTGTATAAATTTTGTTAACTTATTTGATCAAGGTAAATATATTTTTTGTTAATGGATGAGTATCTAAGCTCCAATTTTTGAGTTGGGAACTAATAAATGAGACCATCCTTTCATCGCTAGCCTCTTTTATTTCCATTAGGACAATACTAATTGAGTGGTCTAAATAAATTAAATATATGTAGAAGGGTTATAAGTAGTTAAGACTAATAATAAAAAATGTTTTATAATTTCTATCTTAATTTGAGAAAATGTTACTTCCACTTCAGTTGTCCACTCAACATTAACATCCTTATTCACCATGTTATTTAGTGGCTTGACTATCTATGTAAAACATGAGATGAACTTCCTTATGAATTTGATTTTGTTAAAAAATGACCTCAACTCTTTTCTTCTCCTAGGTAAAAAAAATTAGAATGGCTTCCACTCTTTTTGGATTTATTGAGATACCTCATTTTAATATAATGTGTCTAAAAACCTACCCTCCATGACCCCAAATACGTATTTCTTTAGGTTTAAGGAGATTATATGGTCATTACACCTCTACAAGAATATTCTCAAGTCTTTCACATGGTCTTCTCTTCTCCTAGAGAAGACAAATAGTTTGTTCATGTATATGACTATGCATCTAGCAATGAGGTCTTTGAACACAATATCCCTGACTCACTAGAAGGTGGCATCCACATTGATTAGGCTGAATGGAATCATTTTGTATTTGAATTTGCCCTCCTTAGATGTAAACATTGTATTTATCTTGTCTTCATGGTTTACCATTACTTGATTGTATCTTAAATATATGTCAAGGAATGGCATCATTTGTGAGCCATTCACAATTTTCAAGACTTCATGTAGTGAAAGCAATTGGTAGTTTTCCTTTTCAAAATATTTATTCTATTTATAAATTATAAAAAATGTCAAATCTCCCCTCTTTTTTCAAATAAACACCAAGTTGGCCACCTAGGTGGATTGTATAATAGGGTAAGTGATTCTTATCGATAGTAACTTCTACACTTCTCTAGGAATTAAATACTCTAATAATAGATTAATTAGCCTCTAATTTTGGTAGAGTGGTTTAAAACTATACTTTAGTGGGATATTATGTGTGAGGATTGAAGTTTAAAATACTTAAAAATATTCTTATATCCATGAAATGGTGTCACTAAAGTCCTTCAGAGTTTACACAATCCTTAGATTTTTAATCTGGGAATAAGTTATGCTTAAAAATACAAGCTTTTATTATCTTATGTTGCATAAATTAAAATTATAATGGATAATCCATTTGTCAAGGGTTTTTTTGTCTATTTCACCCAAATAATCCATGCAAAAGATCTTATCTAATGACACCACACCTTTCAGTATGTTATTAGTCTTCAAGTTAATAACCCCTTATTCATATAGTTTTAATTATTTCATATGATGATCATCAATGATATAAGAGTCAAATACAATAGTATTGGTGATGAATTAAATGATATGTTGATAATCATTGAAGACTTGGATGTTTCTTATGTTATTTTTGAATAAAAGGATTAGAGACTAGCTCAACTGGTGATCTACTCAATCTATAATTTGTAATGGGATTTAAGGTACTTGTAGTTATTAAAAACAAATATATTGTATAATTATTTCTTCAGTGCATTATCTGAATTTTGAAATCATAGAAATATTCAATCATGTTCCTAACTCTAATGTGGTACCTTGAAAATTTATTATCATTACAATCATAGTGTCCTTTATCATATTTGAGAATAATTTCTTGATCTAAGGACTTTCAGGTTCTTCACTTTTCTCTTTAGTATAAATTGGAGGATATGTAACAAGGCTTCATACTTATCCACATTTTTTGTGAAAACAAACTGCAATCCAAAGGCTACCAAATACAACCTTCTTCACGGGTTTATAATATCAATCATATCACCATAACCAATCTTTCTAATGTATCCATCAAACTTTAGGGTCCACATATAGTCTTGAGATGTGTGTAATGGATTATGCAAGGTGGGTGTTGATACTATGTTCACTTATTTGTGATATTTATTAGCTTATAGGACTAACATACCTTTTTCTTAAACTATAAATGGCCCTCTAGTCTAGTATTCATTAGCTAACATGGGTGTGGAATTTATCATCATGATATCATGGGTAATGTCCAATATTTTGTGTTCTTAATTATTAAATGAAGGGAATTTTTCAACCCATGTGCATGTTGGGGCATGAATACATGCTTAAAATACTTATGGTGCATAAAGGATCTCCTCCTCTTCCATCTGGTCCAACTCTTAAAATTTAGGTTTGCCTTATACTGTAAGTGTGTTGATGAATAATATACCATAATATGCTTCATTATTGAGCTCAAATAATCCTATCATAGATTCCTAATATAATATCTCATTGCTCTTATTATATTTTGTAGTCATGTGAGCCATTTTTGGCTCCCTCTCAATCCTAGTTTAATTAGGCATACCTCACTATGGTAGCCACATGTGAGATAAATTTGTGGCCATATATCCATTAAGTGTCTACGATTAATCTTAACTAATAAGCATCTCATATGCCTCTATTATGTCCACCACATAGATGTGAATGAATTATTACACTCTAGGATAAGAATCCAACTGCATGTGTATGTGATTCAAATTACCAATGAATCTAACTTCTGTTTTGTAAAACAAAATAACTTCTCTAATAGATTTGGTGGGAGTTAATTCTACTTATTAGAAAATAGAATAGGGCATGAAGTTATCTGAAGACCTTTAATCTACCAAACAATTATATAATCTATTTTCCAAAAAAAAAAAAGTAGAAAATGGGGAGTCTTTGTTTTTTCCTTAATAACAATATGAGCATCATCAATGTTAATATCATCATTCCTCCTAGGGATAAACAATTCTCTTAGTAATAATTATTTCTAGTTGGACATTTAAAGTAGCTCAAACATTTTTATGTTTTCCTTGGTTTTACTTAAGTCTTATACAATGTTATATCCATGTTTATTTTGTTATAATGGTTTATTAGCATGGGGAGTTAAAATAATGTTTCTAGCTAATATGAGGTAGTATGTCCCTTAGGGGGGAGGATTATTAGAATAATTTACATTATGTGGAACCAAAATGTTATTAGGGGTAGTATTATTTAAAAAAACCTAAAAATTACTCCTTGGATGATAATTTTTCCCTCTTCATAACTATTTTAAAACATGGAACTCATAAGGGCTATCTATAGCTCATTTTAATTTCCAAATGGGATTTCATAGGTCTCTAAGACCATAACAGTGCTTAGGTTATATCTAATATGGTATGGCTTGATATTTTTTGGTACAAGGACTATTTTAAGGTTATCTATCTCTTTTTGGAAGATGTTTTAGGCTAATGCAAACTAAGCATAGTCTATTTTAGCATGGTATTTATATTATGCATTCAACACCAAGTTGGTAAGGCTAGGTCTATCATGTTTATTGAATTAGAGGCATTTTTATGGTTGTAGTTGGTATTATCAATAGGACTAGGCACATTTGCATTATTGGGCCTATTTTTACACTTCTTATTAGTCCTATAAAACTATAGTTCTAATGTTGAGATTATTTATCCATAGTTGGGTTAGTGTTTTGAGCCATTTGTCTACATAAGTTGACCTTATTATTGGTTAATTTCTAGACCATATATTGTAAATTAACCACATCAGGTTTCATGACATAAATTTTTTTAGAACCTAATTGATGGGGTGAGCTATCCATAAATGTGTTGGGATTTAAAAATATAGGGAAAACATTATACACCATATTATGGGCACTTCTAATGGGCATTTGATTACTTAAGAATAGAGGTATATCTTATTGGTTTTTGTTATGGGTAGTATAAAATATTAACCAGGAGTGGTATCGATGTTATTATAGGCAAATAGAATTATTTTTTGGCCCATAAGATATGTTAATACATGATTTAGCATTGATTTTTAGGCATAGGATTCAAGGGCATTAGATTGGCTCCTAGGATTGGATCCATCAATAGAGTGTTCTACATAAGGGCCTGGTTGACCATAAGAATTTAGTTATAGGCATTAGTCTTAATGAGGGCAAGGAAATAGCATCATATCCTTGGGGTACCATCTACTATTAAATATTTATTGGTTCATTATATGCCAAGGATAAATATGTAAGATCTATTTGGGTCCTTCTAAGGAACAAAAAAGTCATGTGATCTAGGGCCCTTAAGAATATTTGTATAGAAACTAACTCAATTTATGTGTATGGGTCCTAAAATATCTTATATAGATTATGAAATTGAGTATTTAAAATACTCATGAGTTCATTAGGCTCCCTATGGGAAGCTAAAAAATGTTGATAGATTATGGTCAGGTTTATTGGTATCCTATATTAGTTGAAAAAAACCACCTCAAGGTCAGCCCAATAGGTAATGGACCCATTTGAGAGACATAAGAACCAACCATATATTTATTTGTCTAAAATGTAATGGAAAATACTTTAGTAAACATCTTCATGTTGGACCTAAGTTTTGATCAAGACATATTGGAAGGTTTGTATATGTTCTTCTAATTTCTTTACCCCATTATGAATATATTTTGGGCTTAAATTATCAATATTTTTAGTCAAGTCATGGGAAAGTCGTGGAATGTTCATAGGAAAACTACCTGCTCCTTAATAGGTGGGATTATCCATTATTGGGTTTTTAGCGAGAGTAAAGGGGGTAGTGAAAGGAAATTTAGCAGTGTGGGAGTTATTAGGTAATCATGTTTGTTTGGATTTAGACTTCCCTTTGTTATTTTTATTTCTCCTATGTATATAGAGTTATTATAGCTAAAATTAACCCTCAAATGAATTTGACCTTGTGACAAACCTTCTATTTTATAGTTTCATAAACCTAAAATTATCCTTTTCTAAGAAAAAATCTGTAAGATCTTAGATACAATCAAAATAAAAATAAAAAATTATTTTATCAGGCCTTATTTCTAGTACCAACTTGTTGGTGGTCTATTTGGAACAACCACAACTCTAGGTGGGAAAAAAGGAGTGAGAGGAAAAGATAAACCCATAAGGATTTACTCTTTTCTTATGTTCCACCTTTTTTTAATGAAATTAGGCTATGGTAGTAACTTCCCTACGGTCTCTATCTACCAGGTCATGGTTCACTAAATTCCTGAATTGGTTGATGTAGTTTGTTCTTTAAAAAGGGCCTATTTAGAGAATTATTTAAGACTTATGTGAGAAGATATGGTCTAATATTGTGCCCAATATAACCACCTTATTCAAATTTGTCAATGAACTCACTGATAGATGACACTTGTCTCTAGTCTCATTAGTTTTCAAAAATTCATAAAAAATACAAGGGGAAATGTGAACATACAATCCAGATAAAAATTGAAAAATGAATCTAATTAATATTAATATAGATTTAATATAATAAAGATATAAAATTAGGATAAAAATATAAAAAGGGTAGGGAGAAATATATGAGATCACTTCCTAATTAGGACACTTTTGACTCTATTAAATTGACAAATCTCATAAAAAACCAACCATTATGTGGCTAGTATAACATAACCATAAAATGAATATGGTGCAATATTATAAGGACTAAGTAACTATGTAGAAGATGGAATTAGATTCACCATATATCTAAAAATAATGAATATAATTAATATAGATTTCATATAGAGGATAATTCATGAAAAATAAACTTAAGATTCATCATTGTTCAGATGAGTTATAGAAACAAGCCTTCATACAACATCAACTCATGTAAAAAATTAAAATCTAAACTAAAAAGGTAGTAATGTATAAAAAATTAAAATGGACCAATCCCTTTACTCTAACTCAAACTCTAAATGGACTATCCCTCTCATAGTATTTGGGTGGTTTTTAAATAGACTTAAGTTCAATGACCAAATTAAATTCTCCCTCTAAAATTGGTGGTAAATACTTAATGAGACGTGTCCTAGGGGTATAATAATGGGATCATGTCATGGTTTACTTCCCATGAAGACATGCCTTGAAAAGAGAATGAGGAATCTTAGATATCTTAGGCATATGCCTTACCAACTGCTTTGAACTGATTTTTACCATATTATCAAAATTTATATGTCCAAGCCTTCTATGCCAAAGATATATTTCTTATAATTGAGTCATGAAGCTCTCTTACTTCTTAGATTCATGGAATACATACATATTTTTATCTATTTTATGAACATTTGTAATTAATCTTCTAGATTTTTCCTTTCTTATTTCACATACATCATCATGAAAAGTTACAGCATTTCCTTGATTACATATTTGGATCACACTTAAGAGATTATGTTTCAAACCTTATACATATAATACATTCTCAATCCAAGTATTACCATAGTCCAAAATCATAGTAACTTTTTTCAACTATGTTAATAGATTTATTATCACCAAATCTAACTACACCTTTGTTGGTCTTTTTGAGAGATATAATCTTGATCTTGTCTCCTATCATATGATTTGAGAATCCAATATCTATGAAACATATCTTGTTCTCATCTTATTGAGTATGAAAGGTTGCTTAAACAAATAATGACTCTTTCTTTGTTGATCTACTTGGATTTTGCTTCTTTTCTTCTTTAGACTTAGTCTCCTTAAACCATTTGATGGTGTCAATGACTTGTATATCCTTTTTCCAAAATGATCTTTTATATTTTTTAGATATATGAATTTTTTGGTTACAATTGTAGCATATGATATCCTTTTTGATATCTGAAGAGAAAGTGCAATCCTTATATCTATGACAAAAAAGATTACAGGAGAAGCACTACCTATTGAATACATTATTTATATTTTAACTCCTTATTTATTGATCATTAATGATCCATGAATTTTAATTATTGACCATTTTGGTGGATATTAAATCCATTTTGTCCTTGGATAAGATCACATCTAAGTAATTCATGACTTTAATTTCCAATTTTCCATTCTTTGATTGAGATATTTAATCATCATGACCTATAGATTCTTGACTATTGTCTCTAGATCTTACAATTATGTCTTCACACCATCCATGCTTATATTAAATTCTAAAAAAACCATAATAGATTGTTTTGAATACAATACATACCTCTTTTTCAACCATTGTACATTTGATCACCTTCAAGTGGTTAAACTTTTTAAGAAGGATTGGCTCTGATACCAATTATTAGAGGTACAATCACTAAATGGGGGTGAATTAGTGAGACCAATTATCCAAATTTAATTTTAATCCTTTCAAACTATTAATCATTTACCATAATAATTTCATGAAGCATACATATCATTCATAATAATGAACAAGAGAGATAACACAAGATCAAGCACATAACATATGACATATGTGGTAAACCCTCTTGGGGAAGAAACCCCATTAAAAATATAGTTAGACTATTATCATATAATAAAAAGAACCAATTTAGACCATATAAAATGGATCAAATAACTAACATCCCTTATTTAGTGAGACTACAATCCCATAAGGTGAAACAACACCTATCTAGCTGAACTACCATAACAACTAGACCTTTAACAAGTTTTACCTTACAACCAAGTTGAAACCCCCTTATATGTTGAGAATCCACAATGACACATGTGAACATAACATATCCTAAACATGTAAATTATCTCTCTTCAACTTTGTACACTTAATTCATCTAAAGCCAGCCTTTAGATTACCCTAGACCTCTTCACTCATCCTCAACCTACAAGATCACTATTATGACATAAAAAAAATTACCCATAGGTCATAAACACATCCCTTAATATTATCTAATCATCAAATCATTTATTTAGAACTCTCCCTCTACTTTGCTTCATAACTCTCACATACCTACTCTTCATTAAATTCTAGAAACCATCACATTTGGTTTCACTATTTATAGAGCATTCATGATCATCGCTATCTTGGTTGGCCATTAGACATGAATTATCCCTTAATGTTTCTATTACATATATTAATAACTCAATACCATCCATGTAGGTTGACATAGCACCCATGGGTCACCCTTAGGTAGTTATACCTATCAAATAAGCCCTTATAGCCCTTATAGGTCTCATGGAGACCTATTCACCCATTTAACACTTCATCAAGAAAAATACGAAAAAAGGACCACTTTTAATTGCATATGTATACTTCGCATGACCCATTTGACATTCTCAAATGATCACAGTCATCTCTACTCACCTCTACATATTCTTAATGATCTCAAACAATGGCCTTGTACATAAGAAAACTATGAATGAACACACAATAAACTTATTAAGAATTTTTCATACTCAAGATAGATATATCACACATAAATATGATCCTCGTGTTGTATAAAACACTCTCCAATATATAATTGATTATGAAACATCAAAATAACATCAACATAATTTTAATTATCCTTCTTGGATCACTTACAGTCCATGGTCAAACACACAATCAACTTTAAAGCTCTATATATTTGCTTGTAAACACTTTAAAATATTTAAATTTATATTTAAAAATCTTCCTTTGAATATTATATAATTTTTATTTTTACACCATGAGAAAATTCATCCTGGATCAAAAGTTATAGATAAAATACAGAGCACTAGTTTTTCCTTTGTTAAATTTAAAAATTCAAATACTGTCACAGTTAAACCTCGGTAAATTTGGTTACATATCATGTACTCAATGATTATATCAATAATACACCATTGATATGATTTTAAGTATATCAAAATTTACCTTTCATCATTCATCATTGGATCTTCATCTTGACTATTTGATTAAATACACTCCATTGATTTCATGTACATAGCTTGGTCTTTATCTGTGTTAAACATTGGACACCTTGAAATCATCTCACTAAATACACAGCATTTATATTTATATATATGAACCCTTGATCACCACTATATCTTATAATAAGATCTATATTTATCTCTACTTGATGTTAAACATTGAACACTTATCCTCATCTTGTTGTTTCCTAACATCTTGGAATGAACATGCTCCATTGATCCTTTTGTAATGAGCTCGATCTTTACTTAGTTTAAGAATAAAACACTTTGATGAATTTTAATTATTTTTAAATATATATATATATATATATATATATATATATATATATGAACTCATATGAACCATTGGATCTCCATCTATTCATGATCTTTAACATCATGCAAAAATGACTAAGTGTGGGGACCATTGCTTACCTGCCTAGAAGGCCAACTTTGGACCTTAATAACTTTTGATGTGCTTAGATTCATGACCTAAAATTTGGACCATAGGATATCCCCACATAGGATAATATAAAAATTTATTAATAATATCTTAAAACCTTCACACATGTAATATATAACTTTATTAATTTGCTCACTCAGATTTTTCTTCCACAGAGACAACTATGTCAAGAATTATTTGGAAGGCCAAATTTGCACATGCATATATTTTGATGTGATTCACGACCTAAAATTAATAAAAAAATAGATTAGGAGCATAAATTAACAAACCCATATGATCAAATTCACCTAAAATTACCACACATGTAAAATATGACACTATCAAAATGCCTACTCAGCTTTCCTTTCTACATTGCAAATTTGGCTATGGAAAAACACTATCAAACTCCTTGGGAGCCCAAATTTGAAATTGAATATATTATGTTATACTTCATCACATGACCTAAAATTTATTTCATAGTAAATAATAACAAATTTAATCACAACCATATGAACAAATCCTCCTGACTCATACACACATTGTAATCGTGATGTCAGTAAATTACATACTTAGATTTTCTACCACTTGACCCAAAATGTCTAGATGAAAACTATGATAAACTAGATGAAATAAACTCATACACAAAAGAACTAGAATAATTAATGAATAATGATGTGACACCTTACACATGTTCAAATCACCATACTCATCCCTAAACATCTCTAACAATGCCAAAACGAAAGATCTACCAAGCATATTAGGACAAGAACATTGCACACTTTGTCATTGTCAATTAGACTATGAATGTAGTTAATCCACTCACTTGTACACTTCTATTACATCATTGAGAACTCTCAACCATTATGCCATGTAACATGATCTCACTTACCTAGGGGACTCATGAGAAACCAAAAGAGTTGCTAGGCCATGGATTTAAATAGGTATCCATTGGAATTTTTAAAAAAACCTACCCTAAAAATGAATAACAATAGATATAAATAAAATTATAATGCAAAAAAGTCTATGAATACAAATAGGTATATTTCTAGTCTTAAAATTAAATCTAGTTATTTTAAATGAAAGCAACTAAGACTTAAAATAAAACTATGAAAATAAATAATCACATTAATAGAAAAGGAACAAAAGAGACCAAATAAATGATAAAATTATTATATTAAATGATTTAATTCTATTAACTCCTAAAACTAATTTAGTCTAAATTTACACAATATGACTGAGTTCTAATAGTTAAGCAATGCAAAACTCAATGAAAAAAACTTCAAAAGAGATAAATCTAAACCAAATTTCTCAAATAAAATAATAAAAACCTTGAAATAGACCTCCAGACCTCTTAAGGATTTTAGATGTAGAAATTCTTAAGGATGGTTCATAAACTATAGACCTCCAGACCAAATCTTATTACCATGGATATTTACTCCATATAACCCATTAAATTTCCTAAGAATATTGGGTTCTGATGCAAAAGGTGTGCAAAGATACGTACATAAAGAAGTTTTCTTGTAGGGTTATGCTTGTATTCTAGACATGATTATGCTCTTAGCGATGGTTAATAAACCTCTTAAATTCAACCAACCTAAATACATCATGGATTATAGTTTCATATGGGTCCTCAAATAATTCTAATATAATTTTTTCAAACTCAGATTGTGGTAAAATATATGAGCACTTTAATAGATGGTTAAAATCAAGTGTATTCATGACTATAGAGTTTTAATTATCTCTTTGAGAGTTAAATTGACCTTTAATTTATTCTCACCTCATTAAAACACATCATTTATGACCTTTAACAACTCATAATTCCTTATCATGATGTCATCTTGGCTTGATAGGGTCTACAAGTGCCATAAGGTGATATAGGCCTTTAAGACCTAATTCACCAAAGTTGAGTTTTAATGGTTTGAGGCACCTAAAATAGGGTATTAGGGTTAAAACCAAATTTTTAGCATTAATTTCCATCTCCTTTTAATTATTTTTTCTTCCCTTACTCTTTGTCTTGATAGCTTTAGGATTGCTTGTGTAGGAATGGTTGCCTACTTATGTTTGTGGAGTCAACAAAGGTATACAAATTTGTTTTGTCATTCATGAAAAAAGTCCAAAGTGTTTTAAAAATTTTAAAACATGTTATTATCATGATAATAATTTTTAATTTTGAGCCTCAAAATCATGAAATTCTGTATATGCCTTCCTTTCACTACCCTAGTGTTTCAAGTAGTCATATCTTGTAAAAACCTTATGGAATAAGTTTACCTATTAAATCATATAAAATGAGGTTATAAACATCATATAACATATATAATAACTCTAAAACCTTTCTTAAAGGTGCATACAGATTTAACAAGTCTTAAAACAAGTAAAGAGTCTTAAGAGCACATAGGCCTATTTTGGTCTTTCTTGCTTAGCTATCACTCAAGTACATGATTTTCATGGAATGAATGAATATGGAGATTTTAAATAGTTTTTTTAAGACTTATTATTATATTATTAATATTCATAAACACTCACATGAGATTTAAACTATGTACTAAACCTATAAACCTCCAAGAAGTTCTCATAGCTCCAATGGTGACTACCAATAGACATGTGGGTGACTATGCTAAAATAGTGAGTGTTTTGAGTGATAATTTGGGATTAATGTAAGAATAATAATATTTAAAAAATTTTAAGGACAATTTTTAATAATTTTTAGATACAAATTCCACCTTTATGGGCTCTAAAACTTCAAACTCCGTCAAAACTGGCTCATATGTATTGACTTTGCATAGTTGTATATAGGTATGACTGCATATGAATAACTTATTTTCCCTTATTTACACCATATTATTTGTTTTAAAAAAATTTAATACTTACATGATTTATTTTATAAGGAACCAATTCTCATCACCTCATGTTTAGATTTCCTCTTAGGCCTAGCTGGTTATCTTATACTTGTCAACCTATGTGTGCCTTTAAGTGACCTGACTATTCTTAGGATTTTTTAGACTTTTTCACTAACAGTCTAAAAATCCTTTTATTTTTTTTTAAATCCCCATCAATATTTATAATAATTCCAAAAACTCTTATTCCTCACCATGTGTTCTTGTATACCTCATTGTATTGATAATGGTTTGGTCTCAGACCTACATGTTGGGGCCTATAGGTCACTTTTTTGAGTATATATGCCATCTTAAAATTACATTTAAACCTTACATTTTTTGATTTTTTTAACTATGAAATTCCACTATCATTTTTTTTAACCTATGAGGCATATGTAGAGCATAAGGTCTTTTGAACTTACCTATCTCAATCCCATGATTGTAGGTGAAGATGTGTATAATTTGAATGGACTAAGCATATTTTTAAGTCTTAAACTTGGCACCAAATGGCCTTAAAGGTTACCCTAATAATACTACCTTCTTTAAAATTCTTTTGAGTTAAAACTCCAACTCATACATCTCAATAGCTCATTTTATTACATCTTTGATTACATTATTCTTTGGAGTCTTGTAGGTGGATGTCATTATGTCTTGTAAAGACTAAGATGGTCCAAACATGTCATGTGAAGTATATTATTTGGAAAGAGTTCATGATTATCATTCTATATCTTTTTTCCATCTTATACCATACATATCTTATCTACTTACTTGTTTTGATGGTCTCTTAAGAAACTCCTTGTAATTGTTTTGAAGCATTCCATATAGTCAATTGTAGGTGAAGATTGAGAGTTTTCCTAACTATAGATATGCATTTGGTAACCTTATTTATGGTATTTATTCATTTCACACTCCATAATTATCATGAAGCTTTCATTTCATCATTAAACTCTATCATATACTTTGTTGATCTCATCATCTTTCTAAACTTGGAGATAGACCTTTATAAAAGGCTATAGGTAGGCATTTTTTAGTTTGAGCTTGACTGTCAAGTAGTGTTTGTAGCACTCCAATTCATACTTGATGAGTTAATATATCCATTGTTCTCTTGAATCATTAATTTGAACATGAAACTCCATATACTACTTTGCTATCATCTTTTTCATGAACTTGAAAATAAGCCTATGTTTTCATGGTTGTAGGTGATGTTTATGAAGTAAATGACTATGTCACATTGTAACTTGAACCTCATATTCTAATATAAACCTTAATTTACTTGTGATTCTCAACCTTGGGCAGAATATCCATTTATTTTTAAGGTATATCAATACTTTATCACAGTCCTAGTTGGATAAAGTATTGATACACTTTAAATCCTTCAAAACCCTATTGTAGGTGGATGTTTTTTATGAAAACATATATGAGCTTGCTCTTCATTAATGATCTCCCTTTGATATTTCTTTGATATTCATAACTTACCATGTTGTTTTATTCATCCTTATTTCTCTATGTTCTTGAAAATATGTTTTTATTTCCATTATAGATTGACTATGTTTGACCCTTTTCTAGCCTTTGTATGGACTATGTATGAGTTTTGATCTTGAAATTGGCTACAATAGACCTCTTCTCATACTCTCACCTTATTTTGGAGTTCTTATCGATTCCTAGTTTATCTTCAAACACTTTAAACTAACTCTTGATGTTTTTTTGATCTCATCATAGTTTAGCAAGGCTATGGATGACTATGTGTGCTTCCTTTGTACAAATTGAGTCTGCATCAAACCTTGAGAAGGTCCTCAAAATAGAGTGATAGTATTCTCCTTCACTCTATTATAACTTTATGAGAGAGGAAAGAAAAAAAACTTTGAATAATATATCTATAATTCTCTCCTGCCTTCGTATTTTCATGCAAAGTCATGACTGTGATAATCCTTCATTGGCTATAAGTGATTGTTTCACGACTATTTAGTAGTGTTTTTACAGTCTTTATAGTCCTTCAATGACCAGGGTGATTCTTTATGGTTATTTAATCCTTATGGAAATGAATACATGATATCAATTTGAATGGAAGTGAAATAGAGCCTTACAATAGTGTAAAGGTAGTGAGAACATAGTGAAATAGAAAGAAACATAATGGAGGTGGAAATGGACATAAAGAGTATATAAAAAGACCATTTTGAGGGTTTTATGCATGCATGAGCACATGTTCAACAAGATTTAGAAATTTGGAGGCATTTTAAGGAGGTATATGGTGTTAAAATGAAACCTAGGAGTATGTTAAGATCCTTAACAAATGATAAGAAACCTTAAAAATTGGTAAACTAAGACTCTAATGGAGACATTGAGAGCACATGAAAGGCTTCCTTACTATGAATCCTTGAAAAAACGTTTGATAATATCAAATGAGTGACATAAGATCATGAAGGAGACCCTTTCAAATAATAATACAAAAAATCATGATGCTCCTCTCTCTTGGATCATACAAACTCTATATGCTTTTAGACTATAGATTTGTATTTTTATACCTTATTAAGAACTCTATGACCCTCACTTGTATGAAAAATAACTTAATAATTCCATGGAAGGTGGGTTATGATCCTGAAGAACTCCACAATCTTGAAATTTTCTACCATGATGCTTAGATGAAGGTAAAACATAGAAACCTGATTGCCTGCTTGGATGGAGACATAGTGAGTGCCTTGAATTCAAAGGGATGGTTTATGAAGGATATAAAATCAAATTGAAAACTAAATTCCATATATATAATCCCTCTAATAATAATTTCTTTGGCCAAAATTTTAGACCTTGGTTTTCTCTGTCATGGTCATACCACCTACAAACTTGAAGGGCTCTCATTATGTACAAATATGAAAGATGAATATAGGGAACTAATTTTGGGACCATACAGAAAAAAATTTCCTTCAATTTATTATATAACATTTGGAATGTCTTCATCTTCAAATTATTTGCCTCAATTGTATGGAATAGGTCGTATAATTCTATACCCTTGTATGAAATTACATGAAAATGGCTCTTTCTTACATATTTTCAAAACTTAAATCTTTGAAACACAAATTTAGGGTAAGATAATTAATATCACGAGTCAATTAACATGTTATAACAAGTTTAAAATCTTTTTATGACTTTAATGGGCTAAAATTCACATGTGTGATCTCTTGGATACCTTTTTTAGGCTTAGACTTGTATGAAGAAGTTATTTCCAAACTATGAAAATTTTAAACAAAGCTAATCACATAAAAATTAAAGAATTTTAAGGTATTTTGGATTCCCCATGTGGTTTTTTAACTCCAATTTTAATATTAAATGACCAAAATTTTCTCTTTTTGGAAAAAAATACATAGTTTTACAACATCATTTATCACTGGAGAAGCTTATAATAGTACCATGAAATGTTTTGAATTATAGAGGGTGTAATTTGGCCTTGATAGGATAAAATTACAAAAATTTATAAGGATCAATACTAGGGATTTAATCCCTCTTCATAAGGGAATAAAACTTGTTCGATGTAGGTGTATTTATAGAATAAAATTTACAATAAATAGGTTTTTATACTAGTTCAAATCATGTATGGTAACAAAGGATTTTTCATAGGTACTTGGTATTGACTATATCGATACATTTTCTTAGTTTCCAAAATAAAATCATTCCAACTCACTCTCACCATTGCCACAACACATTGCTAGGATGTTTATCAGATGGATATGAAGAGTGTCTTCCTTCATAGTGACATCAAAGAGGATATATGCATGGATAAACCATAGGGATTTGTATAATATTCCTCATTTGTTTTAATTTTTTTGAGATATATCTATGGACTCAAAAAAACTCATAAATATTGGTATGATAATATGGACTCCTTTCTTATTTTATTCGGGTTTACTAGATGACATTATGATTTAAATGTCTATGTTTTACAACATGATGATCCGTTGTTGATTTTATTTCTCTATGTGGATGACCTATGGATCACAAAGAGTTATTAATCCATAATCATAGTAGTGAAAAATACTTTGGATAATAGTTTTTCAATGATTTACTTGGGATTATTGCATTACTTCCTTGAGATTGAAATTTCTTAGTTTGACTCTATGATCACTATTTCACAATCAAAATCTGATCTTTATTTTATTTCAAGGTTTATTATGGATGATTGTTAGCCATATTTCACTCATATTATATATTGTGTGAATATTGAGTCTAATTTTCCATCCCCTTTGGTGATGCTACCTTAATTGATAACTTGTTGGCAATCTCATCTACTTTACACACACTAGACTTGGCATTTTATATGTAGTGGGCATGGTCTCTAGATTTTTAAAGAAAAAAATGAGCAATGATGGAACATTAATAAGTGAAATCTCCACCAAATATAGGGTACTTATACTTTTGGGATCGACTATGGAGTAGGCATCAACATTGAATTGGTTGGTTATATAGACTTAGATTGGGATGGTGATACTTAGAATTGTAAGTATACTTTAGGCAAAAATTGCTCCCTTAGTTTAGATTTGATTAGTTGGTCAAGTAATAACTAAAATTTTATTACTTTATTTTTTAATGAGATAGAATACATACGAGCTATAAAATATACCACTGAGGCTATTTGGATTTAGGGCATTCTCACTAAGTTTGCCATCTAGTTTTGATGACCAATAGTCATCTTCTATAAAAACCAAAGAATAATCCAAATATAAAGGAATACAATCTTCCATCAACTAACCACACATATCAATATTAACATTCATTTCATTCAATACCTCATCAATATTCAATTCATTGATCTCCACTACATCTAGATAATGGAGAGAATTATTGATACATTCAATAAACCATTCATTAAGAGAAAATATCTTCATTTATGGGTTATTCTTAGGGTTTGGGTAGCTCTGACTTCTTCCTCCTTTATGAGATCATCTCTATGTACATTAGAACCTCCTCAGGACTTTGTACCAACACCCAATTATTCTACCCACCTAAGTTGTTCCTAAGGGGGTATTAGTGTAGGCTTTTTGTCATGTGGTTTTACCTACATGGTCTATTTATCTTTCTTAGGTTAATAATAGGTCATTATAGGAAATGTTGTTTAATTCATTTTACAATTATGATTTGAGTTAATTACCCTTTTGGGTGACCTAATTCCTCACTATATAATTTAGCTTCTTATGTAATTTTTGGCTAAGGAATGAATGATGTTAATACAAATTTTTGGTTGTGAAGACAAGCTTCTTCCATTTTGATTTCTTCTTTATATTTCACTATTATATACAGATTTAGCTTTGTGTATTTGACCCTATCCAGTTTGATCCTGGATTATGTCCCACTCATGACATATTGAATGAAATGCATGTGAATCTTTATATGCTTGGTCTTCTAATGGAGGACTGGATTCTTATAAATTTGGATTGAACATTGGTTGTCATAGAAGATAATTTTTGGTCATCAAAACTAGATGCCAAAATCATTGAGAGTCCCTTGAATCCAAATAGCCTCATTAGTATAATTAATAGATCTTATTTATTATAACTCAGTACAAGATAAAGAAATAAAATTATTATTCTTTCTTGACCAACTAATCAAACCTAAACCAAGGGATAAAATCTAGCCTAAAGTAGATATATGATTGTGAATATCACCAACACAATCTAAATATGTATAACCAATAAGTTTGATGTTGATGTCTGATCCATAGTGAATATTAAAAATATTAGTACCCTCAATGTAGTGGAGAATCTACATAGATATTTTCAAATGTTTCTCATGTGCTTCTTACATAAATATAGATACCTTTCCCATTACATGTGAAATGTCAGGTATAGTATTCATAAGGTAGATGATATTACCAATAAGTTGTTGATATGAGGTAACATCAAGAAAAGGATATGGAAAATTAATCTCAAGCTTCACACTAGATGGAAAATGAGTTGGATCTAGTTAAAGTTATCCATGTTAAACCTTGAAATAAAATAAATAACTTATTTGGATTGTGCAATAGTTATCTTATAATTAGACTAAGATATTTCAATCCCAAAGAAGTAATACAACAATCCAAATTTAATCATTTAAAGCTTATTAGACAAAGTAGTTTCCAATTTTGTGATGGTGGATGAATAACTACCTATGCTCAATAGGTCATCCACATAGACAACCAAAATTGAAATTGAATAATCCTGTTTTAAAATTTAGACATTGAAATCATAATGGAATCTAGTAAATCCAATCAAAAGAAGAAATGAGTTCATCTTGGCATACCAAGATTGAGGAACTTGTTTGAGGCCATAGATGGATTTTAAAAATTTGAAAACTAAAGAAGAATCTTGCATAATTTTTTACTGTTACTCCATGTCTATTTATTATTTTAGGTCACTATAAAGGAAGACACTTTTCAAATCCATTTGAAAAAAATACTAATGATGTGTTGTGGCAAAGTTGAGATTGAGTTAGATTGAATTTATTTTGTAAAATTAGGTATAATGTCTTGGTATAGTCAATATTAGGTACCTGATAAAACCTTTTCCTACATCGAGGGTTTGTCTTAGGTACTTGGTATCGAGAATATCAATACATGTTCCCTAGTTTTAAAAAATAATCAATCTAAATCAATCTCACCATCACCACAACACATCGTGAGGATGTTCATCAGATGGATATGAAGAGTGTCTTCCTTCATGGTGACTTCAAATAAAAAATATATAGAGATCAAACGTAGGGATTTATGGAATATTAATCCTTTATTTTCAAAATTTTAAAATATATATATGGACTCAAACAAGATCCTCAATATTGGTATGATAATATAGACTCCTTTCTTATTTTATTTTGGTTTACTAAATGTTATTATGATATGAATGTCTATATTTTAGGGCATGATGATTCACTCATTATTTTGGTTCTCTATATGGATGACCTATTGATCACAAGTGTTTATTTATCCACCATCAAGGTAGTGAAAACTAATTTATATAATAGGTTTTCAATGATTTACTTGGGCTTGTTTCATTACTTCTTCTATATCACAATTTCTTCGTCTAACACTAGGATCACTATTGCACAATCTAAATATGATATTTATTTTCTTGTAAGGTTAAATATGTGTTAGATAGTTGTCAATGATGTCATATTAATGTCATAGAGGTATCCAAGTGATTGGATGAAGTGCCTTGATGGTATAAATGACAATGACAAAGTGTGTAATGTACTTGTCTTAGTATGCTTGAAGGAGGCTTGGTTAATCTTTAGTTTTGACATGGTTAGAGATGTTGAAGGATGAGAATGGTGATTTTAGGATTTATAATGAGTCATATCATAGGTCAAGAAGGATTTGAGTTCTTGTTTTCATGAATATAATTCATCTGGTTTATCATTTTTTATCTATAAATTTTGGGTCTAGTGGCAGACAATTTGAGTAGGCAGTTTGGTGACATCACCATTGCCATGTGTGGATGATTCAAGGGGAGTTGCTCAAATGGTAGTGATAAAATTTATTAATAATTGTTATGTAATAAATTTGAGGTTTGGTTATGATGAACAACATAATATATTTGAGAAAAAAATTGGGCTTCCAAGTAGTTTGATAGTGTTTTCCCATTACCAAATTTATAATGTGGCAAGAAAAGATAAGTAGGCATGTTGATGGTCTTATATTTAGCATGTGTGAAGATGTTAGTAGAAAATGATCATATAAACTTAATAAATTTTTTTCCTAGCTTATTTTTTCTATATTTCATGTCATGTGATGAAGCGCATCAAAAGATATGCATGTGCAAGTCGGTCTTCCAAGTAGTTATAGGCATAGTTGGCTCTATGGCATAAAAACTTTGAGTGGGCATATTAATGGTGTTATATATCAAAAATATTAAGGATAAAATATTATATTTATATATTGTTTGATTTTACCATATGATGAGATCATATGGTCTAAACTTTAGACCATGCATCTAAGCACAACAAAAGTTATTGAGGTCTAAAGTTGGCCTTTTTGACAGATTGTAATGGTTCCCATACTTAGTCATTTTTACAAGAGATAAAGATCAGGACCAAATAAATATCTAACTATTCATAGGTAATAATATAGACTATTCTAAAGGTCTGTATTGATTCAAATTGGTCAAAATTTTCTATGCTTAAGATGAGTAAAAATTGATCTACTTAAAAAAGGATCAACATAGTGTGTTTATTCCAAGGTGTTTGGAAGTAGTAAGGTAAGGAAAAGTTTTCAAAGTTTAACATTGAGTAGAGATAAAGATCAAGCTTATTCCCAACATTAATAATGACTAGGTGATCATAAGATAGATATAAAATAGTTTTTATTAAATTTAATAGGTCAAAGTGATAGTTGTCAAGCATGGCAAAAATGACGACAATCTCGAAGAGATCATTAGAGCGTATGTGGTCATGATTGCAAGACTTCACGAGATGAGGTCAATTATTTAAAGTTTAACATTTGGCAAAGTGGAACAGTATGAGTTAAAGTTTGAATAAGATCAATGGTGTATGACTAATCTAAGCAGTGAGGATAAGATATGCAAGCAAAGTGATCGAGGTTTAATTGTGCCCATTTGCATTTGAATATTTGAATTTACCAAAGGAAAAACTATTAGTCTATATTTTGGCTTTAACTTTTGATCCAGGATGAATTTACTCATGGTGTAAAAATAAAAATTATAAAGGACTCAAATATGAATATGGAAATATATATTTGAATATTTTAAAGTATGTAAAAACAAAGATACTGAGATCCAAATTTGATTGTGTTAGATCAGGGAATATAAGTGACTTGAGAAGGATAATTGAGCTTGTGTCGATATTGTTTTGATGTTTTATGGTAAATTAGATATTTAAGAGTGTTTTAGACCCCATGAGGATAATCTATATGTATTTTAGAGTTGTGATAAATTTATCTTGAGTATGAAAAATTATTAATAAGTTGACTATGTGTTCATTCATGTCATTCCTATGTATAAGGTCATTATTTGAGTTGATTGAGCATATGTAGATGTGAATAGAGATGATTGTGATCATTTGAGGATGTTAAAGGGGTCATGTGGAATGGACCTATATAATTTAAAGTGGTCTTATGTTTCTAGTTTTCTTGATGAAGTGCTAAATGGGTGAATAGGTCTCCATGAGAACTATAAGGGCTACAAGGGCCTAATTAAAAGGTGTAACTACTTAAAGGTGACCCTTGGGTGTTATGGATAACTTATGTGGATAGTATTGATCTATGTCTCGATGTGATAAATTCCTTAAGGGATAAGACATGTCTAATGGCTGACCAAGATGGTGATGGTCATGAATGATCTATGAATAATGAAACTTAATGTGATGTTTTTTAGACTTACAAGAAGAGTGTGCATGAGATTTGTGGAGGGAAGGAGAATGAAATTTACTAGTAGATGAGTTGATGAGTATAATAGATTGAGGAATATTTGTATGAATTCTAAGTCATATTTTTTATTTCATAATAGTGATCTTATAGTTTGAGGATATGTAAAGAGGTGTGAGTGTGCATATGAGGGTAGTTTGAGTGAAGGAGAGAGATTGTGGCATGCCTATGTGAGAGGCCTATATGAGATAGAGAGGGAGTTTATATAAGAGTTATAAAATAAATATCCATCATCAAGTGTTGAAGACATAATTTCTAAGGTGGAGGTGTTCATTTCATAGGAGGGTCTAA
This sequence comes from Torreya grandis, assembly GCA_037957365.1. NCBI lineage: Eukaryota > Viridiplantae > Streptophyta > Pinopsida > Cupressales > Taxaceae > Torreya > Torreya grandis. Next base: position 404,092 of record JARHVA010005684.1, on the reverse strand, counting down.
AGGACTTGATCTTCATGATGGGTAGTTGCTCCTTGTGAAACATGTGTTTCACTAAAGACCTTAGGCCAAAAGGATTTGACCAAGGTTGTTCGTAAAAATAACTTGATCATTATATTTTTTGTAATCTCTTATAGGACAATTATTCCAAGTTTTTTAGGCTTGAGAGTGGGTTTTATTCCCCATGAGGATCTCCAATAAGAACTATGTGTTGTATGTTTGGTCTTGTGTATGCATTGAATGAATGAGCTCTCTTATTGGTATTTCTTGATCAAGTTGATATATGCTAATTTTTTAATAGTTTGAAAGGATTGGAATTTAAATTGAAATATTTGGGCTCACTGATTCACCCCACTCTTAGTGATTATACCTCTAATAATTGGTTTTAGATTAGGTCATTTGGTAAAGTCTTGACAACTTGAGGGTGATCCAAGGTACAATATGGGTAGTCATCAATGAGGTTTATCTATTAAGAAATAAATGATGTTTAATGGATCCAATTATTATTTTTAGAGTGCAAGTATGAGGACATACATTATGTCCCTTGGTTTTGATGTATGGAAATATAGTTTGGATGGTTATATTGCTCATATTACTCCTTCATCTAGTGATCCAGACAAGAATCTATTTGAGAATAATTATAAACCTTAAGGACATGAATTCCATCACTTGTGGTCTTATAGAGACTAATTTTGCCAAGGTAATCCATTGTAAATCTACTAAAGATATATGGGATAAAATGAAGATCATTTATGGAAGAGATTCAAAGGTCAAGCTTTTTAAGTTGTAGACTCACACAAAGTAATTTGAAAGTCTTAAGATGAAGGAAGGAGATTCTATGGCATCTTTTTTATAGAGATTTGACTAGATTGTGAAAATCATCAGAGGTCTTGGAGAGAACCTTGAAGAGGTTACTCTAGTTGAAAAAGTATTAATATTTCTATCCCTCAAGTTAGATCCAAAAGTATCTATTATAGAAGAGAGTCATGATCTTACTTAGTTTAAGATTGATAAATTACATGTCACCCTTAATTCCTATGAGATGAGAGTAAATGATGATATACCACCAAAGAAGGAAGTAACTTTTAAGATTGAAATGAATCTAAAGAAGAAGTTCCAATGTAAAAAACCCAAGGAAGATGATATTTTTGATATAGATAAGGATGAACTAATTACTTTGATTTTAAGGAACTTAAAAAGAAGTTCAGTCAACTATAAGGGTAAACTACCCCTCAAATGCATCAATTATGGATAGTTAGGACATTTTGATAATAAGTTTCCTCATAATTATAAGAAGAATGATGATGAAGATAATGATGAACACCAATATGAAGACAAGAAAAGACACATCTTTTATAATAGGAAGAGAGGTTTTAGAAAGTATGACAAAAAGAAGAATCTTTATACTAATAAAGACTACAACTCATCAAATGAGAATGAAGCCAATTTCTCAAAGTGTGATCATGAATATGATGGTATTTTTGAAGGTGAATATATCTTCATGCCTAAGGAAGAAATTTTCTCACATTAAAAGGAGTCTACTTGGAGTGATTTAGATGATGATGATGAAGATGAGGTGGATTGTGAGACTAAATTGATGAATGACCTTAAAGAATTAAAGATTGAGAAGAATATTAACAAGAAGATGAAGTCTCAACTCAAAGACTATGAGGAATAATTCAGTGTGTATGAAGCAAGAATGAATTAAGACACCAAGGAGCATGAAGATATAGTCAAGAATCTTATTTATCATTTGGAAATCCTATCTAAAAGCCTAAAATCTAAAGAATATGATTGTTGAAGATATGTAATTGAAAATGAGTCATTGAAATCTAAATTATAGAAGGAATATACTAAGGTGAAGTCATTTGTGAGATTTGAAAAGAGATCAAGTGATCTAGATAATACTCTAAATAATCAAAATAATGCAAGTGATTGAACTAGTCCTGGATATAAAGAATAACCATAGAATGAAACTCAAGAGAAAATGAAGACTAATGTGAACAAGAACAATCTAAATTTGAATACAAATCATTAGACAAAGAATGAAGGTGATGGTATACAAAAGACAAATAAAATAAAATAAATAAATGCCATGAGGTATGCAAGTTTCAATGGTTATTTTTACACATGTAATTATTTTGGGCATAGAGTTAGATAATGCAAGAGACCTATTAGAAATGAGTTTGCATGGAACTATGATGGGGGTCATCACTAAAAAAATGTGATAAAATTTAAGAGATTCAAATATATTAATGACGGACACTTTGCTAAGCTTTATCCAAATAAGGAAAGGAAAACTAAGTATTATTCAAAAATAATAGTTTGTTTTAGTTGTCATGACATTGGGAACATTGATAGTTTTTAAATGAACAAGGTAAGACAAGCTAAATTTCCATCAAGGAGTATTGTTTATTACAACTATGAAAATATTGGTCACATTGATAGATTCTCCAAGTAAAGGTATCTAAATTATAATAGGTTCAATCAAGTTCCCAGAGTAAAGGAAGAAGAAATTAACTAATGGAAACTAAAAGTGTTAAGTATGAGTCATGATGATACTATAGGCCCAAGTAATCTATTTGCTATGGTGGAAATACTACAGATGTTGAAAAGTGCCAAAGGCTATCATTTTTTACTCATGTTATAAATAAAGAGACCAAACTCAAGGATAAGACAAAGGTGTTGGTTGAGGATAGATATGAGATATGTATGGATCCAAATAAACATCATGTTATTGTTGAGTGAGCTTCATGCAAATAACATCAATTATCAGTCTCTATCTATGCTTCTTAAGAGACTCCTTTAAGTGAGAATAAAGTGTTTGTATATTATTATTTATATGGTCCTAGAAGGATAGAGATGAGTGTTTTTAGTTAGATCATGTATGTCTAGGTGGAAAATATGTTGTGGTGATGTCAGAGTGATGTCACAACTATATATGGTCACTCTGTGGGGTTAAATTGAACGTTTTTGAAGTTGAAAAAGAGGATTTGTGATTCTCGAGTTGATATTTTTTCATAATAAATTCTATTAACCTTATTTTAGCATATTTTAGGTGATTTTGTGGTCTTAAGGTATGCTGAAGTCAAATTGGAGATTTTTGAGGACTCTTAGTTTTCTCAGGTTTGGCTTAAAGGCAAGCAAGAATAAAAAGGATTATAGGATGTATGGGTTCCCAAAGATGTGTAATCTTAAATCCATATCCAAATGTGTGTAATAATTTTCTCTAGGTGTATAAGAAGTTTTAAAGGTGGATGTTGACCAAAAGAAGGTTTGTTGACCTTGATTGTCTTGAGATTCTAGGGTTTTGGGCTATGCTAGAAAAGTGGTTTTCCTTAAAAATTAAGATTTTAGGATTATTAATAATTTTAATGATCCAAATTAGTTATCAAATAAATATTCACATAGATTTTAAGGTTTGTGTTTTTTAAATTAATCATGTTTTTATCAAGATGGAGGCCTAATTGGTTAATAATTTTATGAAGTAAGTATGTTTCAAAGGGTGAGATAGGTGATGAAAGTTGGTTTGATTGATTTTTCATATTATATTACTCTATATATGAATTTTTAGGTCTTAAATTTGTGTCTATATAAATTTTTGGGATCTACAAGTTCCATGTACGGTTATAAGGAGGTTAGACATGCCTAGTGTGAATTAGAGTGCTTTTTGATCAAATTCTAAAAATGAGTAAGGAATCATTATTTCAAGGTGAGTTCATAGGTTATTTTATTTCATGTTTCCTATTTTATGAGTGGTATGAAGTTACATTGGTGTCCTTGAGGTGATTTGAGAGAGAAGGCTAGTAAGCATGTGTGGTGGTTGGTCATGGGGAGTGGAGATCTTAAGATTATCAAAAGGGAAAATGGCTCAAATATCTTAATGGGATTCCATCTCAAATGCTTATTTATATGTTTCATGATATTTTATTACCTTGTTGTATTATTTCTTCATTATTTCAATGCTTGGATGAAGAGAGTGTTGGTGGGTGACAAGAAGTTGTCAAGGCAAAGATAAAGTAGGCTCAAGATAAGGTGGTCCTATACGATTGTTTTCAAGTCCTTATGATTATTTGTTTCCAAATTTTTCATCGTGTCAAATGTGGAGAATATTTTGATTATGAGAATACTTGAAGAGAGAGAATGAAGGTGAGTTGTATATTGTTATATGATGGGTGTTGACATCAATGAAAAGGGGGAGATTGTTGGATAGTTGTAAATAAAATCATGGTAATGTCATGTATGTGTTAAGGTGAGTGTATGAAGTTACTTTATAGTTTAAATTATAATAATAAAGTGTTCAATGTGCTTGTCCTATTATGCTTAAAGGAGGCTTGGTTGATCTTCAATTTTGACATGGTTAGATATGTTTAGGGATGAGTATGGTGATTTGAGGATGTGAAAGGAGTCATATTAGAGTTAAAATATGATTGAATTTCTTGTGTGCATTATATTAATTCATTTTTTTATCATTTATTTCATCTAGACATTCTGGGTCTAGTGGCAAAAAATCTGAGCAGGCAGTTTGTTGGCATCACCATTACAACGTGTGGATGAGTCAAGGGGAGTAGGTCATATGGTTGTGATAAAATTTATTCATAGTTTATATGTGATAAAATTAAATTAATCAAAACATAATATATGTAATAATAAATTTTCCTTCCCAGGCAGTTTGACAGTGTTTTCCCTTACATAGCCAAATTTGCAATGTGGCAAGAAAAGTTAAGTAGGCATGTTGATAGTGTTATATTTTACATGTGTGAAGGTTTCAAGAGAAAATAATCATAGATTTTTTTTAATTTTCTTCCTATTTTATATTATATAAATTTCATTTCATGTAATGAATCACATCAAAAGATATACATGTGCAAAGTTGGCCTTCCAGGCAGTTCTAAGCATAATTGGCTTTGTGGCAAAAAAATATGATTGGGCATATTAATGGTGTTATATCTCACATGTATGAAGGTTTAAATAAAATATTGATATATTTTTATATTATATTATTTTATTATATCATATGTTATGAATTTAAGATCATGCATGTAAGCACATTAAAATTTATTGAGGTCCAAAGTTGGCCTTCTAGGAAGATTCCAGTGGTTCCCATACTTTGTCATTTTTCCAATAGATTAAAATTAGGAAAAATGAAGATCCAATGGTTCATAGATGATCATAAAAATTAATCTAATGGTTAATATAAATTAAAATGGTTTAAAGGGGTTTATGCTTAAACTAATTAAAGATCGAGCTCCTTATAATACGATCAATAGAGCATGGTTGTTTAAAGTTTAACATTGAGTAGAGATAAATATAGAGATTATTCTAATGTTATAAGTTGAGTGGGTGATCATATAGATAGATATAAATGGTATGTAATAAATTCAAGAGGTCAAACTAATAGTTTTCAAGCATGGATAAAGAGAGGACAATCTCAAAGAGATCGACAAAGTGTATTGGTCAAGATTTCAAGACTACATGATATGAGGTCAATTGTTCAAAGTTTAAAATTTAGGAAAGTGTAAAAATATGAGTTAAATTTATAATAATATTAACAATTCATTATTTATCTAATAAATGAGGACATGAAATTAGAGCAAAGTGACCAAGGTTCAACTATGACTGTTTGCATTTGAATATTTGAATTTAATAAAGGAAAAACTAGTTCTCTATATTTTGGCTATAAATTTTGATCCAAGATGAATTTTCTCATGGTGTAAAAATATAACTTGTAGATAAATATAAGGTTCATATATAAATATATATTTTAATATCTTAGTTTTATAGACAAAGATATTGAGCTCTAAATTTGATTATGTGTTTGAACATGGACTGTAAGTGACCTGAGAAGGATAATTGAGCTTGTGTTGATATTGTTTTGATGTTTCATGGTAACTTATATATTTAAGAGGACTCCATGATGATCATATTTATGTATTTTGAGGTGTTATTAATCTATATTTATTATGAACAATGCTTAAAAAGTTGATTATGTGTTTGTTTATGGTGTTCTTATGTACATCCTTGTTTGAGTTGATTGATCATACACAAAGGTGAGTAAAGATGATTATGGTTATTTGAGGATGTTGAAAGGTTCATTTGTAGTGGACCTATGTGATTTAAATTGGTCATATGTTCTTATTTTACTCAATGAAGTGATAAATGGGTGAATAGGTCTCCATGAAACCTATAAGGGCTATAAGGGCCTAATTTAAAGGTATAACTACTTAAGGGCGACCCATGGGTGATATGACCAAACCATCTAGACGGTATTGAGTTATGTCTCAATGTGATAAATTCATTAAGGCATGTTTAATGGCTGACCAAGATGTTCATGATCATGAATTCTCTATAAATAGTGAAACTAAATGTGATGGTTTATAGACTTATAAGAAGAGTGTGTGTGAGAGTTATGGAGCGAAGGATATGGAAAGTTCCAAGTAGATGAGTTGATGACTATAATAGATTAAGGACCATGTTTATGACATGTATGTCATATTTATGATGTCATAATAGTGCTTTTCTAATTTGAGGATATGTGAAGAGGTTTGAGTGTCCATATGAGGGAGGTTTAAGTGAAGGAGAAAGACTGTGACATGCCTATGTGAGAGGCATATACGAGATAGAGAGGGATTTTGTGTAGGAGTTATAAAATTAGAGATCCATCATTGGGTATTGAATACATCAGTACTAAGGTGGAGGTGTTCATTTCATAGGAGGGTCTAAAGGACTTGATCTTATTTATGGGTAGTTTATTTTTGTGAAATAGGTGTTTCACTAAAATCCTTAGGTCAGAAGGACTTGACCAAGGTTTTTGGTCTAAAATAATTGATCATTCTCTTATTTTTAATATCATTTAGGATAAGTAGTCCAAGTTTTGAAATCTTGAGAGTGGGTTTTATTCCCCACGAGGGTTTCCCACATGAACTATGTGTTGTGTGTTTGATTTTGTGTATGCATTGAATGAATGATATTTCTTGTTAATATTGAGTGTAGAAGTTTATATATGTTAAATATTTAAAGTTTGAAAGGATTGGAATGGAAATTTAAATATATAGGCTTACTTATTCACACCCCCTCTTAATGATTTTACCTATAATAATATGAGTGTTATAAGCCATCTCTAACTCATATTCTATCTGATGTGAAGCTTGAGTCTAATTGTACATCTCCTTTAGTTGATGATACCTTTTATTGACAACTTGTTGGTAATATCATCTACCATACACACACTAGACCTAACATTACATATGTAGTGGGAATGGTATTTATATTTATGAAGAAACTAAATGAGCTATGATGGAAAGAAACTAAGTTGATTTTTCACTAAATTTAGTGTACTCATAGTTTTTGAATCCACTATGGATTTGGCATCAACATTGAATTGATTGGTTATACAGATTTATATTGGGTTGGAGATATTTAGAATCATAAGTTTACTTCAGGATAAAATTTCTCCTTTATTTTATATTTGTTTAGTTAGTCAAGTAATAACTAGACTTTTATTACTTTAGTTTATAATTAGGTAGAATACATATGAGCTATTATTTATACTACTAAGGCTATTTATATGTATGGGATTCTCCCTAACTTTGGCATATATTTTTGATGATCAATAGTCATATTTATCAACTAGAGCACAATATAGACCTAAATGAATCTAATCTTCCATATACACACCAAACATATCAATATTTTACATGCATTTAATTCAATATCTCATCAAGTATCAAGTCATTGATCTCCACTACATCTAGATAATTGATAAAAGTGTTGAGACATTCAATAAACCATTCACTAAGAGAAAATATCTTCATTTATGGGTTACTTTTGTGTTAAGGTAATTCTGACTTCTTCCTCTTTTGGGGGATCATCTATATGTACTTGGGTACCTCCTCAGGACCTTGTGTTAGGACCAAATTATTCTAACCACCTAAGCTATGCGTAAATGGGGTGCTAGTGTAGGCCTTTCTCATGTGGTTTTACCTACACTATATATTTAGCTTGATTAGGTTAATAATAGGTCATTAGAATAAATGTAATTTATGTCATTTTATAATTTTGAGTTGATTTAATTAATTTTTAGTTGACCTAATTCCTCACTATATAATGTACCCTCCTATGTACTTTTTGGCTAACAAATGAGTGATGATAATATAACTTTTTGTTTGTGAAGAAAATATTCTTCCATCTTGAGTTAGTTGTTCTTTAGATTTCATTACTCCATACATATTCATATTCATGTATTTGACCCTATCTAGTTTGATCCTCAATTTTGTCCCAATCATGAGATATTAAGTGAAATACATGTGAATCTTAATATTATTGGTCTTCTAATAGAGAAATGGATTCTTGTAAATATAAATTGTATATTGGTTAACATATAAGATAATTGTTGGTCATCAAAATTGGATGCCAAAATTAGTGAGAATCCCCTAAATCCAAATAGCCTCATTGGTATAACTAATAGATATTCTATAGTATAACTTATTAGAATATAAATAAATATAATTATTCTTCTTACTTGACCAGCGAATCAAACATAGACCAAGGGAGAAAATGTTTTATCAAGTACCTAGTATTGACTATACCAAGACATTGAAGATATTATAGGAGGATGAGGATGCTTTGAACATGTTTATGAACTCATATATTGAAAATTTTATTTTTTAGGTCAACCTACATTGAACAAGTTTTCTTACCTTAAAAATAAGGACTATCTCAAATGTTATTCCTTGATAAGGAAACCTATTATTATTTCATAGAATTATCCCACTCAAGAGTGTATGATGCCTCACTAAATGATTTCATATCATAACCATATGTAATTAAATCATGTGGGGTATCCTATAATTTTTAACATGGTTACCTAGTGTCTAATGGATCTTAAATCCATTGGTAAACACTTTGCAGTGTCTATCTATCCTAAAAAGGACTAGCTCATTGAGAGTCAAAAGGATATTACTCATCCTCTAAAGATATAATGGGAGGAGGAGGAGGTGATTCCTCATCACTAATTTAATCATCAAAAATAGATGAACAATTTAGATCATTAGGAAGTTTCTTAGGTGGATCTAAATCATCAAAACTATCATCAAATCTCAGTGCATCTAAGGAAGATGGAGAGGTGCTTATTTTGGGGTCCAAAGGACTCTATTTAAAATGAATGTTCCTTTCAATGAAAAACTCAACAATGATGGGAAGGAGAATCATATATCCCTTAACACATTTAAGATATACAACAAAATTTTCAAGGCTAAATCTAAGGTTACATTGCCTTACATTAATTATTTAAAATGCATGCCATAGTAGGAGATCCAAACACTTAAAAATTCTTTAAGTATGGGTTTATAACTATTACAATATTTAAAATTAATGACTAAATTAAATTCTTTATTAAGAAATCAATTTTTTATATAACAAGCATAGTTTATGGCCTCGGCCCAATACTGAAGTGCAAGAGACTTTGAGTGTCAATTAAAATTGGATATTTCCTTTAATGAATTGTTATTTAAATCTAAAAAAAAATTCTAATGAGGACTATATGAAACTTTACATTGTATTTCAATTCCCTTTCATGTGTATAAATGCTCAAAATGATTACTAACATACTCAACACCATTTTTGATGTGCAAAATCATGATGGCTTTACTTGAATATTTTTGTAGAAGTTCCTTGAATTCTTAAAAATGATCAAATACCTCTAATTTTTTATCAATAAATTACACCTAAGTATACTTTAAAAGGTCATCAATAAAAGTAAGCATGTATTTTGTCCTGTTGAATTAAGGTTTTAGAAATGGACTAGCAATGACACTTTGGAAAAGATCCAATATCTATTAAGATATATATGATTTTACCTTGTCATACTTCTCTTTAGGATGCTTACCAAATATGAAACCCTATAAAACTCCATTACAAAACATGACTTTTAGAAACCCTGAAACCATGTCATGGTGAATGAGTTGATTTAGGTAGTAACAATTGAGATGGATAAATTATGCATTCCATTAATTAATCACCCCATCTGAATGAGTGATTACTGTAGTATAAGTTTGATTAAGATTAAAATGTGATAAACTATACAATCATGTGATCTACTTTCCCAAATTCAACTATGGAGTCATTGTGTGCTTAAATAAAAACCATTAAATTGGCTGTGAACTCAAATCTCTTACTCAAATTGATGTGAGTGATCTGATAAAGAGCTAATATATTGGTGGATAAAGAGATAACACATAAAACATCATAAAATTTCCCATCGTTCACATCAAAATATCCATTCCCATAATTTTTTTAGAAGTGTCATCAACCAACAAGATAAAAGACATTAAATAAGGATCTAAGCATGAGAACATTTCATGTGATGAATCCATGTGGTATGAGGGAATAGATTCAATAACCCATGTATAAGGTTGGGATACAACTATAATAAGTGTTTTCCCTTATATTTTACCTTTTTACTACCTTTGGAATTATAAGACTCCTATGTTGATGAACTCTAATTTGAAAAATCAGGGGCACTGATTTTATGTTTCTCATTCATCATAGTTAGTTACTTAGTATTATTCTTCTTGCATTTGGATTCATACTGCTAATATTTCTTGTATTATTTCTTGGGTTTCACATATTAAGAGGACTCTTTTGATATTTTTTACTTAGAATCACATTTTTTACCCTTTTTTTGTTTTGGGTTCTTGTTATGTTTCTTCTCCTTTATTCTAGAAGCATCAAATTCATCTAAGGATGACATAGTCCATATAGTACCAAGGGCATTATTTGTGGTGTGGAACATAGAAAAAAAGACAAAATAATCAGATCCCAACTTGGAAAGGATGGAAATAATCAATTGATCATTTTTTTGTCAATGTTGCATAGTTTCAACTACAACCTAATTGATTTTAACTTTATAAATAGGTTTTGTATAGTATCAAATTCCATAGGGATCAAGACAATGAGCTCATTATAAAACTTATGACCTCTCATTATGTCTTTATTACCAAATATTTTTTCAAATATTTTATAGAATTCATTATGAGTAGTAGATTTAATATGAAAGAGTAGGTCAAAAGACATAGACATACATAAAAGACCATAGGTTTCATCACTTCTATTAAACCAATTCACATTTTCTACATCAAGTGTTGGTTAATTGTATATACCCATAATTATTTAGTTTAATAATTTAATCCTTAATAGAATTTAAAATTTAACTTCCCACTCATGATAGTTTAACAGTGAAGAAGAGGAACTGAACATTAATCCATGGTTTAGAAAGGAAGCATGTGTTAAATTATGTATGCTAAAATATTAGGAATGTAAAAACACATAAATATATAATGATTTAATTGTAAAATGTATAAGAATATTATAAATGTGTATAGATCAAAAAAACTTTCACTTTTAAAAATATTATCACCTTGAAAGGATCAACAGATTGAAAGTTATAGAAGTTCGAATGTTTCTTACTAAAAAAATAATGATCTCCACTCTGAATAAATTTTGGGTGTGCAAAATTTTGGGTTGATATTTTAATGGAATAAACTTCCCCAAAAAATAGTTATTCCCCTTGGATAAAAAATCTAACACTTTAACTTTAGAAGTGACCATGAGATTAACTCCCATGTGACTAGGGGATAAGACCTAAAATGGGTGCTACCCCCTCCCCCTTTTGATAAATTTTATTTATGTGGGAGTGATGTCACCCCAAAAATGACTCCACTTTTCTAATTAATAGTATAAATTTCCACTCAATTAAATTTTATGGTATCTTTGATTTCACATGGTGCAAAGAATCATGGCAGAATCCATAATGTGTTTCTGCAGGGGTGAGAGTCTACCTAGGTTGCTTGTAGGGAGGTAGGAATCCACTTGTGTTACAATTAGGTTTCATTAAAATGTGATAAAATTTGGAATTATATAAGTCCAATTTTATTTCATTTTATCCTTCTACTATAATTTTCTATAGGTTTACATATCTTATCTATGCCTTTACATTGTTAAATCATGAGTTTAAACCCATTTCTAGACACCTCAGAGATATTAAGGTTTTTTAGCATAAATTAAGGTTTTTAGGGATATTAAGGTTTATATTGTGGACACTAGAGATATTTCAAAATATTACTTATTGTAAAATATATAAAAGGGGTTGAACTAAATTCTATATAAGTCTTGTAGGGTCTTAGTAAAATGAAATGCCAACTCCATGAGGTCAATCTAGTTTCACTACCTCTCTCTGCACTTGAAACTACATCGTAATGGTTTTTTAGTCATTATAAAGATTAATATAAAGTGTTTTACATAAAAATGTTACTTTTAAATCATGAAAATATGTTTTATAATGTTCCTAATTTTAGAACAAGTAATAATATAGTCATACCTTGTAGGTTTGATGCTCAAAAAAGGAGAAATAAGATAAAAGGGGTGTTTTTGAACATTTTTATAGTCATATTCAAGATTAAACATATGAAAATTTAAAATTAACCTCACTTGGTATTTTTAAATGTTTAGATAAGTTTCATAGGTTTACGAATGGAAAAATACTCAATTTTCACTTCATCGGGTCCTTTATCAGCTTTATAAGGATCATGTGTGAATGTTTATTTCATATAGAATATGAAAAGATGTTTATTGATATTTTTACCAAGAATGGGGACCCAAATGAGATATATATTCATGGAATTGGTATTTTCTTCAATATAGTTTTGTTTATGAACAAATGATAATAAATTTGACTACTTGGAGAAGGCTATAAACCCCACCACCTTGAGTTTTAGGAAATCTTATTGAAAATATGAGCTTGTTAGTGTAGAAAAAATATTGTATGATATTTAAAATGTTTTTAGGGGGCATATAATGAAATAATAAATTTCCATGAAGTGTATGAAAATTTAGGGATCTCCAAGTTTCTTCAAGTCATAAGTCTACCTCATTGGGTAGAGCCTTCAACATGATTAGTGAACATTTTCAAACTTTCTATGGTATTTTAGCATGAAAAAAACCCACAAATAATCCATATAATGTTTAAGGAAAGTATCATGATGATATAATTACTAATGACTTAGTGTTCATAAGGAGAATGCACCTATAGGCCTACTTGGAGAAATAGTCTATTTTTAAGATGAAAGGAAAGAAACAAAGGTGTGGTTAAGTGTTTGAGATTAATTGGGACTTCAACCAAGTAAAATTTCATTGAGTAGATTATTCAATTGAAAGTGAATACATTGATACCTTTATATATAGTCATGACTCATAATGAGCACCTATAGTCCATATAGACTAGTAGGTAAGTTAAAAGTGCATACAATGAATAAATAATTGAAACCTAATTAGAAGTAAAAGTAAGTTAAAGATCCAAAGGAGGATCAATGATGAGAGGCTAAGGTCCAAATGTATATCATTTATTCAAGATCCTCTAAATGCCACATACAAGCTACAATGAGGAATAGGTTGGTCTTGAGCCTATGAATGAAACAATGTAAGATTAATTTCTGAGATCCATCTTAGTAGATAACATAGTCATAGGATCATTTGGAAACCAAGGGAAATGTTGAGGAAATTTTTCCCCAAGTAAAATTTTGCCACCTCCTATAAATTCAAAAGTTGTCATGTGTTCACGTTAGGCTCATATGGTCCTTATAAATCTTCATTTGACCTTGTTAGCATTTGTTAAGGTTAGTTAAAGAAAATAATGTAAAGTCATCTTGTGACCATATAGTGGTATAAGTGTGTCATTTAGATATAAAACATGGTCAATATGTGTAATATATGTTTAGGGGTTTATTAAAGTCATTTCATGTCTAAAAAATATTCTAATAATGTTTCATGATGTTTTGAAAACTCTAAGGTCCATTTGTTAACTTTAAAGGGTTTAAAATGCATTAAAATGTGATTTTTGGATAACTTTGATGTTTTTAAAAGTTCATAAAATAAAAAATTAGTAAAATACCATTTATAAAGAGCCTGGATTAGTGACTCAACTACCACATCTATCAACTTGCCATAAAAGGTTAGTTTCTTGGAGTTTAACACCACTTTGAAGAGTTAGAGGAAATTATACATATATGTTCATGTCATGTGCAAGTTAAAACATTATAGAGGTGTCCTTTAGTATTCTACAGGTTATAGTAAGGATTGGAAAGAATTTTAACATCTAAAAATTGTAGAAGATCACTTTTATCCTTCATTAACTCCTTCACAAACTCACATAGGTAGATTAAAGTAGATGGTATAGCTAGGGGACAAAAAGTGGGAGCTAAAAACTTTGGGAATTGATTTTAGTCTTGGTTAGATTCAAAATTTGGGCATAGATTCTCATATTCATATTACTATCTTTATGAACAAATGTTAAAAATTTAGGTCTCTAAAATCTGCTAGTCAATCATGATAGGGGGTTTTCTTGATATTTAAAATAAATTATGAAATATTATCTACTTGAAACCAATTAGAGGATGTTATATGATGTTTTGGGATGGCTCACATACATAAATAATAAAACATGATGACTAATATATGAACAAGGTTGAGATTTTCTTTAAATCCTAAAACTCCATATATAGTTAGTTGCCAAGTTGTCAGACCTATAGCCAACTAGGTGAGAAATCCTATCTTTATAATGATAATGGTTGGGTAAAATGATATTAAAAGTTTTGAAAATGTTTTAAGACATCAGTTATAATACATAATAACCATTTTAAATGTTTTTATGTTGTTCTAAATACCTAAAGGGCTTAAATCATAGTTAAGTCATTTTAAAAATCATTTATAACCAACCCATACTAAAATGGTCCTTGAACAGTGGGTTGAGACAAAATATAGAGAATTTAGGGACTTTGGATGATGTATTATTATATCAATAACCATTCAAAATTTTTTAAGATATTTTCAATGTTGTAAAAGGTTCCTAGAATACCCAAACTATAGAGTAGTTCCTAATGCCCACACATAGGCAGTGTCAAACCTACAGTCTATTTAGGTGATTTAAGACTCTTCAAAACCCTAAGACAATATTTTATGTTTAGATAGAAGATCAAGAAACTCAAAATTCAAGGTTTTCAATTCATTAATTATATTTTTAGGACTCAAACAAGGATCAGTGAGTTATATAAACAACACCTATAGTCGCGCCTTCATATGTAGGGAATCCACTTATTTGATGACTCTAAATACTATTTCAAGGATCTTAAATAAGTCTTTAGGTAAGTGAAAGTGATTTAAGTCAATGTTTGTTTGAAAATACACTATATAGTATCGTACTAAAGAAAAGAACAAAACATAAACCCATGCATATTTAGTCCTAACATCTACAATTCTACCTACTCAAGGAGAACATGTGTTGTTTGATAAACTTTAAGGTCTGTCAGATCTTGATAGATGAGTAAGGTAAATTAATAGGATGGAAACATTATGTGACCATGGTTTCATAAGTATCATTCCAAATAAAGAGTGAAATAAACACAACCCTATTCAACCATGTTTAGTTGAAGCAGTCCATGTGAGAACATAGTCCTATTAGATAGATAAATAAGGAGATGAGGTTGAAGATTGGAATAATTGATAATATTATTGAAGGACACATACCTAATTATACATGAAAGGCTCAAGTTAAAAGTTAAAACATATTCAACCCTATTCTATACATTATATAGTCATAAATGCATATAAAAATTGGTCTAAGTAGTCAATCTTCAGGAGATGGAGTGAATTTAGTAGAATGAGGTGGGAAAAACCATTGAGGTTCTTAGGGTATGGTAATAAAATATATTCAAACAATTTCATGAACACTCAAACTACCTAACAGTGAAGAAAATGACACAAATAGTGAACTAGGGTATGATTGTTAGTTTAACACAAGAACCCTAGGCTAGAGCATTGAGTGTGTATCAGATTTTAATGATGGGATGTGGTTATAAGACTATTTACATAGGTCAAGGAATACATATTAGACATTTTGAGATCATTTTGAGCTCAAAACAACTTAGTACAACCACCAACAAACTTCATTTTCTCTTAGTTTACCTAGGATACTCAAAATGACCAGTTTGTAGAGATGGAATCCTATAGCACATCAAATGCCAAAAATTGCTCCTAAAAAATCTTGGATTTTTTCATAGACTCCAGTTATCTCATTCACATGTACTTCACTTGTATAGACTAATGTATGAGGTACCCAAAATACCATATTTTTATGTGTTTTGTTATGTTTTTAGGGATTCCAAGAAGGTGAGAGCTTCCCAATATTAGGATAATGTCAATTGGGACTTGTCATAACTACTAAAATAAACACATTTTCTTAGTAACCTATATAAATTACCAAATCAACTTAATTTTTTAAGATAGTACAAACAAGCTTGTGAAGGGCTTGTTTTTTGGCCATTTCATGGGTTGGCTATAAGCACATTATTCTAGAAACTCAAAATTGATATGGGTATTTGTTTTTGAATTATTTAAATTTAATCACACAATTATTATAGGTTTAATAAGTACATGAGGAGTTTAGAGCTAGAATTCAGTTTCTAGGGCTAGAGGTTTAATTAGGCCTAATTAGCAAAAGAGATAGGTAGAAAAGGATGGATTCCACCTAGATTAATATCATGAAACATAAAATGTAATTTTAAGAGGATATAGGGACACAAAATATTCCTTTAATTTTTCAATATACTCCATAAAATTTCCACATAAAGAGAAAAAGTGGAAAAAAGGCTATAAGGAATGAGGCCTACTTGAGGATTTTGGTAGAGATAGGCCTATTGGGGATAGTTTGAGGGATAAAAATGGAATTATAAATGTATAATATTATTTAAATAGTACATCCATGAATTTTTTTTGAGTTGGATAAATTGAAACCATGTTTTGACACTTATATTCAATATAGGCTTAAGGATATGAAGAGTTTTTATATACACCTTGAAAGAGAATGGGGTTTAGTGTCAAGGAGAAAATATTTGGGTTATTTTAAAGCTTTAAATATCATATTAAACATGAAATATAAATTTATATTATTATAAATAAGGACACTTTTCCTTCAACATGTCAATAAGAAAGAGAGTTTCAAGAAGCTAGTCAAGATGTCAAGCATGCATTTCAACCTCCCACACCACTTGGAGAGTTGGAAAATAAAAAGAGGAGATACACATGTATTTTTAAGTATATTATGAAACTTCCATAACTACACTTATTTTTTTAACTTACATGGCATTTTTCTATCTTCTCTCTCTTGCACACTTTTTCTCTTCTCTCACACTTGTGTTATATATTGAGCCACTTTGGCTTAAAATTTTATCCTGCACCTAAGTATGGTGAATCCTTTATCATTTTAAAAAATTAATAAATAAATAATTATATATTTTACCATCTCCATTAGTTTCTTTCATTGTGTGTGTTAAGTTAGTTGATCTTGTTAAGTGATAGTTTCTCTTCTTTACCATGTTATCCTTACTTGCATCCATATTCAACTTTGAAAGTCTATTGCATGTATATTAAAATGTTCTAATGTGGTTTTTGTAAGTGTAGTGAGTTTTATATACACTATTTTCATGATATGACCTTTTGTTTAAGTCCTCATAGATTAGGTTAGATTCACAAACCTTCGTGAGAAATACTAATACAAGGGTCATTTTGAAGTAGTGTCATATGAATATTAGGCTTGTATTTGAAGTGTAATTTTAGTTGTTTGGAAATGGTAAATTTAAATTTTTTGTATCACCTCATTATCATAGGTTAATTTTTTTTATTTATATCCCTTTTAACCCAAGTAATCAAGTAGTGTATGTGATAAGCTATTGAAGACTAATCTAGGGACCTAGCCCTTAAACCTAGAGGTTTACCTTTGCTATAGGAAACCCATAGGCCTATATTTAATAAAATTTTACAATAAATATAAAGAAGTATTCAAAAACCTATCTAGGGTGAAATATTTAGTGAAAATAGTTTTGGCACTCCCGATGGTACCTAAGGTCCAAAGAGTGGAAGAAATTTTTGGTGTATTTGTAACAACCTCACTAGGTTTGACATAGAAATATGTAAAATTTATTTAAACACATATACAAAATATATATTACACTAAAATAATATATACATAACATAATAAATACTTAAGGTGATAATGGAAAAAAGTATAATACATCACATATCACTGATTTCTAATATCATAAGAGTACATGTCATAAAACAAATATAGATAATAATCAAATTAACTCAATTACAAATAAAACAAATATAAAACCACCACTATCAAATTATATTAAAAATTAATTAAAACTCTTCATGATGATATTAAATAATAATCACAATGAAATACAATGTATATATAGATGTATGGCTCTCCAAGAGCGTAGTTCCCAAACTCAAGTATCTGTGGCAATCTCAAGTGTCATCTCGATAGGTAGTAACGATATGGGAAAGGAGAGAATTATCTGAGTGATTTTCCAAACCAAACATATACCAATTACATCTCATACTAATACCATTATTAAATGTCCCTCCCTTCATGGATGAGTAGATACTGATGGCACATGAATCTAGAGAGACAAATAAGTACCCATGTGTTGTATGATTTCTAAACTAGTCTAAACATGAAATGTACCATAGAAAACTTGATATATTGAAATATATCACACATACATTTAAATAATAATCATAAAATTATAATTTCTCACTAAACATACTTTGGAACAAATATTTAAAAATAATAAATGATAACAATCTAGATCAATTAAATTCATACACATCACCTGATCTTACTTCCTTCATCTATCATTGTGATATTAATAAGCCAGTGAAGTCCATCTCACTCTTTAATCCATATCAAAAATTTATATTGGTAAAATAAAATTGAACCAATGGATTCATTTAATTTTCATCCTATTATCATACACATCATATAACATGCTAATCATAGGAGTAACCAAATCATACATTTATTTTGTCAAACATATGAGTAAATATTACATTAATTTATATCCCATACTATAAATAATGACTAAAATCTATACCACTTTGTTAAAATACACATAACTATAGATTTAAACAACCATAATTTATTTCCAAACATACTACAAATTATGATAACCCATATTACCATAGTCTAGCATTCTAAGACATAATTACTAGTTTGTCATAATCAAACATAGAACATGATCTTAAGTACACAAAAACATAATATTTTATTCATATAGATAGGTATAGTGAAGCAAGAAAAATTTATTATGGAACACAATAACATATACTAACATAAGATCCATATTAGTAAATGCTACACTCTCAAATATTGTATGCATGCATATAAAGGGTCTTACCAATTAATACAAAACACATTATTCATAGCAATATTAAATATGAATATAATAAATTAGTAAATTTAGATATAAATATAAACATAATAATTATATTATGTACCATCCAAGTATAACATACACTTGTATTGTAGTACTCTATGATATCCCATACTATCATAGTTCACAGCTACATGAAAACACATAACCCAACATATGATTTCAAGAATCAAACTATCCATGCAGATAATATCAAATAAACAAATATAGAATTATACCACTTGGGTATACCTAAATATTAAACTTCATACAATCATTTCACATGCATCACGATGCACCATTATACACTAAGTATATATACGCATTTACACATATTAACACACTCATAGTATGTACTACACACAAGTATTCCATTTTGAATACATATAACCAACAATCAGTCTTATTATTAATAACGAGTTAGATAATTAATAAAACCATTATGAAATTTCTTTATCAATACTAATTTTGTTTCTAGGAGACAATTCCAAAAGGGTTATAGTTTTTGGTTTCTAAGAAACTTAATGACCTACTCTAGCCATCTATTAAACCATAGGTATAATAACTACATAGGAGTACTTATAGATCATAAATTGACACCACATATAAATATTCCAATATTATTTAAAACTAACCCTTCTTTCACCTATCTATTTTAATCAAGAATATCTCATACACTTAATTGTGTTTGAATAGACATGACCAAAATCTATGTTAGAAGATTATGTTCATATTGACACAGTTTCACCATTTTTGAGGTCCTGTGACCAAATATGATTATATTTGTTTACTTAGAGGTATACATTAAAATATACCCAATGTATGTTAACACATACAATGACTCTAAAATCATCACACACACACACACACAGATGTGTGTGTGTGTGTGTGTCTGTGTGTGTGTGTGATGATTTTAGAGTAATTGTATATATATATATATATATATTATTAATACATAAATATGTTCAACATTATTAATGACATCAGTAGCCTTTATGATTCTCAGATTAAAACTTAGTCAGTATAACCTAATTGATAGGCTAATTTAAACATGACAATGTTCATTTAACATAGAGTACCTCCAAACTAGTATTTGGCATACATCAGAGGTTTGCAAGTATGCATTAAGTAAGTTGTATTATTCCCAAATCCTTAATAAGGGTTATAATTTAGCTGTGGAAAATATAACTATGAGAATACTCCTCAATGAATATATACATAAACACCTATAATTCTTATTTAGAATAATTTAACTCATGTTATTGTTACATTCACATCGTGGGTTTATTTTATTTAAATTCACATCTCATGATTTATTACTCTAACATTGAAATATGTTATTGATCAGAGTTTTATAAGCAAACTAACTGACTATTCATGCATTTATAACATGTCTCGATATTTACATTAGATAGTCATTATATATTTATATAGATTAAATATGTATTAATCTTTGCATTATTGACCTATTTGTAATTATTATTTAAGGCTACCACATGTAACATAACCTCCCTAATTATATTTAATATTTAAGGCTACCATATCCCATCAGATAGATCTATGTTTCAGATAGCTCTTTGTTGATCTATTAGTTTCCACATGTAGGATAAGGGTGCTTTACATTTTACCTCCAATAAGAAATAAGATATATATGAAATACTTGATATATGACATCACTACTCTATTTCAATATATGTGGTAACTGAAATGTATTTTGTATATATAAATTAATTCATAGTAGTACCACTATGATACACATTTTTTTTACATATTTATCTATGATGTCATATGCATCCAATTTAACATATAAAAAAGTTTTATATTCCTTGTTTCTTATTTATTTTTTAATGTTTCATAACCCAATCAATACCAATACCATATAAGTGTTTTTATATAACCTACACCTACTGGTATTAGTAATATAAATATATAAACATATATGCCCCTATTATCATGAAATCAATATTATTATAAATAAAGTTAGTGGACTAGTTCAACACAACATTGATTTTTTATTGTTAATTCACCTCTAATAGATCACTAGAATAAATACATGTAAATCTATAGTCACATGGCATATGTATAGTTAATGCAAGAAAAATTAATATTAGCATTTGACTATATATAACTATGGAAATATGAATCAACATAGTCAAAAAAGCATTATACATGATTATGTTACAATAATAGATCTACATTTGACTAAATAAATATTTAAAATTAGATTAGATAGTCAATCCATGATAAAATCTGATATAGTGATAGATATACCAGTAATTAACTAATAATGATGTACCAATCTATGAATTCATCATATATATATATATATATATATATATATATATATATATATATATATATATATATATATATATATATATATATATATATAATGATGGTCATTCATCATATCAAATCTTATACAGGTAATTATACCATGTTCATATAATGGCAATGACACCACAGATCACCATCAAGTTACATGGTGATCTATGCCATTGTATTAATAACCTAATTCAATAAATAACTTAATTATATTACATAAGGCATATGTTGAAGTCTATTACAACCAACAAATATGAGACTTGATGACAACAAACAATAAAGATAAAAATATTCCAATTTGTATAAATCCAATATAATTAATATGATGATATCTACCAAATATCATGGTTGTTCACATAATATAAATATCACATACTAATTCTCTATTGTTTCCACATATTCTCTTTAATCATATAGACACCTGATAAATTATAGATCATGATTTTAAGTATATTTCTTACCTTTAAGTGTTTTATACTAAAATGACTTTATCTATTGAATCTCTTCCACTTTGTGTACTTATTTTCACACTCTACACCCTTCTGTCTTCTAGGCACTATATCCCCTCCCCTCCTTTTGTCTTATTATATTCTTTCTTTTCTCTCTTGGTTGTAGCACTTCTACTTTAAAGATCCTTTTTTATTTTTCTCTATATTTAGTTTTTTCTTTACTTTCTTTTTTTTTAATCATGATTTTATTTAAAGTTTAATATTTTATTTTCATTTTTATTTTATTTACTATTTTATTTATAATATATTATTTTAAATATTTAATTATTATTTTATTAATTTTTTTTTATTTTATCTTTATTGTTAAAACTTCTATTTATGAATTCATAAAAAATCAATAATTAGCAGCACATTTATTAACATAACAATTTAATGACTAATTCCTCTAGACAATAAATTAAAATTTACTCTAATCATGCAAATTTCATTTTCAATAAAATATTAGTGATCATAAATGAAATTACATAAGGTAAAACTACCAAAGCATAAACATTACTAGCACACAAGTCACACAAGGTAATTCTTCAAAATCATTTAACTATACTAAGTAAATCATGTTCAAAATGACTATTTAATACAAACAACATCAAAACATACTATGATAACCACTTGTTAAGCATCTAACATGTGTTAGCTATTTATGGTGTGTGTAGGGTAAAAGTTGATTTCTATGTCATCTTCTAATATCTTAATCTACGTCACCCTCTCCAATAGTGCTCTCCCTTTGTCACACTCTAGGGGATGGATTGCCCTGCGTCAACCTCACAAAAAAATAGGTAGTTATACCATAAAAATCATGATATACATTCATCATAAATATAGTTGAAATGACAAATTCACATGATGTTAAAGTAAGCATATACTTATAACTAATGCATAGCAGTGCAATAATGCAACCTAAACAATATCCTACTACCCCATATCAATGTATATCTCATAGCTTAGTTAAAAATAGTCAAATCTAATTTTTTCAACTACAATTATCCATAGATAATATAACAATTTTGTCTGGAGAGGAATATGGATGTAACATCCTTCCTCATAAATCTAGTCATCATCCCTAATGACTCGTATTCAAGTATAAATTTTGAATTAGAAACTTTATTTAGCAAAGTAATAACATGATATACAATATCAAATTAAGGAAAAAAAAAAAAAAACCTATATATCAACAAATATAATATATACCAATATACCAAAAATAGATTACACCATCAGAATCTATATAGACCATAATAAATACTCAGGGTGATAATAGAAACAAGTATAATACATCACATATCAATGATCTCTAATATCATAAGAGTACATGTCATAATGTGAATATAGAAAGTAATCACATTAACTCAATTATTATTTAAACAAGTCCATGTACACCACTATAAAAGTACAATAAATAGTAATTACTACTCTTCATGACAATATTCAATAATAAGTATAATAAAAGACAATGTACATATAGATACATGTCTCTTACAGAACATCATTCCCAAATTCAAGTATCTGCGACAATCTCAAGTATCATATCGATTAGTAGTACTATTTTGGGGAGGGAAAACATCATCCAAGCATTTTTATAAACAAACCATGGACCAAAGATCCCCCATACTAATCCCATCAAGAAATTGCCCTCTTTTAATGGATGTGTATATAGTGATGGTGCAAGAATTTAGAGAGACAAACAAGTACCCATGTGATGTATGATTTCTAAACTAAAGTAAACGTGTAGTGTACCATAGAAAACTCAATCTATTTCAAGATATTAGATATACATGTAAATCATAATCATGAAATGATAATGTCTCACTAAACATACTTTGGTCCAAATATTTACAAATAATAAATAATAATGATCTAGATCAATCAAGTTCATACACACCACTTGATTGGACTACCTTCATATGTCATTGTGATACCAATAAGCTAGTGAATTCCATCTCACTCCTTACTCCAT